>JAYEVD010000219.1:0-320344 GCA_036346405.1 Phyllostachys edulis | reverse complement strand
TTTTTTTTTTGAAATAATATTATTTAAAAAATACAAAAATAAATAATCGATTTTTTTACAAAACTAGGCTACTATCATTTGAAATAGCGAAATTGCCTATAAGCATTCCAAATAGCGACGATTACTGAGGCAAAACAGCGAGGACCACTCGAGCAGTCACGAGAGAGGTCTCTATCGCCCGATTGAAATGGCGAGATAGCCTATCGTCACTCAAGCTTGTGTGAGGATCTTGTCGCTATTTCAACTAGCGAGGACCTTGGACCTCTGCTTGTTTAAAATTTTTAATATTAAAATTTAGGGCAATCGTCATTTGAAATAGCGACGAGATCTACTTAAGTCCTTAAATTTTTAATATTAAAATTTAAGAAAATCGCTAATTCAAATGGCGATAGGGATGGGTCCTGATTTTTTTATATTAAATTTTAGGAAAATTGTCATTTCAAATAGCGAAAGGGATTACATGTAAGTCACTGTCGTCATTCCAAATGGCGGTACAATCTACCCTATAAAAGACCCAAAAATTCTAGCATAACTCATTTTATTGAGCAGCAGAGAAAGGGGAGGGAGTGAGAGGGCATAGAGGAGTAGGGGGAGGAGAAGCTAATGGCCATTGTCAGTCCGATCGTCCACTTTTCAGTAATTTTTTTGAATGGATTACATAGTTTTAGATGTGCGGTTACATAGTGTAGTATGTTGTACATAATCCCTTTTAGTGGGTAGTTTAGTTTTAGATATGTGGTTGTCATTGGAAGTCTTGTTATGCGGTGCAATCGTCAAATATAGCGGACACCACCAATTTCAAAATTTACTACGGATTCAGGGAGACTATTCTTAAGGGTCTCGAGGGATTGATTTCGTTATTTTTCAATTGGGCGTAGTGGCGCTAATAAGACGAGCAACATACATGGAACCTTTGTGATCGATGGTTATTCCACATTCGATTTTGATCATGTTGTGTATGATCTGAGATTGAGTTGCCTTACCAAGTGAGCACCACATGGCACATATTGGGAGTTAGTGCGACTTAAGGAACAAGGTTATAATGACCATATGTCGCGTGGGGCAAGGGAGGAGCGGTGGGATTTGGTCCTTTTGGTCTAAGCATTTGCCAAGCCCTCTCCTCCATCGGTGATGAACAAAAAGGGGTGGTGATCTTAGAAGAAGTCGGAGACCCGGACCACAGCGTGACACACACAATGGCGAAGGTGCAGGAGTTCTTGATCTTTGTCGATGAAAACCGTGTGGAAGGAGCTCCTTGATCGGACAAGCTAGTAGACTTGTTGACGAGGGTGAGGAGCTGGAAGCCCTAGTCCAAAGGATGGATCTGGAAGACCAGAACTACATGACATTGTCAGAAGATGATGGATCCGACGATGAGGATGTTGTGGAGCGGCGGTGGTTCCATCAGAGTGGAGCACATACCGGTTCGACAACCTAAATGGATTATGAAGCTCAGTGTGTCATTGGAGTCTGAGCGAAGCGAGTCAGACAGGGGCTATGTACAAATGCAAGGAGGCCGTGCGAGGCGGTCAAATTAAGACCTTATCGGTCGACGTACATTCACAGTTGTCAAGTCTAACCTAAGATGCTACGACGTGAAGTACGACATAGAGGGATGTCATTGGTGAGTGCATGCATTTTAGCCTAAGTGGAACACCTACTGGAAATGCTCTATAGTGGTCCCTCGCATGTGTGTAAATCGTTAGTCGGTCTTGATCATACAAGAACACGTCATCAAGCTTCACTGCGAACATCATATGCGGTGAGATGGTACACAATACATCATTGGGCGATTGAGGCAAAGTTCAATACTGTCGGCTATGCCAAGGCGTGGAGGGCAAAACAGAAGGCATTGGAATCAAAGTTCCGCACATTCGAGGACTCCTACCACAACCTGCCCGGCCAACTCCGGGTCATACAGGACAGGAATCCTAGTACTCATGTCGCTATTGAAGATTTCACGCATTCGAAGTGGTGCAATAAGAGAGTACTGGAGCGAGCATTCTTCGCCTTTGGTACATGTATCAATGCATTCGAGCATTACCATCTAATCTTGTGCGTGGATGATACATTCCTGTCTGAAAAGTACAAGGGCAAATACTGACTACAATAGTGATGGACAGAAACAATCAGGTTCTTCCCGTTGCATTCGCATTAGTTGGCGAGAACACGGACAAGCGATTGTGGTTCTGAGAATTTGAGAATTATGTTATATGGAGGACCGTCCTAATGTATCGTTATACATGATCGACATCGGGCTTCAAGAGTGCAATAATTCGGCTACAATAAGGAAGAATGAACCACTTCCATGGGCGGATCTGCGAAGCGGGTAGTGCATGAAGCACTTGGGTGCAAACTTCTGCAAGCAGTTCCACAATAAGGACTTGATGAACTTGTTTAACCGGCTGTGCAACTAGAATCAATAGCGAAAGTTTGACGCACTCTGGAAGATTTTGGATGATCGGACCCAGACGCCTGAAGGGAGACGACAAAAAAAAGCGCTCAAGCTGACCGAACCCCGAAGCATTACAATGACTATCCATAGATGGTTCTAGTGTGGCGAGGAAGGCAGGGAGGCGGTGAAATGCTTTTGATTTGGATTGAGCACAAGACTAAGGAGAAGTGGTGTTGCTACATAGCGGGGTGGTGCTTGATATGGTGTCATGACAACCAATATAGCAAGAGATGTACAATTGGGTCATGCGTGGCGCCAGTGCCTCCTTTGGTTGGTATTATGGAGGCAATTTTTAGCGGTACCACAAATTACTTTGTTGTGAAACATTGCGTCGCTTCATCATAGCAAATGATGAAATCTTGTACTCGACATGATCACCAAGTACATGGAGAGAAGAGCAAGAAGAGTGAGATGCAGGGCATTCAAGATGGGCACAAGGGAGCTTAACGAGATGATGTCTGAGGGATAAAGGGCCTTGTGGGACAAGCCGTGAGAGGATCACCCAGTGCATCTTTGCGCAAGCGCTAGTTCGGCGTATACACTTGCAACAAGCCTATTCTTACGCATAGGTCACCTCACATGTTATGGTCGCATGTTGAAGGTGGCGCAACATTCAGGCCATTACCTCTCGATTATTTCAACAAGGAGGAGGTGATGCAAACACAGTCTGAGTTGTATGGTTCTGGCGTTGTTGGCCATTTCAGGCCATTAGACACAGGGAGCAACTTATCTGGGCATGAGACATTGATAGAAATTTGAAGGTAAAGGTTGGCCGACGACAGGTACGGCGTATCAGAAACGACATGGACGGAGTAGAAGCCGAGCGTCGTACGAAGAAGTGCTCCATTTGTAGGGAGTTTGGGCACACCTTCAAGAAATGCCATACGAGAAATCCACGGGATGAAGGAGACATCGGCGGTCCGGACCGGCCCAGCAGGAGCGTCATCAAACCACCACCTTCGAGCGGTCGATATGGCGGATGTTGAGGTCGCGGCGACGGGAAAGGTTCGTCTTGTTGAAATATGTGGCGCTCAATGCTTTGTAATATTATTTTGATTTGTCGGAAAACTAGGTGATGATGTTGTGCTGAATGTTTTGTAATATCAGTGTGATTTGTCAACAAAATATGTGAGGATGTTGCACTAAATGTTATGTAATATCATTGTGATTTGTCGACAAAAATGTGAAAGGCGTTACCTTTGAATGTTTTGTATTATCATTGTGATTTGTCCACAAAATATGTGGTGGAAATAGCGATAAAAAAAAGCAGGCGAGAGTCCTGTTGCCGGTTGAAATGGCGGCGAGTCCTATCGCTAGTTAGAGTTGCTGACAGGATCATGTTGCCATTTCAATGGCGGCGAGGATCTCTCTGCCTTGTTTTGGGCTAATGTAAGCTATTTGGAATGGCGGCAGGACAATTCGTCATTTCAAATGGCAGCGATAGTCTAGTTTTGTAAAAAAAATCGACTATTATTTTTGTAAATTTATTTTAAAATAATATTATTTCAAAAAAAAAATCTTGCATTTGTTAGATGAAGAAACTATACAGTGTTTACCTAACATGTATTTGACATTGCTTTTTCTTTTCCTTTCTGGATCATTTTTGTTGATGGGTGACCAAACGTCCAGTCTAAGAAAACATCGTAAATTTGGCACTCTAGTGACGACACGCAGAAAACATGGTAACACCAAAGCTCTGTCTAAGGTTCTTGCTGACTCAAGCATAGGGAGACAAAAGTAAGATTACCTTCCACGCTCCGCAGTAAGATTTACATTAATAATTTTCATATGATCATATCTCATCCGGTTATCAGTACCAGTGATGTCAATAAGTTGGTGAAAATATGGTGCACTGATAATATAGCCAATAAACAGTTTGCTAGCTGCATTTCATTAGTGATTGCGCAATAAGAACTAAACATGTGATCTATCTTATGTATGTTTCAATGTATCAGGTCCTGTGGGAAGACTTAAAATACTTGAAAAGGCCTCTCCTCATCGTTGCAGGTGAAAAGGACCTAAAATTCAAAGAGATCTCACAGCAAATGTGCAGGGAGATAAGAAAGTACAGGAAATGTGAATCTGATGGTCGTAACAGGCAGGAGCTCTGTGAAATGATCATTGTCCCAGACAGTGGCCATGCTGTGCATGTTGAGAACCCTCTTCCTTTAGTTAGGGCCGTGAGGAAGTTCTTGCTAAAGCTGCGCCAGACATAACATCGTAGCACCGGCAGATTACAAAATGACAGATCTATGTTGGAGAGATTATCAGAGTCGGGTAAAATTTTGATCTACCCTTGCAGCTTGCCAGACTGAATGGTCGAATATTTTTATCGGCTATAAATGTCGATTGGAAAAAAAAGTTTCCGATGATTCGGTGAGTTGTTCGTGGGAGCTGCATTTTGCATCCTGTGGCCACCTTATTGTTTGCAGTACTATCTCCTTTTGAGCAATTAATTGAGCCGGGGCTGTCAATTTATCCTGTGGCTATCATCTTTTGCTCAGCGGCCTGGGTACATTTGAGGCCTTCTAATTCTCACGTGTCATGAGCTCATAGGAATTACTCTATAAAAAATATAGCGTGTATTTTGTCTTGCAAATTGACTAAGGAGAAAAACGACTAGATTAACCTCTAATTATTATCTCTAAGTATTGTATTCAATGCATGCATGTAGGAAATACAAAGTAAAACATATATTTATTAGGGGTATGGAGGGACAACACAATTAGAGTATCTTAAGTGTATTGAACCGATGTTGATTCAAAATCATGTCTCGTAAGCATTCTAAGAACTGAGTTTTTTCTTCTTCCTTTGTATTGAACCGATTCTTACTAATAATTTGGGTCCAGCGTTACATTAAAAATTACAAAATAATAATATCTTTTCTTAACCGCATTCTCTCCTATGTAGTTGTTTAATGCTTATATGAGATGTTTAATGCTTTGAATCGACTTTTAAGTAGAATTCGGTTTCATGCATTTTTAGTTAAAATCGCCCTCTTCAATATATTGAATCGATTCGATACCTTATCTCTCCTCATTTAAACCAGGCTAAAACATAATATTGAAGATGATCTTACTTATTTTGCATTGAATTATAAAATGCGTCTTATATTTATGAACAAAATCATTGAAAGAAACGTCATAGATTTTTTTGAACGGAGGAGTACTGATTACCCTGTCGCTACCTTGGGTTAACTTTCCTGGGTGCTTTGGGTAACATTTGGCAATTCCTACTAGTGATACTAACGCCTACATGTGGAGTGTTGTGTAAGGTGACTTTTATCCTAACCTATTAGGATTTAGAGATGTGTTATAAGGATTTTTATCCTAATCATATTAGGATTAATAGAACTAGGATTTCTACTTCACTTTGGATAAGTAGTAGGGCACTATATAAAGCCACGAGGGGTGGTCATAGGAACACAAGCCTAGTAAGAGGATCTCATCAAAGTAGAGGCACGAGATAGTTAGAGGCTAGGTTATTCTTTTAGCATTAGATTTTTGTATAGGGTAAGGTTTAAGCATCCTAAAAGGTTGTTAGAGTGACAATACCTAGAACTCTTTTGAGGTCGTGTTTGATAAATTCTTGATCGACTTCACAAATCTCTCTCATGGTGGTTTGCAGAGTACATTTGTTATTTTGGTTCTCTATGTGAGATTCATCTACTTCGTTCTTGATAGTGTCAATGTTTGTGTTGTATCTCACAAACTCTTATCCAAATTGGGGTTGCTGCGCATAAGGAAAGGTATTAGAGTATAACAAGTGGTATCAGAGCCAAAATCGGATTAATGTGAGGTCGACAAAGTGTTAGGTGGCACAAAATCAAGATCGATGTTGGTATTTGTGTAGTCAAGTAGAAATTTGATGGTGAAGGAAATTTCGATATCACGATAATCGTGGTGAAGAATGTTCTCGTCCAACAAGGGTTATGTGAGGACCTCTTCTCAGGTTATGCATGGGAGTCTCGGAGGACCTTTTTTTTTAGTCGGTACTACCAGAGAGGCTGCGGTAATCTGCATGACCATCTCTAGTGAGAGGAAGCGGTAGTAGTACCTCGCCCTAGCCAGCATTACTACTGCGACAAGAAGAAGCTGCGGTAGTACCGCTGAATAAACTGAGGGAGGTCAAGCCAGTACTCTTAGGAAGATCTCGCGAGGACCACTGGAGCTCCTTCCTCGTGCCTGCAAAGCTAGTCGAGGATACCAAATGCTAGCTCGCACAGAATCACTTGATGCAGATCACAACCACATGGTCAAGACAAGAGATGAAGCGAGACAAATTAGTCCAAGCTTGTTTCTGAAGGTTTGCCACTTGGGCTTACAAGCAAACAACACAAGAACCTTGGCATTTGAAACACCAAAGCACATAGATGCCAGCAAGCAAGCCCACATCTTTGTCAGTGGAGGGCGTCTAAGCGGCGGGATCATCAAAAAATCCTCTTCAAAGTGCATGCTTCCTTGCACTTGGTCATCTTCATACCTTTGCTTTGACATAGGGCTTAGAGCCATGAGTACTTTTGAATGTACTCGGCCAAATCCTGAGGGAGCATTATGCAATTAACAATCATGCAATGGCTTACCAATGGAGAGCTGTATGGTTAGTTGCGCAAAGCAATATTTGTGATAAATAACATAATAGATTGTAAAGCGACAAGTTAAAACAATAGTACATAAATACATTTGTTTGAAAAGGAGGAGTGAGCACCGGCTCACATCCACACCACTTGGGGAGATGCAGGTTGCACCTGGCGGGACCTCTCCCAAGGCCCTCTAGACACCAACTCTAGGCTCGAACCCGACCTCTGGGCCACATCTCAAGCCGACCATGACCCCTCTAAAGCCGACCAAGGTCTCTTGAGGCAAGGTCCTGACCTCTCATGAAGTACCTAGGGAACACAAATTTCACAAAAGCTACCACTTGCACCATTTCACTGGGCATTGTCCATGACCAAGGACTTGGCTATTTAAATAGATTTTACACTCTGCAGAGGTGTACAACTTTACCCACAATCACGATCTCTCTAGTGGGGCGGGTTAGGAAAGACCCTTGCTCGCCAGAAGGTGGCGATCTAGAAAGCGACAAAGCCTTTACAAAGCTTTGAGCGACTCGGTGCCCAGCTAAGGTTTATAAATTCCCCTATTTGGGTTATCGGGTGCCTCTCTTGCAACGCGCCTCACGCTCTCGGCCTATGAGCAAAATCGACTCATTGCTAATTATTGACCCCGACCACCCCATAAAGTGATCTTGTGGTTGCCTTGATCGACCGAGATCCATAGAACACAAAGTTAAGTCCTTAATCGTGCTCGAGACAAGACTTCCATATCCCCATGTGCAAAGCACCCATTTCTCCTCCTGCCTTCTTGCCCAAAGCAAAACCATTTTGTGGTTAACCACGGCCAAGGACCACGAGTCTGGCACATCGAATTTATCAAAGTGGTCTCGCACCACGGTCATCACAACATCGATATCCGCCATAGTTGCTTATGCAGTGGCACCAATCACAAATTCCATAGATCATTAATCAAGATTATTAATTGATGAAGCATGATTCTCGAAAACCCACAGATCTAAAGCAAGGCTAAGCATAATCTTACGGTCCCATGTTGGCAATATCAAGCAATACCAACTAAAATACCCAACCTAGAGTTTCCAAAGGGAGTATGTCAACATGTCCAACAACAAGTCCAAAGGAGGCATAATATCAAATGAGGAAGAGTAGCTACTACCCAAACATTTTATATAAAAGTAGCCATGCATGATAAAGTAAAACAAAATATATTTGAAAGACTAGGCTCAATATGATCAAGGACTGTGACTTGCCTTTGTCAAGCAGTACTGGTCCTTCGGTTGAAACTGCCGGGTCCAAATACTCCTCAAGCTCGGGGTCTACGATGCAAGGAACCAAATAAGCAAAACTACTCTAGGCAAAAGAACTAAAAAAGACTCAAAAGAACGAGCACAACTCAACCCAAAAACCGAGGCAAGCAGAAGGCCCAAAGCGAGAGGGAGATCCAAAGCAAGAGAGTGGTCTCTAGGCGAGAGTCCAGCAAAGATTCACAAGGAGGCCTTGGCGAAGGAGGCAGCTCAGGTTGCACACGGTGGAGCTTGAACACCGGCTCGGGAGGAGCTAGGCTGACGATGAGGAGGCTAGCAAAAAACAAAAGGTTACAAAGGCAAGCCCGCCCGGGCTATTCATAGCCGTGGGTGAGTGAGGAGCAAGGAATAGCTCGAACAAGCGTGTCAATGATCGGGGTTGGTTAGGGACGGGGCATGTCCTAAAAAAGAAATAAACAATGCACCCTAGAAGTGGCGCATTTAATGTGCTAAGACAACCATTAAATGTGCGAAAAGATTTGAAAGCGAAGGAATGATATATGGTGAGTGTTGGTAGGCAAGTGGGGCCGATCAAAGAGGTGGTCCCCACCACACAAATGTCTTTGCAAAAAAGACCACAGGGAGATCTGTGGGCGGGAGGTCAAAGACTTCGAGAGAGGAGGTCTGGACAAGAGGTCCAAAGACTTCGAAAAGGGCCAAAAGATGAACACGATATCATGCGTGGCCGTAGCACCGTTTTCAAAAAAAATGTGACGACAACAATAGTTCGAGTTTACGATGTGGTACAACCAAAAATGGAAAGGGCCTTGACGGTTGAGACCAACAAAGGAGAATCTTAACGGCTTAGATTCTCAAAAGGAGATCTTAAGCAGCTAAGATCAAAGGCAAGGGAGGTCTGACGGTTAGATCTCCAAAGGGAGGTCCTACGGTTAAGATCAAAAGGACAAGGAGGTCTGACGGTTAGATCTCCAAAAGAGGTCCTACGGTCAAGATCAAAAGAACAAGGAGGTCTGACGGTTAGATCTCCAAAGGGAGGTCCTACGGTCAAGATCAAAAGAACAAGGAGGTCTGACAGTTAGATCTCCAAAGGGAGGTTCTGGTCAAGCTCAAAAGGACAAGGAGGTCATGGAAACAAGGATCTGTGAGAAAGCTAGGGCCGCTAGATCAAGATCAAGCAGGGGCCAAGCAGGCGCAGATTAGGGTGGCGGAGGCCTCGCGAGATTAGGGCCGTCGATCGGATCGGAGGGCTCCAAAGGAGTGGAATGTTGAGCCGTCGAGCGCACCTACAAGATCGGTCCGTCCAAAAACATCAGCAGTCTGAGGCGAGGAAGGTTAAACCCTAGCGATGCGACCATAAAAACAACAGTGTAGGTCCGCAAGGACACAAGGAAGGTCTTCAAGGAGTCAAGGGAGGTCAAAAAGGCTCAAGGAGGTCTTAACAAAGCGGTAGTTCGGTACTACCAAATGATGCAATAGGAGGTGGAAATGCAAAAGCGGAGAAGGTAAAACCAGTAGAGTGTCGCCTTTCGAGCAGGCTGATCTGGCCATGGAGGGACAGTGGTAATACCACAACGGTGAACCATCCTTGAGGAGGTCGAGAGGAAGAAACAAAGCCAAACTTGGCTTTGAGAAATCGAAGGGTTTTGAAACATAAACAGAGCTTGATGCTCGGCGGAGGTCCAAAGCAAGGAAGGTCTAAACAAAGGATGAGATTTAAGCGGAGAGGAGGTTTTAATCTCAAAGAGATTAAAACCAAGAAAAAGGAGGTTCAAAGGAAAGGTTAAGCTAGAAGGCACCCGAGAGGCGACTTAGGAGAAACCAAACCAAGGAACACCAAGAACAACAAGAGCCCCAACCAGAGAGAACACCAACAAGGGACTTAGTTCGAGTTTGGTTAGGTCAAGTTAAACTCTCCAAATTCCAAAATACCAAGTTAAGATTGAGCAGGCGAGACAAACCAAAAGGTTCCTTTTGATTTTGGCCAGCAAGAACTCTAGAATAAGCGGGGCGTTACGAGTTAATCGATACTCTTGAAGGGGGCAAATAGGAAAAGTTCATCCCAAGAAGATTGAAAGGTGATGGCATGAAAGGTTGTTAGTACCATGCATCTATGCCTCTCCGATGAGGTAAAGTACTAAGTGATCAAAGAGAATTCGCCGAAGAAATTACGTAGTAACTTGGAAGAATTGTATATTGTGAAGTCGCTTGCAAGCCGGTTGGTGGTTAAGTGGCAACCGTATAGGATGTGCATGGAGGAAGGTACACAGTTCGTTAACCATCTCAATGTCTTCAACAGACTTGTCACACAACTAACTAGTGTGGATGAGAAAATTGAGGAGAATGCCAAGGTCGTCCTACAGACATCATCTCTACCACCATTATAAGAGCAATTGGTAATGAATATTCTTGTTGGGAAAAACACTCTCAACTTCAATAAAGCGGTTGCATATTTATTGTGGCGAGAGTCTTTGAAAAAGCCATCAGTTCTTCATCCTCGAGTGATTGAGCATTGGCTATCATAGGTGTTGCGGGAAAAATAATTATCACGGGAAGAAGGGTAAGGGCACACGTGTGTGCTATCTATGTGACGAGGAAGATCATATGATAACAGATTGTCAGAGTTTGAAGCAAATGAGGATGTATACTCGGTGTGATGGCGAAAGATGATTCGGATGTACTAGCCATCAATCAATCATGTACTTCTTATGGATGGATATTATATTTAGGTTGTTGCTTCCATATATGTTCGACGAGAAATGTTTGTGAAAGATTTCTACACTCGGTGGATGGAAGCTATTCATTTGGTACGCAAGAGATTGCACTATTTAGGTACTTCACTAGCAAGAACTATTCTTTTGCAAAGAGCTTGTAGAACTCCAAACATTATCTTCTTTTTTATGCAGTTGCAAGGAGTATGCAATCAGCGATGTAGGAACCGTTACATTGGAGATGTTTGATGGAGTATATCACACACTAATGGGTGTTAGGTATGTTCGGCTTAAATAAGAATCTAATGTATGTGAGGTCGGTTGAACTTGAAGGTGTGAAGTATCACTTTGAGGTGGAGTCATGCGAGTTACTTACAAAGAGTAGGTAATTATGAAAAGTATATAGAGCAATGGAGGATACTGATTGATAAGTAAACCTAAAGGAAGGGCAACTAATGGGAGATCTAATAAAAATCCTAGTCGGGAGAAGGAAATCATTTCGTCAATGGTGGGTACTCAGATTTCATCTGTAGTTATGTCTTGAAATTGTAAAGATGCAAATGTGAAGGTACAAATTTGTTAAAGGAAGTAAGATGTGGTGGGACCAACCACGTAGTACAGTGGCGAGTAGAGCTCGGGCGGCGGTACACACCTATGGCATGGAGGGCTATAGGAAAAAGAGGTCAGTTAGCAAACTACACAAGGAAAGAGCTCTCATGTGGTGTGTTTGGGTGGCAGTCTGAGATACCAACATGCATATTGTGGTGATGTGCATGCGCCCCTATGGTGGGGGCATTCCCAAAGGTGGAAGGATAAAAAAAAAAGGAAAACAAAAAGGGAAGCCGACTTGGAGAAAATTCTTGGAGGAGCACGGTGACCTCAGTGCATAGGTGGCAAGGTGCGGATTGTTGAGATAGGGTGACTCATGTCCTATTCTTTTAGGACTTGGAGATGCGTGTTGCATGAATTTCTAGATGAATCCTAATCGATTTGGATTCCAACTTCTCTTTAGAGTGTGATTCCTACTTTACTTTGGAGAAGAACTCGGGGACTAGTGAAGCGACTGACACTTCATGAGTCGGGCGGTGGCGGTGGTGGATCTGGGGGCCAGGGGCAGGGGCAAGGCCAAGGGTAGAGGCGGCGGGGTGAGGGCAGCGCCAGCAGCGATCTTGATGGCGGCAGAGCGCGTGGGTACTACTCTTGAGGCGGTTGAGGTCGGCCTGGCCGAGCTTCATGACAATGTCTTGAAAGCGACCACGCCGCCACGGCCGCCTCCATGAGCACCACAAACAACGGCGGTGGGCGGGAAGGGAAGGGATCGAGATGGATGGGGAGGTGGAGTCAATTGATGGAGGAGTGTAGGGTTAGGGGTTATGTCTTTGGTGGGCAGGGGTGACGGGATGGCGGGATGGGTTTGTCTGGACAGAGAGGTTTAGTGTGTGTGAGCAGGCTAAGCGGCTCCTGAGTCGGGCTTGGGCTTAGCGTTTTTCACCGAGTGAAAGCGGGGTTGACTTGGCTTAAAAATCACGAGCTCGGCTAGGCTATAGCGAGCTCAAGTCGGCTCATGAGCCTCGAGCTATTTTCTAGCCCTAGTTACGGTGATGTGAATTGGGGATCATGTGTTAGTCAAAGTGATAAGCGAGTTGCATTAATCTAGACTCAGTTGCATCGATCGATCATCGAGTTGTCCTTTTTTAGTAAGATAAGAAAGCTTTGTGTTGATCTTCCATGTAATCAAAATGATTCAACACAATCCTTTGCACTAGCACAGTAGTTAAATTGCCGTATTTCTTGGTTTTGTTGGAACTCGGAAATCGGCCGACTGCCGATCGACTGGCAACAGTGACTTTTGCCTGATTCCTGATCGTTGGTTTTTATATATTTTTTTGGGGGTGCGAGTTAGGAACATCTTGGTGTCTAACGGTATCAGTAGCCCCGCAGTAGCGATGTGAAACCGGTTTTAAACTTTTAAACTCTGGCGCCGTGCAGGTACGGCACGTGGGAAGACGCGGGCTGCATAATAAACACGCCGTGCAAGCGGACCCGGATTCATCGCTGTGTGGCTAGTGTTCTGTAGCATATATTATATTACAGCAACAGTAAAATATTTATTGATGTGATTTTTTTAGCAAATATACTATAACTATTGATATCGACATTTAATTTTTAATCAGACGGTAAAAACACTTTTTAATATCATGTGTCGTTCATCCTCTACGTTGAATCCTTTGACCGAGAAGATCTATTTCTCGTGCCATGTTGTGTGGTGCACGCTGCACAGTCACACCGCGCACACCGTCTCGCTCAATTCCCAAAAGGCAGCCACTGCTTGGCACAAGGCCGGGCCCGCATACGTTCAGAGTATACACGTGGTGCATCAGTGCATGCACGGTGCGTGGCGTTGTGCCTCTCGGTACAACTAGGACCGAGCTGTAAAAAAACTCCTAGGGTTTGTTAAAGAACACTGGAACAGGAGTACGGATGGAGCAGATGTTTTATACTTGTACAGTAACAGTTTGTAAGAAATCTGAGCTGAGCTTTGACCCACCTAGCCAATAGCCATCCATCGATCTCTACCATGGCTAGTGAGTGACTACCAAGAAGCGTTGCCATTCTATAAAATCCAACAGCCACCCTCACCCTTTCCTCCTCTACTCTTCATGTTCTTGCCATCACCAGCTGACCAAGATCATACACAGACTTTGTACAAGTTCGCCATGAGTCGCAAAAGGATTGCTTCGGCTCTTCTTACAGTCTTCTTGGTCATCTCCTTGCTTGCATTTGACCATCCCATTGCTCATGCTCACCATGGTGAGTTCGATCTGTTCATCTTTGCATTTGTTACTCCCACGTTTGAAGTTTGTGGCATGCATGTGTTCAGTTGCCTCCTCCCCAACTCACCCACTCACCATTGAAGTTCGTAGCATGTGTTGAGTTCACCATGAGTTGCAAAGCTATTGTTGATTTGACCATGTATTCGATCTCATGTACGTGTTGCCTGCTCTTGCAGCGAAGGACTCGTCCAGATCGACCGGTGATTCCTCGTCTACGAAGAAAGGATTAGAAGGGATCAGGAAGCCCGATGTGGGGAAGACCAAGCAAATTGAAAGCTTGAAAGTGAAGGCACCAAGAGGAAAAGGTGCACAACACTCTTATGGATCGAACCTTGGCCATGGTGGAGGCCTCAAAGTTAAGTCTGCTAAGGTAGTCGTAGTTGATCACCATGGACCCCAGCCTCACCCTCCAAAGCATAACTAAGTATACATATATAGCTAGCTAGCTGCTAAGTTGATCTTGCTGTATCTATTTGATTTAGACTAGTTTTTTTTTAATCTTCTCTCTCTCTATCTCTAGGTCAAAATAGGAGACGATGGATCAAACTCCATAGCATATAGTGTATGTACTAGCTAGCTGCTTGTTGTTGAGAAATTAAATACAATATTCCTCTATGTATAGTATATTCCGTGTTGAACAGGGGCAGAATTAGAACGAAAATGACCGGGTTCACTACTTTACTATACATATAACAACATATATAATTTTCAAGCAACAATGTACTAATTAAATAGTAATTTATGTGGCAAATATTGGCAAAATACATCATCGGTCGAGAGGTTAGGGTTTTTGAGGTACACAACTTTTGAACTAGGGGTGCAGCGTGGTATATATAGACTAATCTCTGCTAATTTTTTATGACTGGTGTCTTGTGACACGGATCCTTCCATCTAGTTCCGCCCATGGTGTTGAATAGTACTGGTGTTTGAATGCCCTTATTTAGAGGAAAAAATGCAGTGAGAACACCGTGAGGCCCCTCTCATCTACCGTTCATCTCAACCTCTCCCCCTGAATCCAGTGGCTCGGGGGGCGGGGCCTCACGCCATAGAATTTCCTTCCTTATTTAGATGCGTATATTAAGCTCAGTCACTTCTTATATATGCACCAATCAAATCATCAAAATTGGTCGTCCGTTGCCACTTCATAACTTTGATCGTCCCTCCTTCAAGTTTGGGTCATGGTGATTTTGACCAAGGGCGTGCCATGCCAACTTCACAACTTGACCATTGGATCGTGAGCTAGCAACACGTGCAGATCATGAAGATAGCACTTGACCACGGGTGAGTGGCGTTTGCATAGCTTTGTAAGTCGTAAAAAGAACGGCAGAGTTGGTATACGAAAATAACGCGAAATAAAAAAGAGTTGGTAGTAGGCGCTTCAATGCATATGATCTATAGTATATGATATTATGAAATAATCTCTACTGTCTGATAAAAAATAAAAGAGCAAGATCACACAAACATTATTCGTGTCTCCGAGTCCCGAGGGCAAGGCTTCCCGTCCCCCTTTGACGTCTGTGTCAAACGAGGAAGCCCATCCCCGTGTGGAAACCCACTCTATGGCCTTTTCCTCAAATCATCATTTTTTTGCCCACAGCCTGCCTTTTCCTTTCCTCCTTCCTCTCTCCTGCCCTCCAGGGCTCCGGAGCCTTTCCTCTCTCCTCTTCTCTCTTCATTCTCCACTTGGTCCGGTCGCGGCCACCTAGGCTCACGCCAATTGGTGTCAACATGCATCCCAACATGGCCGGCCCGGCCAACTTCGGCTCGAACCAATTTACATCTCTCTCTCTCTCTCATACACTTGGTCGTCCACGTATGGCACGACCCATTTTGTCAGCATGCATCAAGCATGGTCGGCCGAAACAACTCCCAGCTTGAGCCAACCTTTGGGTCTTCATGACAACATCTGATTTTTTGTTCTTCCTCAGGGCCGACTGGCTTCGACAGGGCTCAAGCACACGACCCAGGAGGCCAGGATCGATGGTTCAGTACATTGACCCGACGGAACCATGCCGCTTGCCAACTCCTTTGCCCTCCCAAGGTGGAGTGACAGGCCTGCGCTGCCAGGCCCGGCGAAGAATCGATCGGACAGGACGTCCACTTTTATGCTGGCGGCGATCAAACACGAACGTCGGGTAGCAGTATGACGGGAATGGAAGGAGGGAGCAGTAACCGATTCTTTGCTTCTGCGGCTTCATCTCCCATTCCCATCAGTGGGATCAGTAAACTTGCGCTGCCCCGAACTCCCCAGCTATCTGCCTATCTACGCCTACGATCGAGCGTTTGCTCCCCATGGTTATTTCGCGACTCACTTCTCTTTGTGGTTTAATTGAGAGGACTTCAAGGGAGACGGCACGTTTTATGGACACGATCAGCGATGATTGACAGGACCTTGATGAATCTTAAGACTCAAGCTGCTCATTGAGTAGTAAGAGGAGTAGAGGAATGGAAAAAGGAAGCCTTTATGGATGGAGGCATGGAGCACGACGATTTCTGAGTACCAACTGATCCATCGGTAGAACAAATACACCCTTCTCTGAAAACTTAACTAACCAGGGCTATCCTCCAAAAGGACCAACAAAAAAAAATTCTACAATACAATTTACTAGTATATGGTGGTAGTATAAAATTAAATCTCATCATTAATTTATTAAAGGCATAATAGATTTTTTTGTATTTATAATTTTTTGTGAGTATTACAGATTTCAATACAATTTTTTAAGTGAGGTATTACGGATTTTTTCAACTAGGGCTGAAAATGTTGTCATGCGATCCTCACATGGACAACTGTAATTCAACCTCTTTAATATTCTATTACTCATACTGCGATGTATAGTATAATTAAATCATAACTAATATCGAAAAAAATAGATGACCCATATTAAATTAAGTGTATCGTAAAAGAGCTAAAAAAACTTGTAATAGGGGCTCAAGCAGTAAAAAAAATTAAATTGAGTGCATCGTAAAAAAGCTAAAAAAAACTTGTAATCGAGGCTCAAGCAGTAAAAAGAAAAAAAGAGATTTTGACATTGAGGGGGATTGCTCTTTCGGTAGGGCTCAACCTTCTTCGTTGTATTTACGGGATCGGCTAGGAACGCATAGCACCCATCTAGCCTACCGTGGATTGGTACCACCACCTACCGAAGAAAACTTGAGATTTTGCCACAACCACAAGATCTCAGTACCCAACACAACAATTAGAGGTTCTGGACTGTAAATCCGGTCCCGACACCGGCGCTGCCGAGATCGGCGTATTCCGTGTCGCGGACGACCTATTTATGCCAGCTTCTACGTACTCCAGAAGTCCAGATAGCGGTGTGGTACTAACACGGAAGGATCCGTACTGTGCCCCTTGCCATGGGGAGCAGACAGCACGCGTACGATGCCGCACGGATGGCTCGGATCAAGATGGGATTCCGTTGAAAGTTACTACTGCTGAAAACACAACGAAGTGGATCGGTCCGTTCAAAGTGTTGGCCTAGGCATGGCCTATGGTAAGTTTTTATTCACCTCTAGTCTATATATACGAGGGTGGCGAAATTAAAACCTCTATGTATTAATTTAATATATAGAAGACCATACGTTTTCATGGTGCGTAACCCCTAAAATAACGATCTCCTTTGGTGCGTGAGGATTCTAGAGGTTACACAATGGGTACCACTGGTGGGACAAGGCTTTGTGCCTGAACTCGAGCCAGATAGCGACTTCGGAAAAAGCTATGAGCGGCATTTCTTACAGTATGATGAATGGAACACATGTTATATGTTTCAAACCGTGCGATGATATAATCCTAAGACCGCGACAATTAAGCGCCCTACGGTTAAGCATCTCACGAGACAACATAAGGTAGTTGGCACATTGTTAAGCGCCTTACCATTCCGACCGATCGTAACGTTTCACGAGGGCGCCTTCTCTATGAGTAAGCGCCACATCTTGAATTTATTTAAGGGTGGGCCTTGAAGACAAAGGGGCGAAACAACAACAACGAACACAAGGCGACAAACCACGAAGCCCAAGCGGTGGAATTAGAAGCAAGACATTGGGTCTTAGACTCATATTCTAAACACGATTACTTAGTTTAACATTTCTCACATTTAGTGTATTTAGGGGTAGTCCCTAGTCGGTCTTGTAAATCCGGTTCATATCAATAAAGCGGCCCCATTCTATCGGGATACTTCACGTCATTTTCCTCTTTTATTTCATAAGATCGGCGATTCAATAAATCGATAGTATTGTATTGTCCGTGGGAAGAAGACACAAGTTTCTGAAGAAAACTTTTAGCTCATCAAATGCTCACTCATTCCATGTAATCGTTGATGCGATTATGCCCAAGGTTTGGAATGAGGAGAATTGGTTCGACTTAGCGGACTCTGCCGACCTCGACTTGGAAGGATGTATCCGTGCCATGGAAAAATGACATGTCATCCTCATCTTCCTCCTCCGCGGCTGCATACGTTGCCAGCGTTAGCGAGTCGACGAATGGGCGAGGATCGCCACCACAACGATTATGGCGGCCGAGAGAATCGACCATTCGATCATTTCGGAATGTCGGGGACCTCCTCAAGCCGGTCTTTCCGGCCGTGAAACAAGCGACGAAATTTCAGCACCACAATCAGAGAATCTCTATACTCTCGATGAGATTATGGCTGAAAGATACTCACCTACAACCGGCAATTCGAGGCGAGCAACCACACAGTGATGGTGTCAATGAAACCTCCAGCGGTCGTAGGCCAAGTGGGGATAATCTGACTTCGACATCGATCGGCGGTTCGTCGGATCGGTGAAGACCTCGAGAAGTGCTCATCACCGACCACTCCGTTGTGGAAACTTCTAACAAAAGTCTTGAAAAGCTCTCCATTGAATTCTGATGGAAGCTCATCGAAGATCAATCTTTGGAGGCCGAGGTCAATGCAATCGGAGATGCAAATCAAGATACCTGCATGGTCTTACACTCTCTACCACGCCATCACATATTGATGGAATGTCTGAACCGTCAAGCACCAACTTTGGAGGCAGCAGCGATTGGCGTCCACCGGTTAACTTCTTTGCTTTGCCCACCAAGAGTGGCGATAGGACACAACAAATCCAGAGGTGGAAAAGGTTCGGACACTGCGTACACCTATGACCGATCTAAACCTCTGAGACCTTCGATAAGCTGTATAAAACTTGCGGCGTGTTCAAGATATGTTGAATAATTCTAGCCACTGCTTTAGCGAAAACTCTAGGCTTTATGCAGGTTAGTAGGCCAAGTATCGAAATTCTCCAGCAGACCATACAACGCATAGAAGCGTCTGGGAACAAAGGGTCTCGAGGAGTCAAACCATGACTTCATCCCAACGTTCCTCCTCTCGGAGAAGACGATATGGTCATGCTGGGAACAATCGATACCAAGACCTCCTCGACGATTCTAACCAAGGAATCATGAGGGACGAAGGCTATTCTAAGTAGTCACTCCCTCTTCACGTCGAGAAGAACCACCGCTTGGACCTGACGATCTCCGACATCGTCTGAATCAAGTAGGCGGTCAAAGGCATCATATCAATATCCACGGCCGGATCGGCTGCGGAGTTCAGCGTTCAATCTTAGGAACCGGTCTCGGCCGATTACAATCCGGCACCTTCGGAGAAGAGCGCCATGAATCGATCACGGGTTGTCGAGCCTTCTCTCTGAGGTTCTAAGGCGTGCGTTGGCCTAACTGGTTCCGACCGGCCAACTTGGACAAGTTCAACGGGACTCAAAACTCCTTGGAATTTCTCCAAATATATACCACCGCCATCAGGCTGCTTTGGTGGCGATGAAATGTGATGGCCAACTATCGCCCACCGTACTTGAAGAAGTGCGCGGTCGTGGTTATTAAACCTACTGGTCGGATCAATCTATACTTAGGAGCAACTTTGTAATCTTTTAATTGCAAACTTCCAAAGTGCGTCTGATCGCCCTATAAGGAGGATGATCTCCACGAATCCGTGAGAACTCGATGAGACTTTCGTCAATACATCAAGAGGTTCGGCCGGTTCGCAATTCTATACCAGTGTGAGTCATACATTATTTAGGCTTTTAAAAGCAGGACTAAGGAATCGGCGGTTTCACGGAGGACATAGCAATGAACCCTCCAAGAACAAGCTGTTGAGCTTTTTGACATGGCCGACAAGTATGCCACGCTAGCAAAAGCAATCGAGTGGTGTGAAGCCATTGATCGGAAGACAAGATTCCCGACCCGACTGGACAAACCCGAGAAAAAGAATAAGAGGTCTCTTAAGAAGAAAAAGAACCACGAGATCCGACGACAAGGAAGTCCTAACGATTCTGAAAAGTTCACGAAGGGTAAGAAAAGACTACACCGTCGAAGCAAAACAAAAGCTCCGACCAGAAGGATTCGGAAAAAACAAGAAGTGGTGTCCACTTCACTATAAGCGAGGGCATGATCTCGCTTTGTCGAGTTTGGCAAAAAAGCGGAGGATTATTATGCGGGTAAAGGACTATTTCCATGTCTGAGGAACAGGAGACAAGTTCCAAAAAGGACAAGGATGGCGGCGAAGAGATGGAGTACCGGGATCTCCAACACACGATCAACATGATCTTTGGAGGATCTTCTTCATCTGAGTTGAAGCGTCATCTGAAGGCCATGGAGTGGGAGGTCAACCTCGTCGAATCTCCGACCATCATCAAACCATCAAAGTGGTCGTACACGACAATCTCCTTCAGCAAAGAAGACTGCCCCATCCCTTTGACTCGACCAGGTAGGTTCCCTATTGTTGTTGAACCAATTGTTAATAATTGTAGGGTTAATCGAGTCTTGATAGATGGAGGTAGCTCTTTCAATATATATTATTTGCGGGAGCTTTAGAAGAAATCACAGTCCCATGTCAAAGGTGAAACCGATGAAATATGCTTTTCATGGCATAGTTCTGGCTCCACCGCTAAACCGATAGGACAAGTTTCCCTACGATTCGTTTGAAAAGCGATAACCACGAGCGGAAAGATTACATTCGATGTGGTAAACTTTGAATCCGCGCCTAGCGGAATCCTTGGTTGACCGACATTAGCAAAGTTCTTGATAGCCACGCATTACGAGTTATCAAAGTTTAAAAATCTGGGACCAATGGGAGTCATCACAATTCGAGGAGATCGAAAAATGGCTTATGTGTGTGATCGAAATCCTTTGGCCAGTCGATGAACTTCCGACGGAGGGCTAATCCATCTACCATGCGAGTCAAGCACTCAAGGCGAAGATGACACCCAAGCCTTGACCAAACAAAGGTAGTACCACTCGACAAAGGCGCTTCTCGGGCGGCGCCAAATGCATCACAGATCGAAAACAACGACCCATCTACTCGCAAGATTCTGGTCGGGGCAAGACTCGACCCCAAATAGGAAGAGTCGCTCGTCTCCTTCCTCTAAGCAAATCAGGACGTGTTCGCCTGGCAAGCGTTCGATATGCATGGAGTCCCCCGGGAGGTGATCGAGCACAGGCTAGCTCTCGAGCTTGACAAAAAACCGATCAAGCAGAAGCTGCGGCGTTTTGCACCTGATCGAGAAAAAAGCAATCGATCGGAGATTGGCAAACTCCTCGGTGGGTTTATTTGTGGTCGACCACCCTCAATGGCTCGCCAATCTGTGATGGTGAGAAGAATAATGGAAAATGGCGAATGTGTATCGACTTTACAAATCTTAATAAAGCATGTCTGAAGGATGCTTTTCCCCTTCCACGCATTGACTAACTTGTAGATTCCACTTCTGGGTGTGAGTTACTAAGTTTTTTATATGCGTATTCAGGGTACCATCAGATTAATATGTGTTAAGATGCCATTTGGTCTCAAAAGCTAGTGCAACTTTTCAAGGTTGATGCAAAAACCTTTAGTCCACAAATAGGTCGGAATCTAGAAGCCTCGTTGATGATCGGTTGTAAAGAGCACCAACGCTAGCGATCACGTTCTGACTTACAAGAAACTTTCAACAACGAGAAGGCATAACCTCAAGTTGAATCCGGAAAAAATGTGTGTTGGAGTTTCTGTTTGGAAAAGCGCTTTCGATTTCCTAGTCTCGGCTAAAGGTATTGAAGCAAATCTAGTAAAAATAAGCGACCATCGACGGATCGCCCCAAACCACGAAGAAGGTCAAAAACTAACGGATGTATGGCGGCTAAGTGGTTTCATAGCAAGGTTAGGGCAAAAGGATTACCTTTCTTTAAGCTTCTTCGGAAACATGGAAGTTTCGAGTGGACTAAAGAGGCAAATGATGCCTTTGAAGAACTTAAAAAGTACTTTACGAAAACCGCGGTTTTAGTCTCTCCGAGATCGGGAGAAACAATGCTAATTTACGTGGCAGCAACACCACAGACAGTTAGCGGTGTACTGGTCGTAGAAAGGAATAACATCCAACGACCTGTTTATTACGTAAGCGAAGTCTTACATAGACCAAAGGAAAGATACCCACAGGTGCAAAAGTTGCTTTATGGTCTCCTTATGTCTTCAAGGAAGCTAAGGCACTACTTTCAGACCCACAAAGTGGTCGTACTAACCGGGTATCCCCTTAGTCAAGTCCTTGGAAACAGGGAATCATCAGGACGAATAGCAAAATAGGCGGTTGAGCTAGGCGTTCGACCTCCATTTCATCTCTAAACAACAATCAAGTCCCAAGCAATAGTAGAATTCATTGTCGAATGGACAAACCACGACCCACCAAGGGCGTCACGAACACCACGATGAGTGGACAATGTACTGATGGCTCCTTGATGCTAAAAACTCGAAATGGAGTTGTCTTGATATCTCTTGGCGAACACATCAAGTCGCCATCGGTTAAATTTTCTGCCACAAGCAACATGGCGAGAATATGAAGGTTCTTGGAAGGACTCAGGCGACTGTTAAGCTCGGGATTATGATTACTAGTGAAAGCGATTCTCAACTAGTAGCAAATCAAGTAGAAAAGGGTATCAATGCTCAGTACCAAGATGTCATCTTATCTCGGCGAATCACGGAAACTCAAAAAGCACTTCTTCGGTTTCGGATCCGGCATATTCCTAGAAATGAAAACTTTCTGGCGGACCGGTTAGCGCGGATGACCTCCACGAGGATAACCGTCTGCCGGAGTTTTCTCGAGCAACTCGATTAAGCTCTCGGTGGTCGAGCCTTCGAGATCATGCATGATTCCTTACAGGTCGTACATATCGTCGTGAGAACATGGATGCTCCGCAGTCGTTGACGGTTGGCGCGCCACGATCAAGGTAGAGACTAGATGACATCGATCTACAATTATCTTCAGCATGATATAATTCCAGAAGATGATGTAGAGGCTGATCGTATATCACGAAAAGCCAAATCATACACTTTTATTGAGCGTACCTTATATAGCGAGGATCTCACGCGAGTGTTCATGAGATGCATATCTCAGCCGGATGGCATTAAGTTGCTAACGAAATCCATGAAGAGTCATGGAGCACATCATTCCTCTGAGAACAACTGTCGGTAAAGCCTTGAGCAAGGATACTCTGAACCAAGCGCCCTTCATGATGCAAAAGAGCTCGTGACGAAGTCGTGCAATGTCGATTTCATAGCCGACAAGTACATCGGTAGGCGCAAGCTTTACAAACAATTCCTCTTTCTTGGCCTTTTGCAACTTTGGGGAATTTGGACATTACGGGACCTTTCCCAAGAGCACACAGGGGCTTGAATTCCTTTGTCATGATTGACACGTTTACAAAATGCATTGAAGCCGAGCACATTGTTAAAACTACAAGCCGAGGCCACTAAGAGATTTCGACAAAAATGTGATCACTGCGATTTGGTGTACCTAGTCGTATAATCACGGAACAACGGTGCCAGTTCTCAGCGGTCAATTCCAAAATTACTGCGGCGAACTTGGTATCAAGGTTCATTTGCTTGTTGCTCATCCACGAGCAATGGAAGCGATTAAGCGAGCCAATGGTTTCATCATGCGAGGATCAAGCGTTGAGTATTCGACCGATTGATCAAGCGGTCGAGAGCTTGGGTTCAAGAACTTCCATTTGTATTATGGGCGTTTTTTGTTTATGGTCTTTGAAGCCATGTTTTCTCGAGAACTAAAACTTGGCTCTGCTTTCGGCCGATTGTTTCAGCAGCGTCGAGAATAAGCGACGACTTCGGCGATATCAATCTCTTTGAAGAACGACCAAACCAAGTCTGGTACAATCGTGTATATCAACAAGCCATGCGAAGGTATCATAGTCGTGAGGTGCAACCTCGCGACCTTCTTGTAGGTGATCTGGTTCTCGAGAAAAATTGAGAATCGGACAAATCGCAACAAACTTTCTCCCAAGTGGGAAGGTCCTTACTTGTGGTTGAAGTTACCGTCGAGGTTACATCGACTAGCCATGTCGAGGCGGGCAAGTTTTGTCAAATTCTTGGAACATTGATCAATTCGTAAGTTCTATGTCTAATTCTTTTTACATTATTTCAATTTTTTCATTTCATTAATGCATTCATTCATTTTTTTGAAGCGAGTGATATGGTTTATATATCTATACCTATATTACGGTCACCTATTATTGTTGTTTAAGATGGTGGAGAAGATAATTTTTCTCTCAGATATCCTTTACCGGATCTCTGTTACTCTTTGGCGACATACATGTCATCTGTTGTATAGGTCTTAGTCGTGATCATTCCATGAATGATTCCACGACGACCATCTGATAAGCAGGGCATAATACAAAAACTTCATGTAGTGCTTTATACTATTAAGATTATGCAGACTATATTTCTTCATTCCAAAAATCATTCTACTCTCGTTTGGCTCTTGGTGGGACACGAAAACCTCCTAGTCGAAGTCTCTCCTTTTTCACCGTGGTCTTGCCCACTGGAAGGAGCTTCTAGCGACGGTTCATTTCTTACAATCCTTCTTGCCAATCGGACTTGGGCTGAGCATGTTTTGCAAAAATGTTTTCTATATCTTCTATTCTTAGGAGTATTTTTCGACCCGATTTTGGGTCGTATATATAAACCACGACCACTTATCGTTTTTGCATGCATTCTTCCATTTCTACTTTTGTCAATACAACAAATCTTTTTCCGACCATAAATAATTTTGTTTGGTATTTTGATTATGACAAACAAAAGATCTATAACTAGTCGAAATTATACCTTGGTTCGACCAAAAAGATTTACTAGTATTATTCGATCGATTTTGTCTTGTGATCGATATAAAACCTCAAAACAATGATTCCGACTTTTTATTTCTCCTTCTTGGTTAACTGCTTGTTTAGTAAAGTTCTTCTACTGCAAAATAGTCGGGGGCTAGGGAGTATATGAAAATTTCAAAAAAAGTCAACGGGATAAAAAGATAATTGTTGATGACACAAAGGTAAGTTTTATTTACAATTCTTATATTACAATGTCCTACTCTTGAATATCTCGGACTAATTCTTGCTTCATGGAATCAGACCTCCATCTCCTCTACAAATTTGTCTCCAAGTGGCCTAAGTTCTTCCATAAGCTTGGTAGCCTCATCGAGTGACGATTGAAATCATCCTCAACGGCTTGGAGATTAATAGAGGGGTCGGAAGCCTTCAGTTTTGCCAGCGCAAAACTAACTCCAGTAGCAACGCCTTCTTTCATAGTCTGGGCATAATTCTCTCGAGTAGTTTTGAGCAGACCACTGAGATTTCCTAGAAGTTGGCCCATGTAGTTCACTTTCTCTATTGGATCTCTTAAATTAGGCATGCTTGATCTTGATCCTATATCAAAGATCATCTTGTTCAAAGTATGAATCTTTTCATCAAGATTCTTCACAAGAGTTGCCTCCTTTCGCTGCTCAAATTCTAGAGCCTTTTCGGTTCTATTCAGCGCTTGCGTTTGCTTTACACGAGTAAAACAAGTAGTAAAGCACAACATGATCAGAGGGAGATAATAAGTCAAGTCTACGATCTATTACCTTCAATTCTCTTGTTCAGTGTCTCATTCCTGGTCGATGCCTCTGCAATCGACCGGTCCTTAGCTTGATTCTTTTCTTCAAGCAGTGTTATTCTGGCTTTATTGACCACGATTTCTTCTTTTATTTTCTCCAAATCTATCGAATACGATGAGGGAGAATAATTAGAGAAGGACAAAGTATTGAAGAAAGAAAAAGGTTAAGTGAAAAGTTCTTACTTTTCAATTCGGAGTGTTTCTGCTCCAAATCTTTAATCCGCTGGGTTAGTCCTCCGACCACAGCAAAGTTCTCGACCAGATACTACACAAATAGCATTTCCTCTTTAAGTTCCCTGTAAAACTTTTAAGAGAGACTATGAAACTGGTCGTAGATACTTACCCCGATTGCTAAATCATTATAACCGCCAAATATTGAATCAAGATGCATTTTGATTTGATGATCCGATATTTTTCCCCATGCCTCGTCAATCTCCTTATCCTCGATAAATCGGGGGTGAAAAGAGAACTTATTAGGTTGAGAAAGATTACCAACATTGGTCGGAACCTGTTGAGGGCCTTTAGGGGCATCTACCTCCGCATAAGGAGTTAGAACCACCAATGGATCCAACTCGACCATTAGCTTTGACACCTGCTCGGGGGGCTTCTTCGACCACTGTTTCCTCAGGAACTTTGTCTGGGCAGTGCTCTGGTCAATAACTTCCACAGGTGTTGGGTCCTCAGGAAGATTACGGTGGAATCAGCGAAACACCGAAGACCTATACAAAGCGAAGAAGGAAGTTCAAAATATCAAATCATCAAGGAACTATTAAAGGTATGCACTCATCGACCTCTTTTATTTGTACATACCTAGTTAATTTCTGGATTTGACTTTGAAATGCGGTAGAGTAAATTACATGCCGCCGACTTTCCTTTTCTTCTCAACCAAATTAGTGAGTTTGAACTGCGAGGGTTGATTAAACCACTCACATCCTCCAACAAGATGTCGAAGCAATGTCCTCGATCAGTTCATCAAGGATTGCATTCTTGACCATCGGTCGGAGGAAGTAGTTTCATCAACCTCGGATCGATTGTTTGATAACAAGCTGTAAGGTCATGAAACGACCGACACAGAGTCTCGACCTCGCGATTCGCCTGCGAACCTTCAACCTTCTCCACCTAAATAAAAAACTAATTTGATTGGGTGATGAAATCTTTTATCTAAAGTACATATAAAAGCGCTCTATTACCTCGGAGATTCATCTTCTTCGGTGCATCCCAAGACACGAGTCGGTTGAGAACCATGGTGGGATGTTTATCCTCACGGTTGTGTGATTCGCAATCCGGCCGACTACGAAAATAGAGCATGATCAAAAATCTAATCGGAGAATATGTATACATGATAAAAGAAATTTTGATTGTCTACCTTAAGCCTTGCCAGTTTTCTTGACGAAAATATTGCCAAGATCTCGGGAATGTAGCCTTTTCACGGGCTCCCAGTATGAATCGGCTGATCCGCTCTCCGACTTCCTCAGGAGAAAGGGCTTTACAAGAAAAGGAAATAATGGCGGATTTTAAGGCATTACGATAATCAAATAAAATATACTGGTCGGAGCTTTTCTCAAAGACTTACCACCTCCTGAGATAGCTTCATCACGACCAATGGACCAAAAGCAGGGAATGTGTCACGAGCTTGGAGGGCTAATCGGCGCTTGGTGAAATCCCTCACCACATGTCAGGAAGTCAAGCCCTTGACTCGCAGGTCGTAGATGGCATCCACCCATCTTCCTCCACTTGGGATTTTCATTTGCTCTAATTAAATCCGGCGAAATAGAGGCCATCGTCTCTCGTAACCGTCATGTAGAACCAGTTCTTCTTCCATGATGACCACGAGGATTTTGGGTACATGTGGATGTACTTATCGGCCTTCTCATCGTGAAGACGCAATGTACATTCTCCGGGAGTCGCCGTGGATCACCCCATCACCATTCGGTAGAAGTACTTGAAGAGCCTCAAATTCGGTGGCACTCCCAGGTATGCCTCACGCAAATAAGTGAAAATACTGATATTGGCGATGGAATTCGGAGCCAAATTTACCAGTTCCACCCCGTAATACTCAAGAACGCGGAGGAAAAATTTGTGTACCAGCAACCTCGGCGCACATTCGATGTAGGCGAGGAAAACAGGGATTTCCCCATCCTCGCGGCTCGGAAAGTGCTCTCCGATCGCCGATCTCCATTTGATCAGATTCTTGTTTGGGAGCATCCCGATTTTCTCTAACGCCTCAAGTTTTTTCTTGCTCAATTCTGAAGGCAACCACTTCGTGATTTGCTCCGACATGATGAAAATCCTCAAGGATGATTAGTGGTCGTAAGAGGCTTTGTGGTCGGAAGAACAAGAAAGAGGTCTAAAGGATTTTTCTTGGCAAGAAGCTGAAGGGGATCAAAAGGGGATCTGGAAGTGTAAAAATTCTAAAAGCCTGGCGATGGGGATTTTATAGCTTCAGATCTTTAAATTACGATTGGAAGTTTCCTACAAAAGTCCAACGGGCAAAAGCTTCTTTTTTGTCCAACGGACAGAAAAAACTCTTAGGTTCGCAAGGCAAGTTCTCAACTTTAAAGTGAACGCAGACCACTTGAATGTCACGACATTTAATGAGTGCGCTTTCGATATGACTTCATCAAGAGAAAAGTGTTCACACGACTGTTCATTTAAAGTTCGGGGCTAGCGGCGAGATTAAAACCTCTATGTATTAATTTAATACATAGAAGACCATCGTCTTCATGGTGCGTAACCCCTAAGGCTAACGACCTCCTTGGTCGTGAGGATTCGAGAGGTTATACAATGGGTACCCTAGTCGGACAAGGCTTTGTACCTAGGCTCGACGGATAGTTTGCTCGGAAAAGCTATGAACTAGCATTTCTTCCGTATGATGAATGGAACACGTGTTATATGTTTCAAACCGTGCGATGATATAATCCTAAGACAGCGATAATTAAGCATCCTACGGTTAAGCATCTCACTGAACAACCGCAAGGTAGTTGGCACATTATTAACTACCTTACCGTTCCAACTTGATCGTAACGTTTCACCGGGGCGCCTTCTCTAGGAATGCTTGCCACCTCTTGGAAGTTATTTAAGGGTGGAAGCGCGAAAGACAAAGGGCGAAACAACAACAACGAGAACACGAGGCGACAAACACGAAGCCTAAGCGGTGCAATTAGAAGCAAGGCATTGGGTCTTAGACTTCGATTCTAAGCTGATTACTTAGTTTAACATTCCTCACATTCGAGTGTATTTAGGGGTAGTCCCTAGTCGGTCTTGTAAATCCGGTTCATATCAATAAAGCGGCCCCATTCTATCCCAAGATACTTCCGTCATTTTCCTCTTTTATTTCATAAGATCAGCGATTCGATCGTCGACGAGAGGATCCCCAATGATTATCTGAGCTTTTGGTGAAGAAAGAAAAAAAAAAGAAAAACAAGTCCTCCATATCTCTTTGTCAATTTACTTTTACGTACTTGTGTAATCACTGCTTGAAGATGCGGTACTTTGTTCTTGCGTGAGCTTCTTTACTGCAGGCTCGCCGACCTTGAAGGTCGCGCACCGCTCCGTGCACCTGCGTCGCCGGCTTGAAGCCGCATCTGCGTCACCAACCTGAAGCCACCACGAGTGCCGCCCGCCCGCCTGCTTTGTAGGATCAAGGATAGCAGACTAGAGGGGGTGAATAGGAGGTTTTAAACTTTTAATAAAATAACAAGTTTATCCAATTATTAACTTAGACTAAACAAGATATGATTCTAGCTAAGCAATTTATCACAATAGACAAGCTAGAATTATAAGTCTGAAATGTAAAGACTAGAAATAACCACAATGACACAAGGAAGTTTTTCCGTGGTATCGAAGACTTGCGGGTCTTCACTAATCACGTTGAGGAAGCTTGATCAACTCAAGCGGCTCCACAATTAAGCCTTTCCTCGATCACTAGAGGTAGCTCTTCTCCTCTCCGGATAGGCGAGCTCCAACCTTCACAAATGCAGGGCCTTCTCACAATCTCCTTTGAGAAGATCACGAACCCAACTCCAAACCGTCTAGGAGGCGGCAATCTCCAAGAGTAATAGAGCAAGAATTCTTCACTTGAAAGTGCTCTAAATGCCACAAATTTATCAAACACAATGAATGCTCTTTTGAGGGACCTCAACTACCTTTGCAAATGGAAATCAATGCTCTCAATGAGTAGGAAACAATGCAAAGGGCTCAAGAGATGTTAAATGAGGCTCAACCACCTTTCTAGTGGCAGTGGGGGGGGTATTTATAGCCTCCACCCACTTCACTAGCCGTTGGACACGAAATTCCCAATTTTTGATGAGCCGGTCGGTCCATGAACAGCAGATCTTGGTCGATCCGGCCTCGGTTATAACGATCGTATTCGCATTTAATGCACTTAAATATAGCCGTTCTGAGGAGGTCGGTCAGTCCATGAGCAAGCCTGCGGTCGATCCGAATGAAAAAGCGGAATACCTTTTGGAGACTCTCTGGAAAAAGTTAACCTAAACCCGGGGGTGCGGTCAGTCCGGACAATTACCTGCGGTCAGTCCGGCCTGGCATTTTTCAACAGAAAACCTTCTCTAGAAAATGTTGACCGCGTCCCAGACCCGGGGGTGCGGTCAGTCCGGCCAAAAGCCGTCGGTCAGTTCGGGCGAGAGGATTTTACCAAAACCAGAAAACAACACCTCACTGGAAAATGTTGACCGCCATTTTGGTCAAACAATGCGGTCGATCCGGCCGATTAACGTCGGTCGATCCGGCCTCAATAGAAAATCAGCAAATTTAAATTTAGGCAAAACCAAAAACAAAACCAAGATTAAACCAATTAAGATTTGGCGGTTGTGGCATCGTTCACTTTCAAGGTACTCAAGTTTTGCACCCTCTTTATAATGCGGTTTGTCAGCCTATAATCCGATCTTCAACCAATTCACCTAAGACCGGTAAAATAAAAAGATCCTAGACTATAGTACCTTGCCTTTGAGTCATAAGATCTTCATGTAAACCTTTCGCGTGCAATTCCTGATCATCAAGAGCGCCAATGGGACTTAACCTTGTACATACTCAATAAATACGTTAATCTCATATTCACATATTGTCATTAATTACCAAAACAATTTTTAGGGGCCTAGATGCTTTCAATCTCCCCCTTTTTGGTAATTGATGACAACACACTTAATATGTGAAAGAATGATTGTTTTGATTATACTGTGAGTGTATATTCTATTGATGACTTAACAACTAAATAATTCTTGCAATAAGCTTTAAATGAGTTTTGAGAATTATTTCCTTGCTAAATCCTGTTTGAAGAAAGCTCCCACTAAACATGTGCATAAAAGGTAGAGAATTTTTGCAAGCACAAGTAGATTTTTAGAGAATTTTGGCGGAGTTTCTTTTACATGATGGAACTTGAGGAAATGCAACAATATATAACATTATAAACAACATTTCAAGAGGGTAATATAAGCACAAGATTAACCAACAAGTTTATCAAGATAACATTGAACCGATTACAAGCATATAAGTATATATCATTCAACCAAGCTCATAGATGGTAAAGCATTAAGTGTTCATATATATAAGAAGTTCAATAAGCTTACATGATAGCAAAATAGAGTAATAAGCTTATCCTCTAATTATTACACACAAAAGAGATTACAGAAGTCCAACAAGCATTCATTAACCATAACTAATAGATATATAAATATATAGACCATCTAGCACTTCTCCCCCTTTGGCATCAACTACCAAAAGCTACGCATTAGGGGGAGGAGGAGGAGGAGCTGCAGTCGATGTCGTAGAGGGCATAGGAGGATCAATGCGTCGATCTTGAGAATAAATAACGATCTGCTCGATCGGCGAGAGGCGAGTGGTCATCTCGACCATGTCGGATTGAATACGAAACCAAGCCAACCATCGATCTAAGCTGAAGCACAAGAGAGTTGGATTGCTCCCTTCTTTGTCTGGCGAGAGTCCAAAGAGCGAGTAGTGCTCTCCAAAGTATCCATGCGATGATCCAAAACCTCTAGGCGACGATCCACTTGCATCAAAGCGAGATACAATCGTGTTGATGCGATTATCTGAGAACCTCTAATAAGATGGATCAAGTCCACCACTCTCTTGAGGAGGCGATTGAGGAAGGCGAGGAGCATCGACAAGCCCAGGTGAAGAGGCTGTTCCTCAAATCTCTCTGGTGGTCACCCTCGGCTTGTCTTGTTTGTGAGGAAAGGAGTGGTACCATCAAAGTCGATGGTCCTCAAAATGAGCATCATGATGTAAGGAGCATAACACATCCTCTTTCCCAAATCGGTGTGGCAGGTACCTTTCGATCAAGATTAAGTGCATAATATCAAACTTCTTTCCTTGCATCACATAATCTATGACATTCCATGCATGTCCTCTAATGGCATCATTGTTTCCACTTCTCGACAAGATGGTGGCCCTGATAATCTGTTAATGACACTAGGGAGAGGCCTCAAACCGGTAACCTTACGAGGACAATTCTAACATTAGGCTCATAGAAGCATATGCTGCTCACGATGCATGGCGGGCTCAAGGTGAATCTTTACATACTCACGTCTTTGGCGATTCAGGGCTTCCTCAAAGTCACGCTTGGTGGCGTGTAGCGCCTTGAGCACTGTCATCCAAGTCCACGATGGCCAAGGTGGATGGGATGTAAATAGTAGCATAGAAGCGGCGGATTACCTCCTCATTGAAGTTGCACTTTATGCTAACAAGCCCATCAAGCGACATTGCAGCAGTGTACAAAATGCATCTGGGTTTGTTCATTGAGATAGGACCAATTAATGTATACGGATTGCAAAGCGCTTGTGAAGCACTACTTGATGGTAGCAATTTTCACGGAATTGAGTGTGAAATCTCTCATCTTGGTGACCTAGGTGCTCATAGGGAGATTGCATTACGAGTTGTTTGAAATCATCGTTCGGATTGCGTGAAGATTCACGCGAGGCTCGGCATAAATTCCACATCGGCATCGTCTTCTTCGTCCAAATGTTCACTTGGCGCTAGATGCGGAGGATAAGGGCGGCGAAAGTCCGCTTCGTCGCTATCGGAATGCTCAGCAGGAGGGCGATGAGTAACTGGCGAGGAGGGCGAGGCGAAGAAGCACCGGATAAACAGCGATCTTGGTCCTTGCCATGATCCTTTGGAGAGATGGACAAGACAATCAAAGAGTGAATTGATTGGAAGTAAGGATAATCAAGTCGACAAAAAAGAAGTTTCTCTGTCGGTCGGATGACCACGGCGGTTGGCGGTCGATCCATGAGTAGCGGATGACCGATTCATAACCGCCGGTTAGTCCGGCCTTGACAAACAAAACTAGGGTTTTGCCAAAAGCGATGGAATCTTCGCAATGGAGGTCAATAATCGACAAAATGGTGAGTATAGATGACAAAGATGACATACTCCAAGTCGATTAAGATCTAACTAGCAGATTGGCGAAGATTAAAGGAAGATTGAGAAATTAAGACCTTGCGGTGGCGGAGAAGAAAAGGATCGGCGGCGAGGAGGTGGCGTCCGGCGGTGAGGAGGTGGCGTCCGTGGTGAGGAGGAGTGGGCGCTCAAGAATGGTGATCACGATGGAGAATGAGAAGAGAGAACCGTCGGGGAGATGAAGAGGAAAAGCTGGCGGAAGCGGACGGTTTGGTGAAAATAAGGAAGAAACTACCCGCATTAAGCGCTTGTGGTGACCATGAGGCAAAGCCCGTCGATCCGAACACAAGCTTCTTGAGTTGACCATGATTGAGCTTGCGGTTAGACCTTTGGAGACTTTGAGGTAATTAGCAAAAATCTTTGTGTTGTCTTTGCTCGAGAGACTTAGCACACAACTTAAAACCATCTTGGAGCAATTTCAACGAGATTAGATCAACGAATTAATTTTGAATATAGAGTTTTTAAGAAAATAGAGCAATTTTGAAAGAAAACTATTTAAAGAGATAAAACATGCAAACAACGAGATTTGTCACTTGTGAGGATATATATGAGTATGAAATACTATTTGGAAGCAATATATGAAGGAAATCATCGCCTAAATAGCAATACTCATTTTATGCTAGAATTGACTCACGTGAATTTTTCGGGTTTTGAGCTATTTTAGCGAGATTCAAACTTAAAAAAAACTTTGATTTGGTTGAGTGTTTGAAAAACTTGTGAATACGAAAAAGGTCTCGAATAACCATCTTTACCTTTTTTCCTTTTGGGAGCAAGATCAAATTCCTTTTGGAAAGCCTTTTTGGGAGAAAATCCATTTTTAGTCAAAAACAAGATAGGTAAGAAATAGTTTTTGGCCAAAACTTGATTTTTCTTTTAAGATAGATAATTTTGAGATCTTTTCAACCAAAAACCTTTGAGATATAATAGAGAATAGATATAGTTAGTTTTTCAAGAGGTTTGATTGATTAATTCCAAATTGACTTTTGATAAAAAAAGGATAGGTTTTTCAAAAGACATATTCTAGCATGTTTGTTGATATGTGCACAATTTGAGTTGTGGTATACATGGTGATTGTATAGCACTCCCCTAACTGTGTTTCCCATCTTAGTTCTTGAAAAGGAGAATCACGAAAAGCGAATTCAATCAAGATTCAAGAACATAAGGTAATCAAATGACATTAGAACAATCTATGACATTTAATTCATTCCTCAATTTGCAAAAGCGGCCTTCATCTAAAAGTTTGGTGAAAATATCGCTAATTGGTCTTGGTTCTTATGTGGCTAATTTCAATATCTCCCTTGCTCACATGATCTCTCAAGAAGTGGTGGCGAATATCTATATGTTTGGTTCTTGAGTGTTGAACGGGGTTATTAGCAATTTTCACCGCACTATCATTGTCACACAAAAGAGGTATTTTATCAAATTTAATTCTATAATCCATCAATGTTTGCCTCATCCATAGCAATTGAGCACAACAACTTCCGCGAAACATATTAAACTTCGGTAGATAAAGCTACGGAGTTTTGTTTCTTGGATGACCATGATACTAAGGATCTTCTTAGGAATTGACAACTACCTGAGGTGCTTTTTCTATCCACTTTGCAACCCGCATAATCGGAATCGGAATATCCAATTAAATCAAATTTAGCACCTTTGGGGAACCATTGGCCAATGCTAGAGGAATGCTTTAAATACCTAAGAATTCTTTTAACTGCCATAAGATGACATTCTTTTGGAGAAGCTTGAAAACGAGCACACATACAAACACTAAACATGATATCGGGCCTAGATGCGGTAAGATAAAGCAGACTACCAATCATGGATCTATAAAATTTTAAGTCTACAGGTTTACCTCCCTCATTTAGATCAAGATGACCATTTGTGGCTATGGGAGTCTTGATGGGCTTTGCATCCTCCATGCCAAATCTTTTAAGTAAATCCTTCGCGTACTTGGCTTGACTTATAAAAGTCCCATCCTTGAGTTGCTTGATTTGAAGTCCAAGGAAATAGCTCAATTCTCCAATCATGGACATTTCAAATTCCCTAGACATCATATCACCAAACTCTTTGCAAAAGTCTTGATTAGTAGACCCAAACATGATATCATCAACATAAATTTGACATACAAAGAATTCATCATCTAGAACTTTAGTAAATAAAGTTGAATCAATTTTTCCGATTTTGAATCCTTTTGAGACTAGAAAATCTCTAAGGCGTTCATACCATGCTCTAGGAGCTTGTTTAAGACCATAGAGCGCCTTGGAGAGTTTATAGACATGATTTGGATTTTTAGGATCTTCGAAACCGGGAGGTTGTTCAACAAAGACAAGTTCGGATATTTCACCATTTAAGAAAGCACTTTTAACATCCATTTGAAATAACTTAATATCAAAGCATGATGCAAATCAAGTAATATCCGAATTGATTCAAGTCTAGCTATGGGAGCGAAATTTTCACCAAAATCCAAACCTTCAACCTGTGAAAATCCTTGAGCGACCAATCTTGCTTTGTTTCGAATGACCAATCCATTCTCATCTTGCTTGTTCCTAAAGACCCATTTCGTACCAATAATATTGTATTCTTTGGGTCGATCCACCAATGTCCAAACTTCGTTCCGGGTAAAGTTATTGAGTTCTTCATGCATCGCATTCACCCAATCCAGATCATGAAGTGCTTCTTCTACATGCTTTGGCTCAATAGACGAGACAAAAGAGTAATGTTCACAAAAAGAAGCAACACGAGAGCGAGTTTGGACACCCTTACTTACGTCACCCAATATTTGATCTATTGGATGATCCTTTGCAATTGCATTGTGGATTCTTGGTGGTAGGTTGGATGGTTGATCATCTTCCTTGTTAACTTCTTCAATGATTTGTACTTGACTTGTGGAAGATGTGGGTGGTTCAACTTGAGTGGAGGATGATGGACCATCTTCGGGCTTGATGTCGCCTATTTGCATATGTTCCATTGCTTTTCTTAAGGCTTCATTACCTACATCATCCAAGTTCTCATGCTCTTCTTGAGAGCCGTTAGTCTCATCAAATTGCACACCGTGCCTTTCTTCAACTGAACCGGAGTTTTTGTTGAAGACACAATAAGCCTTGCTATTTGAAGAATAACCAAGCAAGAAACCAACATCACAACAACTATCAAATTTTGAAAGACGAACACCCTTCTTCAAAATGTAACATTTGCAACCAAAAACTCGGAAATAAGAGATGTTCGGTTTTCTTCCTACAAGAATCTCATAGGAAGTCTTTTTCAAAAGACGGTGCAAATAAAGACGATTTATGGCATGACAAGCGGTATTAATAGCTTCCGCCCAAAAGACATCGGAAGTATTATATTCATCAAGCATTGTCCTAGCCATTTCAATTAATGTTCGATTTTTCCTTTCTACTACTCCATTTTGCTCCGGAGTGTAGGTAGTGGAAAGTTCATGCTTTATTCCAAGTTCATTACAAAAGTCTTCAACTTTAGTATTTTTGAACTCGGAACCATTATCACTACGGATTTTCTTTATTTTGAAATTAAATTCATTTTGAGCCCTTTTTGTAAAACTTTTGAAAATCCCGGAGGTTTCACTTTTGTCATCTAGAAAGAATACCCATGTATATCTAGAGTAATCATCCACAATGACTAAACAATAGCTATTACCCCCGATACTCTTATAGGTTGTTGGCCCAAACAAATCCATATGTAAGAGTTCCAATGGTCTAGAAGTTGACATGATACTTTTGGAAGGATGAGAATTAGCGACTTGTTTACCGACTTGACAAGCACTACAAAGTCTATTTTTCTCAAATTTCACATCTTTCAAGCCAATAACTAAATCATGTTTGAAAAGTTTTTTGAGTTGAATCATTCCAACATGAGCTAGTCTTCTATGCCAAAGCCAACCCAATGAGGTTTTTGCTATTAAGCAAGTTTTTAAACAAGATTCACTTGAACTAAAATCAACTAAGTAAAGATTTCCAAATCTAAAGCCTCTGAAAGCTAAAGAGCCATCATTTGCGTTAGAAATGGTTACACCTTCACTAGAGAATGAGCAAATTAGTCCAAGATCACATATTTGAGCAACAGATAGCAAGTTAAAGTTTAATGATTCTACTAGGGAAACATTAGAAATGGAAAGGTCATTTGAGATAGCAATTTTACCCAATCTTAATACCTTTCCTTTGCTATTATCGCCAAAAGTGATCTTGTCTACTCCTTTTCCATTCTCGAATGTGGTGAACATTTTTCTATCACCGGTCATGTGTTGAGTGCACCCACTATCAAGCACCCAATGTTTTCCGCCGGTCTTATAGTTCATCTACAAAATAAGAGTCAAGTTCTTTTAGGTACCCAAATTTGTTTGGGTCCTTGGAGGTTAGTAACCAAGGATTTAGGCACCCAAATAGCATTCTTTTTAGCGCCCATAATTGAAGTGCCAACAAAATGAGCAATTACTTTACCATCCTTATATTTTCTAAGCATATAGCATGAATCATATATACCAAGAGATGAAACCTTACCCTTAGGACAATTTTGTTGCATATGTCCTATTTCCCGGCACTTATAGCAATACATACCATTTTGCCTTACAAAACTTGTGGGCTTATTTACCGGCTTCTTGCCTTTCTTAGGCACATACCCAAGACCTTCCTTGTTGAATGAACACCTTTGCTCACTCAAAAGCTTGTCAAGAGTGGCCTTACCCTTGAAACATCTTTCCAAGCTCTTGCTTAGCTTGGTCACTTGTTCTTTTAGTTCATGATTTTCAACAATGAGCAAAGGATCACAAGCATTGGCTAAATTAACAATTGAATCATCACTTGAGCAACATGGCATAGCAAGTAGGTCATCACATGAAGTAGATGCACTAGTCTTAGCAATTTCTATACTAGGCATTTTATCAATAATATCGCATGTAATTCCTACACTAGAACAAGACTTATGTGAATTTTCTTGGATAAGCAAGTTGTGAGTTTCCTTAAGCTCCATATAAGAATCTTTTAGAGTAAAGTATTCTTTATTTAAGACCTTATATTTTGATTTTTCTTTTCCAAGATATTCATTTAAATCATCAAGCATATCCATTAATTCATCATAAGTTGGTTCGTCATCAATAATGGATTTTACCTTATCTCCTTTTGCCATGAGGCAAGTAGGAGTGGAGAATAGCGATGAAGCTTCCTTGATGGCTATACCGACTAGTCCCTTTTTCTTGGGGGATTCTTCCTCATCGGAATCGAGTCGAGTCGCTTGACTCATCATTTGAATCCACTCTCCGATGTGAGCTTCATTTTTGCTATCCTTGTAAAGCTTCTTGAAAAGCTTCTTTTTATCGTTGTATTCCTTCTTCTTGAATGACTTGCTCTTGTCATCCTTCTTTTCGGGGCAACGAGAAGCAATGTGTCCCTTTTCTTCACAATTATAGCATCGAATATTACTATATCTCTTCTTGTCATTTGAGGATTGCCCTTCTTGAACTTGTCAAAGTTATAGCTTCTATTAGGCGCCTTTTCATGACCCTCTTCATTCTTCTCACAAGGAGTGCATACTCCTCGTCGAGTCTTCTTCTCCATCCTTATCATCACTAGATTCCGCCTTGGCTTTGAATCGGTAATTTTCTTCTTTGAGGATGATGTCTCCAAAAGCTCTTCTTTGTCCTTTTGAACAACTCATTTGTGATGAGGTTGCCCAAAAGCCTGTTGGTGTCATCCTTGGCAACTTCGGGTGAGTTGAGAAATAACGTCACCAACGTCTCATATTTATCCGGAAGAGCCCTAAGTATCTTGCGAACAACATCAACATCAAGAAGGTTAGTTCCAAGGCCTTTAAGCTCATTCACATTGTTGTTGAGTCTTGAATACATCTCATTGATGTTTTCATGAGGCAACATTATGAATGTCTCATGTTTAATCCGAAGCCTATGCAATTTGGCTTCTTTGACCGTGGATGTAACCTCATGGATTTCTGAGAGAGTTGTCCAAATAGCATGAGCATTTTTCAAGTTGCTCACTCTATTGAACTCATCCGCATTCATAGCGCCAAAAAGAGCATTTATAGCTTGGGCATCTAAATGAGAGTTACGTGTATCTTGATCCGTGGGTTCTAGTGGATTAAGAGACATAGCATAACCATCATTTACGATTTTCCAAATGCTTGGACTCATGGCCTTTAAATAAATTGACATTCTAATTTTCCAATAAGCATAATTTGAGCCATCAAAGAGAGGAGCCTTTCCTATAGCAATTCCCTCACTAGCCATCCTTTTCTCTCTTAGATGGTTAAGTCTAAATCAATGAGAGACCAAGCTCTGATACCACTTGTAGGATCAAGGATAACCGACTAGAGGGGGGTGAATAGGAGGCTTTTAAACTTTTTAACAAAATAACAAGTTTATCCAATTATTAACTTAGACTAAACAAGATATGATTCTAGCTAAGCAATTTATCACAATAGACAAGCTAGAATTATAAGTGCGGAAATGTAAAGACTAGAAATAACCACAATGACACAAGGAAGTTTTTCCCGTGGTATCGAAGACTTGCTTGGTCTTCACTAATCCACGTTAAGGAAGCTTGATCAACTCAAGCCGGCTCCACAATTAAGCCTTTCCTCGATCACTAGAGGTAGCTCTTCTCCTCTCCGGATAGGCGAGCTCCAACCTTCACAAATGCAGGCCTTCTCACAATCTCCTTTGAGAAGATCACGAACCCAACTCCAAACCGTCTAGGAGGCGGCAATCTCCAAGAGTAATAGAGCAAGAATTCTTCACTTGAAAGTGCTCTAAATGCCACAAATTTATCAAACACAATGAATGCTCTTTAGAGGGACCTCAACTACCTTTGCAAATGGAAATCAATGCTCTCAATGAGTAGGAAACAATGCAAAGGGCTCAAGAGATGTTAAATGAGGCTCAACCACCTTTCTAGTGGCAGTGGGGGGGGGGTATTTATAGCCTCCACCCACTTCACTAGCCGTTGGACACGAAATTCCCAATTTTTGATGAGCAGTCGGTCCATGAACAGCAGTCTTGGTCGATCCGGCCTCGGTTATAACGATCATTATTCGCATTTAATGCACTTAAATATAGCCGTTCTGAGGAGGTCGGTCGATCCATGAGCAAGCACGCGGTCGGTCCGGCCAACAAAAACGGAATACCTTTGGAGACTCTCGGAAAAAGTTAACCTAAACCGAAGTGCGGTCGGTCCGGACAATTACCTGCGGTCAGTCCGGCCTGGCATTTTTCAACAGAAAACCTTCTCTAGAAAATGTTGACCGCGTCCCAGACCCGGGGGTGCGGTCAGTCCGGCCAAAAGCCGTCGGTCAGTTCGGGCCAGAGGATTTTACCAAAACCAGAAAACAACACCTCACTGGAAAATGTTGACCGCCATTTTTGGTCCGGCAATGCGGTCAGTCCGGCCAGTTAACGTCGGTCAGTCCGGCCTCAATAGAAAATCAGCAAATTTAAATTTAGGCAAAACCAAAAACAAAACCAAGATTAAACCAATTAAGATTTGAGCAGTTGTGGCATCGTTCACTTTCAAGGTACTCAAGTTTTGCACCCTCTTTATAGTACAATTTGTCTAGCCTATAATCCGATCTTCAACCAATTCACCTAAGACCGGTAAAATAAAAAGATCCTAGACTATAGTACCTTACCTTTGAGTCATAAGATCTTCATGTAAACCTTTCGCGTGCAATTCACGATCATCAAGAGCGCCAATGGGACTTAACCTTGTACATACTCAATAAATCGTTAATCCCATATTCACATATTGTCATTAATTACCAAAACAATTTTAGGGGCCTAGATGCTTTCACCTTGCAGTATACCTTGCGCCGCTTCGTAATCGCCGCCGCCTAAACGCCTTGAGACCTGCGCGCGTTGCCGCTTGACCCGCCGACCCGCCATGGCCCGCCGTTGGCCTTACCTGCAACCGCGTCGCCGTTGGCCTTGCAGCGAGCGCCACCACGGACCGCATGGGAGCGCCGCCGCCGACCTCTGACCGCCTCGCGCTCGAAGCCACGCCCGCGCCGTCGTCTCGAAGATCGCCGCTGCGTCTCCGCGCCGCGCCACCTCCACCGCCGCAGCAAGATCACGCCGTTGCCGACCCAATGCCGATCTGCTCCCGCCGCGCCGCTTACCCTCGCACCACCGAAAGGTCGCCGCCGCCCATATGGTGCGGACGAAAAGGACATTGGCCCCGCACGGCCATTGCACCCGCTGCGCCCATCACTACCCATCGTGCGCGTCGTGCCGCGCCTCCGCTCCCGCTCGCCACTAGCCGCACGAGAGCCCTCCGAGCCGCGTGCGCCCCTCGCGCCACCGCCACCATGGGAACAGGGCAAGGGGGAACCCTAGCACGTCCCCGTCCCCCTTATGACCCAGCCAAATGGGCCGAATGGGCCCGGCCCAAGTAATAAACAAAAAAAAAATGGAAGAAAAGAAAAACAAAAATCCCAAACTTTGCAAATAAGCCCTCGGTTTTTCTGAAAATTACGCGAATTTTTTCCTCAAAACTGAAAATTAGCGGTTTAGTTCTCGAAAATTGTATAATTCACCGAAAATTCGTATTCTAGCAGAAAAAGGGTCCTGGGAATTCAATTTTGAATCGTTTTGAGCATTTGAAGCATGTTTAACTTTGTTATTATTATTTATATGCAATTTATATATTGTATTCTTGTTTTGATTATTTGTGATTGTTTATATTACTTTTAATTATTAAAAATAGTAGTAAATCATGAAAAATACAGGAACATTATGAGAATTTTGCAACCATTTTATGCAAATTACCAACAGTAATCTTATGAACTCTTTGCATAAGTATGTAGATGACTGGCATCACGAACCGAGAGTTCGAAGAGGTGGCCCAGCATCGCCAGAATTACTTGACTTAGGCCTCCGACGTCGAGATTGTAGTTGGAGCCAAGAAGCTCCGTGCTACTATCGGGTCTGGCACAACAAAGGATGTCAATCCCACTGCTGAGAAAAATGATCAGGCACTTCACTTCCTCTGGCACAATCTCTGCCTAACACTCAAGAATGGGTATATGGCGGAGAAGAACACGCTAGCTTTGTGGACTGTACTTAAGAAGCGGTTCGAGAAGCTGAAGTACACCATTCTTCCCAAGCAGAGCGGGAATGGACCCGATTGTGGTTTACTGACTTCAAGACCATGGGAGAGTACAATTCTACCTTGCACAGAATTTGTACCAGTCTTCAACTCTATGGAAAGGTAATCACGGATAAGCAGAAGATTGAAAAGACCCTCTCTACCTTTCACCCAAATGCGGTGCAATCTACACACAACTATTATCAAGACGGCTATAAAGAGTATGCCGAATTGATTGAAATCATGCAAGTTGCGAAAGCTCAAGATGGTGTTCTGAGGAAGAACTACATCTCACAGCCACCTAGTAGTAATGTTGGCCATAAAGCCAATGCTAGTAGCTACAAGGTAAGGAAGCCTCCCACAAAGCAGAGGGGTGAGAAGGGTAAGGTCGTGGGTCGCAAGGTCAAGCCAAATGCTCAAGCCAAGAATGACGAACATTGAATTAATTTATTTTTTGAATAATGGTTATAAGCTCTAGGAGAGCAAAGCATTAAATTCTTGTGATAAGTCCTGCAAGGCTTATATTTTCTTCTCATGTTTATAATAGCAAGTTATGTTCTGATATTTGAAGTATTTTATTTATGTGTTGAGTGCTTCCTACTACATATTAATAAAGTACTTATATTAGAACGTGTGTGGCGCCCTATGGAGGAAGTATGCTTAGCTGATAGCGGCACAACGAATACCATCTTGAGAGAGACGGAATTCTTTCAGTTGATCAGTAAGAATGCTAGTAGTGTTACGACAATCAGGAAGGGCCACAATTATACTCCCGATAGGTACAACTTTGCTCATTAAAGAATCCTTGTTATACCCAGAATCGGCTAGAACTCTCCTAAGTTTCAAGGATATTCGCACTAACGGTTTTCACGTAGAGACTGAAAAAGAGTATGGTAAGGAATATCTGCTCATTACAAAGCGTGAACAAACTAATATTAAGGCACCCACAGCCTATACTGCCCTGAAAACTATGTAGAAGCTCTGAACTTTTCTGTCTTTGATATGATAGGTTAGTCCATCTAGGTCTTAGAATGATGAGAAATATAATTAATAATTCACATGGACATAATATCGATGTAAAGAATTTTCCGAATCAGGAAGATTTTATGTGCTCCGCATGTGCTACTGGGAAATTAATTACAAGACCTTTTGCTCTGAAAGTGAAGGATGAAATCCCTGCATTCTTGGACCTTATCCAGGGAGATATTTGCGGTCCTATACAGCCCAGGGCCATTTAGATATTTTATAGTGCTCATCGATGCTTCCTCGAAATAGTCGCATGTATGTTTATTGTGTAAGAGAAACCACACTTTTGCAAAGCTAATCTCGCAGATAATTAAAATTAAAAATAATTTCTCTAATCATCATGTGAAGTCCATCAGAATGGACACACCGGAGAATTTACTTCGAAAGCATTTGATGATTATTGCATGACAATGAGAATTAACGTTGAGCATTCCGTACTGCATGTCCACACCTAGAATGGACTAGGAGAGGCATTAATTAAAAGAATTAAATTTATTGTCTGACCGCTTTCACAGAATTGTAATTTACCAATTACATGTTGGGGACATGCAGTCCTGCACGCAACAACTTTTATCAACTTTAGACCATCGACATATAACATTCATTCACCTATGCAACTAGCGCAAGGGTCAACACCGAAAATTTCTCATCTTCACAAATTTGGGTGCAAGGTTTATGTACCTATACCCCCACCACAGCGTATTGCAATGGGCCCTCTCTGAAAGTTTGTGGTATACGTTGGTTAGGAGACCGTATCCATAATCAGGTATTTGGTTGGACCCTATGACTGGATATTTGTATCCTGCCCGCTTCGCTGATAGTATATTTGATGATGATAGTTTCTCGTCATTAGGGGGAGGAAATCAACCCCTTGATGAAAAATATCAGGAAATAACGTGGCAAGCCACGGGAATCCATACACATGACCTGCGCACTAGTGAAGCAAATAGAGAAGTCCAGAAGATAATTGATTTACAAGTATTACGAATCAACTGCTTGACCACTTTAGTTATTTGAAGAGCGTGACTAATTCGCATGTGCCTAGACGCAATGCACCGGAGAGAGCTGAAACACCAAAGAAAATTAAAAGTACCTCTAATCCTGTCCAGAGGCCTCAGAATAAAAGGACGAAAACTCTGGCCCCTTGAATCCCATGTAGTCGGGGACGATTGGTGAAAAAGGATAAGAAGGACATGACATAGCCTATCACCGAAGTTCCCTAGAACCAGAAAGGGGGCCAGTTGAGACCTGTCACCAGTATGGAGCCTTCAGGAAAAGGCATACATGATTTGAACATTCCCACGGAGGGAGACATCAGCGGGGATGTGTGCGCACACATCGGAGCTGAAAAACTAAAGGGACTTGCCCCTGTAATTGAAAGCAGCGGTGAGCAAGTAGAAGCATTAGAAGAATCGCCTCAAGAAGAAATAGCTATAAACTATGTGACCACGGGGGAATCTATGAATAGGACAACAACCAATGTCGATATTTATTTTGTAAAGAAAATTGCCACAATCATCGATCTTGATCCAGAGCCTGCATCGTTCGCTGAATGTAAAAAAAGATCAGATTGGGAAGATTGGAAGAAAGCAATAGCAGCTAAATTATTATCTCTGAATAAAAGAGATGTGTTTAGTCCTGTAAGCTGCACGCCTTCCCATGTGCACCCCGTAAGGCACAAGTGAGTATTTGTTCAAAAGAGAAATGAAAATAATGAAGTTGTAAGATATAAAACAAGGCTTGTTGCACTAGGTTTCACTCAACGTCTAGGAGTTGATTATGAAGAAACCTATTCCCCGGTCATGGGCGGAGTTACCTTTAGATATTTAATTTCAATGGAAATGAACTTGAATTTAGAAATAAAATTGATGGATATGATAACTACATACCTTTATGGAAACTTGGATTCGGACATTTATATGAAGGTACTTGAAGGTATTCCTGTCTCGAACCAAGACAAAGCAAATAGAAATACGTACAATGTGAGAAAATCACTGTATGAACTTAAGTAATCAGTCAGGATGTGGTATAATCGCTTGAGCGACTTTCTATGCAAGAAAGGCTACACGAACAATGAGAATTGTCCTTGTGTATTTATAAGACAATCCTAGGATGGATTTTGTATAGTCTCAGTGTATGTAGATGATCTGAATATCATCGGAACCTTGGAAGATATTAAGAAAGCAAGCTCTTACTTAGAGTCAGAGTTCGAAATGAAAGATTTGGGTAAAACCAAATATTACCTAGGCTTGCAGCTTGAGCATATCCCTAAAAGGATATTAGTGCATCAGTCAACCTACACTAAAAAAGTGTTATAAATGTTCGGCTTTGAAAAGGTATACCCTTTGAATGTGCCAATAGTCAGGAGATCTTTGCAGCAAGCCAAGGATCCGTACAGACCTAGAGAAGAGGGGGAGGAAGTCTTGGGACTGGAATTCCCGTACTTAAGTGCAATAGGAGCACTTATGTATTTAGCAAACTGTACTAAACCGGATATTGTATTTACCGTGAACCTAGTAGTAAGGTATAGTGCAGAACCTACTAAAAGGCATTAGCAGGGAATAAATGACATCTTCCGATACCTCCAAAGAAGCAAAAACCTTGGTCTATTCTACAGAAAGAACCAAGACATGACTATGACTGGCTATGCAGATACCGGGTACCTGTCGGACCCGCAAACAGACTATGTATTCCTATGTGGTGGAATTGCAATTTCATAGAAATTGTCTAAGCAAAGTCTTGTATCAACTTCGACGAACCACTCAAAAATCATAGCACTGTACGAGGCCTCACGATAATGTGCTTGGCTTCGACGGATGATTCACCACATCCAGCAGTCGTGTGGATTGAATATCGTGCAAACCTCTACTATTATCTATGAAGATAATGCAACTTGCGTTGCATAAGTGCAAATGAGTTATGTGAAGTGTCATCTCACAAAGCATATCAACCAGAAGTTTTTCTATGCTCATGAATTGCAAAAGATAGATGAAATTAAAGTACTACACACTAAGTCATGTGAAAATCTTATAGAATTATTCACTAAGTCACTTCCAGCATCTAGCTTTGAAAGATGCATGAGTGTAATTGGGATGATGAGACTTAGAGAAGTGCATAATTTAGGGGAAGAATCTTCACGAACTCATTATTGAAACTTGATCACGAAGATCGAATACCCAAAGAATAAATCCTGGAGATTAAATGAAATTGGGTGGATTGTACTCTTTTTCCCTTGGCAAGCTTTCCTGAAGTTTCTCGGTTAAAGTTTTTAACGAGGCAATTCGTGCAGCAGGACCTGTATCTTGCACTCTTTGTCCAAAATTTTTCCTACTGAGTTTTTGTGGAGTTTTGATGAGGTATGAACATGTCGGATGAATGTCCAAGGGGGAGTGTTGGGAAACATTGGCCTAGGCCTTGCAGGCCTGGTTTATAGTGGACTCCTCATCCACCTCTAGTCTATATATATAGGAGGGGATCCCTAATCATTGTGAAAGAAGTCCCCTCCATATCTCTGTGTCAATTTACTTTTTTTTTTGTACTTGTGTATGCGATTTGACTTCTGTCTACAGGATGATCGATCGGACTGGACTTGTCAGCGACGGTTCTTCAACACAGGATGATCGATCGGACTGAACACGTCAGCGACGGTTCTTCAACACAAAGCACTCGCTGTACAGAAAAATTGCTATCTGAATTAAGGACGGGGTAACATATATAAAGCTCAAACCAACAAGACCGAGCAAACCGATTTTTATAGAAAAATAATCCACGGAGGATATACATCTACCTGAAGCACCACTACCAAACACGATCGCTACGCTACAACTATATATACCTCTTCATTTCTCTTCTCACTCATAATACAAATTACAAGCCACTGCCAAATCCGACAAGCCATAAACCTGCTACAGAATCAATAAAAAGAAGCAGGATATGGTCGACAAATGACAAGGGGGGGGCGTGGGGTAGAAAACAGCAAGATCTTAGACTGAGATCACAGGCTCACGCGCAGCATAAGGAGTTCAATTCTGCAGGGGAAAATGCGAGCGCAAGCAGACTCAGAATTTACAGCAGAGAAGCCCCTTCCTCCAGCCACGGAGCCGCCTGATACGTCTCCGTTCTGCTTTCGCCATCCTCACAGGGCTGCTGATCCACTCCTCCTGCAATCTGTTCATCCACCACAACATAGCATTTCTCTGATCCATTAGTTTTGAGGGAAATGTTCAGGAACAGATCAGATAGACATTGCATGGCTCATTTCTTTAAGATTGTTTTAGAACACTAGTGAAGATCAACCAGTAAAGAGTTCACAAGATTGTTTTAGAACATAAATGAAGGTTAACTAGTAAGAGTTTACAGAAACAACGAGTTGTAATATGGCATAGTGGATAAGTATGGAAACTTACACTGGAAATGCGAAGGACCGGGTGCTAGTCGTGCTACTATCTGATCGTAGAGAGATGTTGCCAGAATAAGCAATATGACCAGAGGTTGACACTGGACCTGACATAATACTAGGGCCAAACAAGCTCGGATCAAAGGGATAGCCATTTCCAATTCGTGCAGTTACTTTTGCACTAACAGGAACAGTTTGTTCAACAACAGAATGCTTTTGTGCATGTGTAGAACTCTTACAAACAGTGTCGTCGTTCATTGTGTCGACGCAATTCTCTTCATCTCTCTGGTTGAAATCATGCACATCAGCGATACCATCATTCTCGCTTTTTTTATGATTCTCCCCGTTTGCATCACTGGGCTCTACATTGTTAGGTGATGAAGATGTAGCTACCTCAGTTTCATCCACTGCGTCGGTTATTGCCTTGCTGCCAAGACTTTCACTATGATCATTGCTCTTTTCAGATGATTGGACGTCTGAACTACTTGAATTCAGAGCATCAACCCTTGGTTCAGCTGTTTTGTCTTCATTAAATCCTTTAGAGCCAGTTACTAGATCGCTAAAACTATCAGTCTTCTCAACAATGCAGATGGGTTCTGTGGAAGGAGCTTCTGTTATTGCTGGTATAGAGCACCCAGGTTTGCATGTATCCTCTAGTGACCCATGATCAACAAAAGGATTATGGTGATTAACTTGGATCGGTCCTCTCACATCTAATGCCGCAGCTGCATCACGTTCTTCAGACGTTGCTGAGCAACCATTGGCGTTGTCCTTCCTTGGTACACTACTATTAACAAGCTCACTGGTTCTGGATGCAACAGCTTCAACTCCATGACAGTCATTTATGGAAACCTGTAATGATAACAAAACCTTGTTTCTCAGTCTAAAACCAATCTCACAATGATTTAACGTCATAAAGTATATGCATGCAATTTACCACTGATTTTTTCGAGAATAGCACTGAATTTAGAGTTATGAAAAAAAGAGAATGTATCTATTCCATGATGAGACAAGCAACTTTTAGTACTTGTAAGCTGTAACTCTAGACTAGTGCGGTACCTGTCCAACTGCTTCTCCATGAAGAGGAGGCATACGGTTTTCACTGCTCTCAGAGCTTATTGTGCCTGTACGCTGGGATTCTTCTGCGCTTTCGAGTCTAAGTAACTCTTCCAAACTTATTTTCTTTTCACTGAGGTAACCAGCAAAGTAAGCAGCAGTACTCCTGCCATCAAGATCATACTCTTTGCCAGAAGAATATTGTTTCTCGTTGTTACCATCAGGAGCAAAGCCAACAGGTAGGACAACTGTCTCCGGTTTCAGTTCGTGTACAGATTTTCTAGCCTCATCTTTTCTCCCATATCTTATATCACTATTTGCATCAATCATTAGACTATCAAATTTTGGATACAACTTTTCATCTACTATTTTTTCTTCTGAAATCTTCCGACGAGGAATTACTCCTTCATCAATGCAAACATCCTTGACAAAATTGCCACCATAATCAGAAGAAACAACAGTATTTGGCAATTTTATCTCCATGACATCCTTGTCAAAAGAAACACTGTCAAATACTAAATGTCCAGTTATATCTACCATATCTTGTGATGGATTTGTGTCTTCTACCATTTTCCCTGTCAAAAGCTTCCAAATCTAATTCTACTATGTAGTTTTAGACAGCGCCAAATGTAGTTATCCCACAAACAACTTCACCAGAAATTGTTATTATCGTGAAGTTCTTCATCATCTGAGTGTGAATACAGCAACATCAAGACTTTCACAAGGTAAAAAATCAATGTTGTCAGGAAATGTCATGCTAGTAGGTACTATCATGATGTCTGTAGCAACAGTGAAGTTATCATTTGACATATAATCCATAACCAACTAATGACGAATTCATGATAGAAGATCTTTTGGACAATCCATACAGAATGAAGTGTGAAGTCAACTTAATGAAGATCTTTTGCAGTTTTGCTTTTTCATTGTGGTTGTTGCGTCCCTTTAATCAAGTACAAGCATTAAATTTTCTTGTTGTGACTTCAAACTACCATCGACCTTGATCGAGACAGCTCTTTCTATAGTTTGAACAAAGAGGCTGGTGGTAGTCTTGATGGAACCAATATGAGCATATGACCAAGCCATTTTCACCATGAGAATAAAACCTTCCCACTAAGCATGATCAAGACGCATAGCTCATGGATTATCGGAGGCAAAATCAATTTGGACAGGTAGAGCAGCAAGCCTGCAACTGAGACTGATTGCAACCCGAATACATAATGGCACCTTTTCTGACTATTAAGGCGGACATATCACCTTCAATGTTCAGAAGTTGCTGAAGAAACAGACATTTCATTTACTTCCGAATTTCAGATAGAATTTTTGCATCCGGCATATTCCTCATGGAGGCTCTCAGTTTTGTACATATGTTAAAACACTTAAACCTACGGAGTTAATAAAACTAGGTTTTAGGTAATCATCAACATTTGCAACTAATGAGAAACCACTTGCTGGCTATACATTTAACCTTTCAAATGGCAGTTGACTACTCTAGCTACACATAGCAGTTGACTACACCCGGTCTAACAAGAATAAAGAGTATTATCTCCTCATTAATCAAAGAGAGTTAATTAGAGAGCAAAAGTCATCCTAAATTTCATCCAAGCCCCAATCATGCATTCACCCGTGCATGAAAGTATTTTTGTTGTTGCTCTCACAGCTTCATATTTCTATATAAGCACAAGCATCGGACATAAGGTAAAAGATACAACTGAAATATCAGTTACCTAGCTTTATGATCTGAAGCCTATTGGCATAGCCATTGCTTAGCTTCTGATTTTTGGGACAACAGAGTTGTGTATTTCCTGCAAAGATGACAAAAGAGTGAAAAGGACTGATTATGCAGCAAGGCTAATGAGTGCACAAGATAGAGAACTAGAAGTTACAATCAGCAAGGCTTCTGCCAGTCTGCCATTGTTTACTGGCAAAAAGAAACGCTGTACTTTTTGTAAATTACACGTTCTTAACACGAAGTCTTGCAACCCATGCACCTCACATTCTTTGCATGAGCTAGTACAAACTGGCCGCAACATTAACAGAAAACACACATAACAAGCATACTCTCCAAAGAATTTTTTTTGGAAGAATCTCTCCAAACAAACTGAAGAGATGTACAATATAAGCATCAAGATTCAGAGCCAATTTTCCTCGCAAAAAAATAAATAAAATCCAGACCCAATTTGCACCCACCAAATATTAGATTTTTCCTAACAGACGGCCTAGACATACTACATGCAACTCACCAAGACACAGTACTACAATCTACAACCTAAAACTCAAAGATTTAAACTTCTTGTCACATTATTAGCATGAGAAGAAGATACACCAAATCAATGAGCACATCTTGTCGCAAACATACGCGACAGTACTGTCTCCTCCTTCCCAAGCTCGTGCAAAACGGCAAGAACACGTTACACAATACAACACAGAAACAAGAAGTGTACCGAGCAGGAGTTGTGCGCCAATTCCACCGTAACAGATTGAAGAAACTGGCAGGACAAAAGGAAATTTAATGGACTTAACTACATGCAGCAGATGTTGTCAGTCGCTATGTGGCGCCCCCACAGCAGTAACTACAGTACAGGCAGGCAGGGAAGAACTTAAACTGCAAGAAAATTAAAAAGCAAACGAAAATTTCACACGGGCTTCTGAGGAAGAAAACTTGGAGAAAAATTGCAGCATAAGTTGTGCCTGGTTTTAATCCTATAGCAGTTTACACGGGCTTCTGAGGAAGAAAATATCAAACCATGTTGCTTCCTACTCTGTCCTAGCTCAGATCAGTATTTTTTCTAAGAGTTGGATAAGAAAGCACGACAAAAGAAACAGGGCATGATGAGAAAGCAGAAGAAAATAAGTCCGTCTAAATCAACACCACCAAGAACTCACATAGAACCAAGCCATACAATCACACAAATCAAGAAAAATACCGAGAAAGAGCAAGCAAAATTTTTAAACCAACAAGGATCAAGAACTCACCTTTGGTTGGGTTAACTCCGGAATTATCTTCTTTTCCTCTTCCAAAACGAAAAGGAAACGCCGCGAGAGCAGGTTGCAAGAACCTGACGAGGATGGAATGAGCCAGGGGATCACAGGGAGCCCAACGAACAAGAGAATTGGGAATTGGAAAAAGAAATCCAAACGGAAGGATGGACTCTTAAATAAAAGGTGTGAGAGGCAGAGCTGAGCAATAAATTTGATGCGCTCGCTCTCTCTCTCTCCTTCCTCTCTCTGGGTTTGTATTTACAAATCGGCCCCTCAAGGTCCAGGAAACAAGTCCTTGGATTGCTTAAAGAACAAGTTGCTGGGACAATTCTTAAGTTTCTCAACTTTCTGGTTTGGTGACGTGTAATTGTTGTTTTTTTGCTAAAGTTCAGAGCCCTTTTAAATGTATGCCCATATTTAGAACTTTAAGAAAGAGAGGGTTAAGTGTCAAAACCTCAAGCTCTAGTTTTGTTGCCTTGATGTCATTTTTTTTTGTTTGAGCAAATTTTGATGGGGTGTTATAAGAATGGGAGTTTCACTGTGCCAGCTTTTGCTAATTTTTCTGCCTTTTCATATCTAATATTCCTCAGCATTCACTTGTGTCCAGTTTATTGAGAATAGTCACACCTGTCTATTAATGGAATAAAAAATAATAATAATACTCCCCCCAACCACAAATAAACGTCATTTTGGACATTGACACAGTTCCTGAAACTCAACTTTGATCAATGATTTCTATTGTAATATAGTTATAACACCCAATAAAATTATGATAATATTTTTTGAGACAAATATATACATATGATTTTCATGTATCCAATATGAATATTTAAAAATATATCAATAGCCAAAGTTCTAAAAGTTTGACTATACGTCCCAAAACGATATGTATTTGTGACCAGAGGGAGTACTATGTATCCTTTTTTTTCATATCTATTAGTGCCTTTCACAGTTGGGAGATTATATTGAGCAACATTTAATAAGGATAGTAGCTTATGTTTATTGTCACCTTTTTTTTTCTCGATTTGTGTATATGAGGTCTTTGTTCATTAGGTAATTGGACAAATATTGTGAAAACGCAAGAAGTATAATATAAAAATGGAATAATTAAGGATTTGCCACTCCTAAAAAGTGATATCTAGGATTTGCCACTCCTTGTGAGGATGACATGTGGGTCTTGGACCCACATGTCATCCTCACAAGAGTGGCAAATCCTAAATTACACATGAAAGTACAATGGCAAATCCTCAATTCTCCCTATAAAAATAGGTAAAATTCGATGCACCATATCTACACAAGGATCTAAATTTATTGTACTAGCCGGAATAATATAAAAGGCAGACACTGTAGAATGGTTTTTTTTGTGTGTGTTTGTTTCTATTTCTAAAGGATGTTGTTTAACTCTTAAGACTTGTAGGTGATACAAGACATACAACTCTAATACTCTAGTAAAAAAAGGGGCAAAATTGGCTACAAGACATCACAAATTTGTGTCATTGGTTGTAGGACACGTAAATTTCGTCCCTTTGCTGAAAGTAGCTATAATTTTGTGGCTCTTTGTTGTGAGACACTAATGCCATTATAATAATATTATTCACTGTTTGGGAGAGAGAAACACTTCAAAATGACCTTCATATTCCTCCCTTCTTACTCATTCCCCTATAGCCTCTAGGAGGTCTTCCTCCGCTCTAGCGTCCATCTGCATCCACTACTTCATCCTCATCATCGTCGTGGTGATGCTCCTGGGGTCCATCTCCATCCACTACTTCATCCACCACCTCTGCCAGCAGATGGCAGCGCCGTCCGATTCCTCCTCTGCGCTGTCGCTGCTGCTCGTGGCCCGCTCCCTGGCGCTGATGTCCGTGGCGCCCGTCGCCGACTAAGGCAAGGCGTCGGGCGAGGCAGCCGAGACGGAGCGACTCATCTGCCTAAATTCATCCTCTTGTTCCATCCTTCCCTCAAATTGATCACACCTTTTAATTCCCCTATTCCTTGCGAATCTCATATTGCCTTTCTTCACCTTCGAGACTCATTGGAGCGCCGCCGACGTTGAGCCATGTCGCCTTCTTCTTCTCTGCCACCGACGACCCGTCTCAACCGTTGAATCCTCACCAAGATAACCATCTCACGACGTGCGCCTCATTATGCCGATGGTACTAATCACCACCGCCGGGCACCTCGTCCAATGTGTGACGCCATCGCCGAGCTCCTCCACCCCGCCGTGGCCGCCACCGATGTCACCATCCTCGGAACCTCATCCGCCCTCCTCAACCTCAAAAATGGAAATCTCGTGCTCGGTAACACGCTGTGCGTGCGCTACCGCCGCCCTAACTGCTATAATCCACCGTCACCATGTCCGCCTCCTCCGTGCCTTACGACCCCGTCCTCACCCGTTCCAGTCATCCTCGTCTACCCCCGCGCCTCAAACTGCCTCCCCTAGGTCCATGTCGTCTCGGAACACAATGTGCGCTCGCCTTCATTGCCATTCCCTCCTTGCAGCGCCGCCATCGATCTCTAACTTTCTCCCCTTTTCGCTCTAGTCTTGTTTAGAAAGAAGCACAATATTGGGTCGGTACCGTTATCTCATGGTTAGACAAATTGTCCAACCGAGCCATCCTATTTGATCGAGCTTGACTATGTCCACCGAGTTCGACTCGAAGCCTTTGGACGGAGTTGCTTTGACTTGGTTGAATCCAGCCACCTCAGCCAAACCAACCAAGCCAGACTTGCGTACTTGAGCCAGACAAGGGCAAAATAGTCTTTTTATCCACCTTCTCTCTCCTCTCCAGGCCAGATATATTATTTTAATGAGTAGTGTCTCTCGACAAAAACACGAAATTTGGGTGTTCTTCGGCCAATGACACAAAATCGTGATGTACTTTATCCAATTTTGACTAAAAAATGTGTCATCCTAGAATACGTGCATACAAATTATTTTAACTTTGAGCAACAATATCTTTATGAATATTATTATGTTTTACAAATATACTATGATAGAATTAATAGTCCAAGTTTTGGAATTTTTTTTTGAAATAATATTTTTTTAATTTTTTTTTACAAAACTAGGTCATTGCTCCAAAAAATTACAAAAATAGGTGTCTGCCGCTAGTTCATCTGGCGACAGGCTCCTATCGCCAGTTGAACTGGCGACAGGAACTTTGAACAGTGGGGGCAGGTTCCTGTCGCTAGTTCAACTGACGACAAGAATCTAGGAGTTTTTAAATATAGCAAATAAACTCAAAAAAAATTTAAATTTTTTGATGGAGCATCCAGATAGAGTTTTCTTGCTTGTGTAATTTTTCATAATTTTATCCATTATGAATTAGTCTCCAAAATTTATTTAAGTATACTATTTATAGAATTTGCAAATATACAAAATAAGGTCCAAAAATTATGAAATTGTTTGTGAACACTTCTTACATAGTGTAATTGTTTGTGTAATTTTTTCAGAATTTTATATATTATGAAATTATCTAAAAATTAAGTGTTTTCACAATCAAGTACAATCAGAAACCTAAATTCAGAATTTTTGAGATAATTTTAAACATATAAAATTCTAAAACAATTACATAAACAATTACACTATATATGGAGCGTTCACAAAACAATTCATAATTTTTCAACCCCATTTTGTATATCCACAAATTCTACAAATAATATAATTAAATGAATTTGGGAGACAAATTCAGAAATGATAAAATTATGAAAAAACTACACAAACAAGAACACTCCATCTGGATGCTCCACAAAATTTTTTGTAATTTTTAAAATTTATTTGCTATATTTAAAAATTCCTAGATTCCTGTCGCCAGTTGAACTGGCGACAGGAACTAGGAGCCTGTCGCCAGTGAATTGGCGACAGGAACCTATTTTTGTAATTTTTGGGGGCGAGACCTAGTTTTGTAAATATTTTTTTAAAAAATATTATTTCAAAAAAAAATTCCTGAGCTTTGTATGGAAGGCATATCAATGTCTGAAATAACACTTATGTGTGACTGAAGGGACTACATTTCCTGTACATTCAAGGGTAACGTAGAAAGAATATTCCAATTTTGAATAAATGAAGCTGTAAGATTTGAGTATGGAGTACTACCCAATACTTAGCGGTAATAACATATTCTGAGGAGGGTGTAATTGCGAAATGACAAATAGTCAACGGAGAGAAGAAATTACATAGAGGAGCAAATGGCGAAGCCAAAACGGTAGGAGAGGACAGCTCTCCCGCATTTAAGTACACTAAATTCCAAACTACCTCTACGGACCCAAGATTTATTACACACGCAAGAACCAACGAAGCTTTTCTAGAAGAAAAAAATTAAAGTAAAATAAAAACAGAAAAAAGGCCTTGAAAGATAGTTGAGATATTGCTAGAGCCTCCACAGAAAAATGGCATTTTTATTCCCCTAAAAACAACCTTTTAAATGTTGTGAGAGAAACTAATGTGAACTGTACTACTTCTTGGAGTAGAAAAATAATTTTACTGGAAAAAAAATATAAACTCGTACAGATGTACTAGCTTATTAAATGAACAGGAAGTTTATCTTGCTTGATAGTAAGATGCTTGCGTGCAAAATAATATACAGCGCTACATGTACGTGCTTTGCTTCAGCGGTACAATGTAGTATAAGAGCATCAACAATAGTTTATTTTTTAGCTTATTACTAAGAGAAGAGAGAGTACTCAATCTAATAAAAAGAAACAAGTCTTCCAATAGATTGTTTCTTGAGTTTGTGTGTAAGACTTTAATTGCTACAAGTGAGCATAATTCTTGATGATCAATAATGAAGTACAACTTTGTGATTTACATGTTTTAGCTCATTTATCATATCAATAATGAAGTCGGGCTGCACAAATGATCTGGTGAATATTTTGTTTTAAGACAGTGGGACCCACAAAACGTGTTTTCAGGTAACAAGTAAGAGCATCTACAACAATACACCTCAGCTGTTACTAAGAGCATGCCACATCAGCATTTTGATGATGTGGAAGAGAGAAGGGGAGGAGAGAGAGTGAAGCTGTTTCTATATGAAGAAACTATGAGATTGTTAATACCAAGACGTAAGTAACAACTAGTAACAACAAAATACTCTATTGGAGCCTTTAGTTGTTACTTAAACATTCATTTTGTGGGTCCCACTGCCTACCAACATGCTTGTAACAATTAAGTCTTAGATACAAGCTTAAGAAACAATCTATTGGAATGGTTGTTTCTTGTTATTAGATTGAGTACTCTCTCTCCTCTTAGTAACAAACTAAGAAACAACCTATTGTAGATGCTCTAAGTCTCCAATAGAGTATTTGGTTGTTTCTTGTGTCTTAGTATTAACAATTTGCTAGTTTCTTCATCTAGAAACAACATCACCTTCTCTCTTTCACATCACCTAAATGCTGATGTGACAACATCTTAGTAACAGTTGACGTGGACTGTTGTAGATGCTCTAAGTGCAAAAAAAAAAAGTACATGTATTAATACCTGTTTCCTATTGCAAAAACTGCATGTACCAGTTTTGGGGCAGCTAGTAGCATAGTACCAGGCTCGACGTAATTTGCAAAATTATGTAAACCTTGGTCGGAGGCAATCTTCATTAAGCCATATTTGGAAGGTAGGAATTTCTCAAAAACTGTACAGTAACTTTGTAGGAAGCAGCTCAACTCCTAAGAAATAGTAAAAATTCGGACGTTCCAAACGAACCTTGAAGTGGACAAATAGAAATATGTACCGCGACATATTAAGACACCATTCTGTCTAACATTTTGTGATGGGCCCAGGGACCACCATCGGTGATCATGAGAAAAACTAGATAAAGTCCAGCCTCATGTTGTTGGTTACTACAATTCTACTTATGTCTCATACACTACTAGAAGTTTTGGAGAAAAAAAAAAACCTTCTGTTTTACCTGTGATGTTTTGTCGAAATATTTCTCTATATGTATCTTATCTTAACTAATAAAAGAGAGAGTTTACCTCCGCATAGCGGGAGGATCATCCCACCCCTACGTACGTAAAAAAAACCAACGAACTCCCGCGCGCACTGAGACCACCATGTCAGCTACGACGTGTCCCTAACGTGGCCGCTCCTCGCTTCTGCACTATCGTCGCCCCGCTCTTCTTCCTCCGATTATTTAATGTAGTTGTAATTATTTAGTCGTAGTTAGTAGCCATAATTTTTCACTCGCGGTTTGTTACTCGTAATTAAAATTTGTAACTAAAATAGTTGTTTATAATTAACTGTAATTATTTTATCGCAATTAATTAGGCTAAATTAAATATTTTAATTAATTAGTCGGCTTACTTAAAAAGTCATAGTTAGTTAGTCTTAATTAAAAACAGGGCACCAGCAAACCTAGATGATGCTGATGCCTCAGGAAGTAGGGCAACCGCAGGCGGTGCGTGAAGACGGTAGCACGGAATATGTTGTTTTGGAGGAAGACTATGAGAGAAGACTTGCGTATAATTTTGAGCAAAATGATGGACGGGACAACGGTGGTCGACCCGCATTGACCGCCACGAGTTGCTACCGGACCAGCTGTAAGATCGAGAGGCCAACTAGAAGGGGGTGAATAGGCGGTTTTAAGAATTCTTTTGGCTAAAACCGAGTTTTATACGGAATTGTAAATCAATTCGGTTTTGCTCAATTAAATCAACTAGTCAAGACTAAGTGCACCAACAAACTAAGACTAAGTTAAAGATTGCAATCCTAAGGATACAAGTAAGCAATTTAATTCTATAAGGTAAATTGCAAGAAAGTAAAGTTCAAGAAAGCAAACCACAATAACACTTGAACTTTTTTCCCGTGGTGATCAGAAACTTACCAGTTTCCCCTAGTCCACATTGAGGTAAGTCCAAACGAATTGGACCGGCTCCACAAATTAAGCCTACACCTCAAATCCACTCGGGGTTGCACTTCCTCCACTCCGGAGATAGTGAGCACCAAGCCACTCACAACCTCCCTGGTCTTCTCACAACCTTCTTTAAGAGATCACTGCACAACTCTTCTAAGCCGTCTAGGTGTCGGCAAACACCAAGAGTAACAAGTTGGAGACGCTCACTTGAATAAATCAAGTGTCTAAGATTAATGGATATACAATCCAACACCTAATGCAACACATGCACTAGGATTTTGCTCTCTAAGCTCACTAAGTGCAACACATGCACCAAGGAGAGGAGTGAGCTTGCTCTTTGCTCAAGGAAAACTAAAATGGCACCATCGCTCACATCACAACTGACCACAAGGGGTATTTATATATCCACACACAAAAACTAGCTGTTAGAGGAAAATATGTGCAAAAACAACAAGGCCGATCAGACCACAGGCACAAGGCCAGTCAGACCGAACTAAAGTATAACGGTAAACTCTGCAGTAATCCTTACAGTAGAATATAACCATTATGCTAGCTCCAGTCAGTCCGCCCACAAATGGTTCGGTCAAACCGGGTTCAAAAGATTTCCAAAACAGAAAAGACTTACTACTAGAAAAAGCTGACTGCACCAGTTAATTTGGGGTTTTGTCTGACCAGTGAAAACACGGCGATTAGTCCGGCATGGAAAAATTAAGTAGCAAGACCTAAAAACACCCTTCTCTAGAAAATGTTGACCGCCCAACTCAGTCCGGCCCTCCAACATCGGTCAGTCTGGGTTACCACAGCAGAGAAGTGATGAACAAAAAAAGAGGCTCTCTGGAAAATGTTGACCACCCAACTTAGACCAGGGGTTCGGTCAGTACGGGATACCCACTGCGGCCAGTCGAGCCAGTAGAATTGCGAAATAGGAGCTCTCTAGAAAAACCTGGCCACTTCAAAGGTCTGGGGTTTTAGTCAGTTCGGTCTACCCACTGCGGTCAGTTCGATCAAGGAATCAAAAGTTGATTTTGCAAATCGCTTCAACTTAATTTTGCAAAACATATTTGCAAAATGATGCGTGATGCAAATAAGGTACGAAAGCATGATTCTCAACAATATACAAAACACATTTGCCGACGTTTAGAATCACGCCACAAGGAAGTTGGTACATGGACATAAACCATTTGCAAAACACATTCGCAAACTAAAGTCACATGTTACAAGGATTATGCATGTGCCTCGACTATTTGCAAAACTCATTCGTAAATATCGACAACATGCAAAAGAGAGCTTAGAGCAAGCACTAGGAACTATCAACACATGACAAACTCAAGCTACTAATCAAGACCCCTCTTAATAGTACGACAACCTATACTAGCAATCCAGTCCCCACACCAAACACCGAGACCGGTAAAATTACTAAGAACCAAATCCTTAGCATATGCTAGTCATATATTTTCCTTGAGCATCCATCTTGGAATGATCTCTTGATGACGAACATCTTCACTCCAAATCCGGGTTCTTGACTTGATAATCATCAGCACATGACGATTTCCTTTACTTCGGGATCTTGTCTTGAGGCTCATCAACATATAATGACATCCTAAGTTTTTTCATCATACGACTCAACCTATTTCACAAACTCATGGAAATATTAGTCCACATGACAATTGTCATTAATTATCAAAATATTTCATTAACACATAATGGTGGGTCTAAATTCTTCACCAGTCGGTCGGGTCAAAGTCTGACGAGGACGCCGACCCAGGCTCGGATGGTAGTGAGGAGGACACACCCCAGGGTGGTGGTCCGACCGGCGGAATTGTGTCATCGGAGGTGCCTTACGTGGTATCCAGACTTGATGATACCGCAGTGCGGTCGCTCGTATTGCCACAAGAAGAAGGGTCTCAGTGGGGGTTTGATGCTGATACCCTGTTAGTTGGGCAACACTTCCCTAACAAGGCAACCGTGCAGCAAGCTATAGCATAGCACGCCTTGTCCATCAGCCGTGTGTACCGGGTGCACCGGGCCAACCTAGGATATTACGCAGTAAAGTGCCTAGTGGAAGGCTTCCCTGGCAAGGTTAGCGCTCATAGGGCGAAGTTCTTTGGCTCTGTCTTCACGGTTAAGGCAGTGATCGACCACACTTACAAGCTGAGTGAGCCGCTGCGGCAGTATCGGAATGTGACTTCCGTATATGTGGCAAGCCTTATCAGCCACCTAGTTGTGGAGGACGTGTTCATCTCCCTAAGATGTTGTTGTCAGAAGTCGCCAATCTAGTTGGTTATCCAGTCAGCTATAGCAAGGTCCGACGAGCGAAGCAGAAGGTTATCGAGGCCATGTATGAGACATACGAGGAGGCGTACAACCTTGTTCCAAGGATGCTTCACCAGATTGCCGAAGCAAACCCCATCACGTACATAAACAAGATTGAAAGTAAAGATCCTGATGGAGGTCTTAACTGCTTCATACTGGATAGTGTGTTCTAGGCTTTCTTATAGGATTGCCCCAACAGACCAAGCTCATTTATGTGTCATTCTGTGTCATAATTAATTATATTTTTTGCATGTTAGGGGATCATCATTTTATGTAAACGGATAGTGTTATCATATTTGTGTTTTTGTGTACATCATTTTTTCTTAACGGGTATGTATTTTACTATTCTATTTGTTCCGAACTGACTCACCCTTGTTCTATGGGCTAAAGCAAAATATTAGGTCGGTCTTGGAGATGTTGGACTCGTCGTCAGACTTCTATGCGAAGATATTGCGAAAGCGCAAGTGGCCTGCCGAGAGGGCTAAACTCTACCGGATTGGTCTACAAAGGATGCGCCGGTACCACCGGAGTTTCCACGCCCACAATGTGTGTGCGAAGAACCAATGAATATCATTTAGTTCATACACCCGGCGACCACCGCCCGAGCGTACTACCCATGCGAGAACATCCTTGTAAGCGAATCTTACGCACACATCAATTTTTCACACCTTACGTTGCATTCCACATATCCCTAACTTCATCCGCACATAATGGTAGCTCGAGATGCGTTGCTACTTCTTCCAGTGGATCGACGGCCCGAACATGTACGATAGGGCATTCATCGACCAAAAGTACATGTTAAACTATGCGAAGCGGGCCGAGACCTTCAAACAATGGAAACCTTACGTACCTGACCCTAGTGAAGAGGCACTAGTCGACAAGGGGAAGGCTCCACCTAGTGACATCGGCGGTTGTCCTAGTGCTCCCCGTTGCCCTGGCACACTCTAGATCGAAGATGTGACACTACTACAAAAAGGCTAATACTGGACGCCTCATCACTGACGGTTGACCAAAACCGTCTGTATTACATTCAATCACAGACGGTTTTGGTTTAGAGACCGTTTGTGTTACTAAACGCACTAAAACCGCTGCAGAAGAGGTAATATCACGAGCAGTTCATAACTAAAACCGTCTGTGAAGTATCACAGACAGTTATTGTTAATAACAGTCTGTGATAATTCTACATATCATAGACAGTTTTTAATAAATAATCATCTGTGAAACCTCATAGACGGTTCTTAACAATAATCGTCTGTGATATTACTACATATCATAGACGGTTTTTGTTATAACCGTTTGTGATAATATCGCTACAGCTCCGAAGCCCGATGAGTGTCTTCGTCGCCGATGCATCGTCTCTTCGTCGCCTCAATATGTCGCTTCGGTTCCCCGATGCGTCTCTTCATCGCATCAATGCCGCTTCGGCTCCCCGATGCGTCTCTTCGTCTCACGCTCCGAATTTATTCCATGTTTTATAAAAAAGATCATCCGCCATCGAAGATGATCATCCCCACACATATAATAGAAATGGTTGCCTCTTCTGTTTCCTTGTCGTCGGTATTGATGGCCTACCTGGCCGTACTGTACAAGCACCTCTTTCGCTGTACATTGGCGGATGCTGCGGAAGAACACTGTTTCAACAGTGTCTTCACTCCTCTGTCTGAGAATTTGTCGGAGCACGTGACGGCCACCTTCCACTGTCTTAACATCCTCCTCCGCCGCGTCTTCTAGGTGATCTCCCACTTTCGGCGAGTTTACCGCGTTATCGACGTGGTCCTCCACAACGACGTTGCACGTCTCCAAGAGGCTTGCCGTCACTGGAACTGCTTAATCGAGGCGGCGGGCGACTGAGTCGACCAGGCCAATACCCCTCAAGCAAGGAAAGAGAGCCTATGGGCTCAATTCTTCTTAGTTCAACAATCCGAGGGTCTTCGGGAGACACTCGAACGATCACGTCAGCGGGTGGACGCATTTTCGGCTTCGTTCTATCACGAACCGTTCGACGCCGACGCCGCCTACGAAGTATTGAATACGGAGATAGCAGCCTACCTCCGCCACTAGAAAAACTTTGTTTATTTGTAGGTTTCTACTTTTTTTTAATCTTTTTGTAAGAAGCGACTGGCCACGCTATTTAGTGGAACAAATTAATTAATTATATATATCCGATCATGATATATATATATATATATATATATATATATATATATATATAAATGTATATAGTTAAAGCAAATTTTCATTGATATTTAAATGAAAAAATTGACATATAAACATGTAATTTCTTCATGCATGTAAGTGTATATACAAGATAATATACTTGAGAAAAACCATTTCACAGACGGTTCCATAATGGAACCATCTGTGATGTCACATATCATGGATGGTTCTATTATGGAACCGTCTGTGATATGAGACATATCACAGACGGTTCCATTATGGAACCGTCTGTGATAACTATCACTGACGGTTCCATAATAGAACCGTCTGTGATAAGTCTCTTTATTAGTAGAAGCCCGGCCGCTAGGGTTTGCGCCCGCCCTAACTCATCACTCCCCAGCGCACTTACTCTCGTCCGTTCCCTTCCCCACCTCGACACTGCCGCCCGACCTCGTCGCCGTCGCCGCCGGTTGTGACACCACTCTGCACTACACAAGACACTCGTATGATAGTAGTGTCTTGTGCAGTGTCAGGGTCGTGCCACAACTACAGTGACGCCGCCACCCAAGCCACTGGGCTTGGCCCCACGTGTCGCCTGGGCCGCCATGGCTTGGTTTTGCTGCTCAGCCTCCTGCGCTCGGGCCCTGGCCCCCCTGGCTTTGCTTTCCCCATCCTCCCTCTATTCTCCTCTAGATCTGTTAGCTTAATGTCTTTTTGTTGAGTTTGATTTTTATGCTTGAGCCTTAAGTTGTGTCCTGATGTTTGTGTGATTTATGCAAGGTGAAGGAGATGGATGAGGGTTGTGCTGGTGGTGGGGTCGCCGCCGTGGTTGCGCTGTACTGAGGTATCACCCTACCTTACTCTCTCTCTGTCTCTACCCCCTTGCTCTGTGATGAAAATGGCTAGTGCTCTGCGATGGATGCCGAGGGCTACTCTCGGTGTCGTGGGTTTGGACACCCTTAGTCTTCTTGTCTTCTTTGTTGAACCGCTCAATGATGTTAATAGTCTTATCTTTGAAATTGAATTGATAATTAGTTCATATTAATAGTCCTTGCTCTGTGATGTAATAATGTTAATAGTCTTATGTTTGAAATTGAATTGATAATTAGTTCATATTAATAGTTCCTCGCTTTGTGATGTAAACCGAGGGCTATTGGTGTATGTGCATTCTGTGCATCTTGCTTAGTTCATCTTTGCGGGGTTTAGATTGACAAAAATGAATGTGGCAAAATGGTGGGTTTGGTTAATGCTCTTTGATGGGTACTGATGGTTATTGATGCCGGTTCTTTGTGCTTGGTTAGCTTACATGGGATTGATGTGGTTCGGATAGGGCTTAGCTGCAATTAACTTTTCAGATCTGTGTCCCAGGTCAAGTTCTCCAACCTTGCATCCCAGGTACGTATACGTCCTACCATTCTATTCCTGATCTCTTCTCTATAAAACCTCCAAGCAGTGGCTGCTTGTGCCTTTAAAACCGGCTTCATGTATATATTGTATATATAGTTTGTAGTCCCCATCCCTTTCAGTGGGTTGTGAGGAGGATGAGACAGCTGCCACGGACAACCTCTCATCGAGCCTGTAAGTTCAAGAAGTGGGCTGCAAGAGGCTGGCTTCATGTTTCAGCAACCAACTATTTCTTGATGTCAAGTCTGATTACCTATCGATGACATGCAGCCAGGTAATTGTATGTCCACGCACCTTCTCTTCTGACCTCACTTCTTGAATTTGTAGGGGCTCGATGAGAGGTTGCCCGTAACAACTGTGTCATCCTCCCTCATGACCCCAAAAGTGGTATATATATATATATATATATATATATATATATATATATATATATATATATATATATATATATATATATATATATATATATATATATATATATATATATATTATGCTTACGAGTTAATAACCGTCTGTGATGACCTCATGTCATTACTGACTCATAAACTCAGACGGCTTCGGAAACCGTCTGTAATGACGTTTTTGAACCGTCTGTGAAGACCTTTTCTGTAGTAGTGTGAGTGCTGTTGAGTTTACATCCTGATTATTGATTTTGCTTGGCGAACGTGCTAACATCATTCAATCTTCCAGTCCGTCTTGCAGAACAATGCTACCTTGAGGCCGGCATTGTCGCAGTAATCGGGGAGACTAGGGAAGGGACCGATCGTCCCCAAGACTAATTCGATCCTCCTTTTTTTCGATTCCAAAAAAACCGCACTTGTATCATAGATGTTTTCCGGTTTGTTGATTCGTGCATGCTGCCATTTCTAATGCACGTAACTAGCCCCTATGTGTCATGTAATTTGCAAATTACATTATGTAATTCGTAAATTACATTGTGAAGTCTCTCAAATTTTAGTCCGAAATTTCGTCAATTTCATTTTTCAAATTTTATTCCCTAACTTCATATGAAATGATGACAGACGACGAACTTCACATGAAATGGCGATGACACTTGGGGTGAGGGGTTACCGCGCCCTTGGTGGCCAGCCTAGGCCATTGTCGTGCCCCTAGGGGCCGGATTTGGGCTGTGTTGTGCCCCTAGGGGCGGATTTGGGCTATGTCGTGACCTATGTGTCGAACTTGTTTGGTCTGTCCCTGGGGCTGGACGTGCCAAAATCGTGCCCTAGGGCACAAACGACTGTTGTGGGCTCCTGAGGCACGGACTTGGCTACGTGACGCATTGGCGCGACTCCGTAGTGACATTTTTGCAGTTTTTTCGGAGAGTGAGCTACTTTTGCTACTTCATGCATGAACAATACCAAATTGAAAAAAACACTCGCTTAACTAAGGCCGGTTGCCTCGTGCACTTGGGGGCTGTGTACTGTTTATCTATCTAATCAATGGAAAGGTGCACAACTCTGTTGCGTATTCTCGAAAGAAAAAGTGAGTGCATAAATGCATAGTACCCAACAAGACCAGATTTTGAAATTAATTTTACTTTTTTCTAGAACAGGAAAATTAATTTTACCGAAGCTATGACAATAGCCAGTATTCAACCAGTTTTTGGTTTGTTTATGGTCTATTTCGGTTTGGTAATTATTTTATTTTCTTCTCAAAGTGTTGTCTTTGTTTGGTCTTCTATTAGCATCAAAATCAAGGTACTATTCAAATTAACACGAAATGGCCCTGATAGAACTGGTAACTGGTCGGTTACCGCTAGTTTTTTATCCTTAGTCGCACCTGGAAAGGATGGAAAGCGCCCCTCGTTAAAAAATATAAACATCACTTGGTGTAATTTTCCCCTCAAATCGCAATGTGCATACAAGATTCGATGGGAAACACACTTGCTCAATTGCTCTTTTCATTGCCACTGGACGGCTTAGTGGCCGTGTGGGGTATCATTCTCCCCTATAATGTGTCTAATTTCATGTGGATCGGTCCCCAGAACGAGAGAGCGACCGTGATTATGTTATGATTTGCAAGACAGTTCTACGGTTCTACCGGTATCCTATACCTTTTGTCCTCTGAAAGTTATGAAAATACACAGTACTCCTATCTTACATTGCTCGTTAGTGTTTAATTTGCCCCCAGATACTGTTAGGCTTAATTCGGTGCTGAACAACACTTGATGGCTCATAAATTTTCAGGAATGGACTGCCCAACTAACTGAATCCTAAGAGGTCAAAATATCGGACGGCAAAAGGGGGAATAGTATTGAAATAGTACAATATAGGACCATGCTTGGAATTTCTCTCCTCTGTATCACAGCAAATCTTTTTTTTTTCCTTTTGAAGGATACATTTCATATCCACTTCAGTTTAGGTTGCACTGACGGAGAAGAAGTCAATACAGCAAGATATATTTATTCAATCAGCCAGTTCATATGATCGGAATTTTTTTTATTTAATCCTTTTTTTATTAATATTTTAAAGTTAACCCCTCGCGAACTTTATTTCCAATTCCGATCTTTTTGGTTACGCCACCACCCATGACGTGACAAAACCACATTGCCACGTCACCCGTAGCGGCGTGGCCAAAGGTGCCACGCAAGCCCTCGACCGCGCGCACACGCCAGCGTGGAGCTTGCGTGGCAATTGTCACGCCAGCTTTCAGGGCGTGACAGTGTTCCCTTGTCACGCCAACTCTAATGGCGTGACAGTGGGAACTTAAACCCTGGGTGCTAGGGACCTCTTCATTTCTCCCCGTCTCCCCCAACTCCATCATGACCTCTGAGCTCCCTTCTCCCGCTGGTGGCCCTCCTCCCTCCCGTTCATCCCGCCACCGCCCAGTGCTCCCTCCGCCAGGCCTCCTCCTCCCACTGCCCGTCCTACCCCCGACGGCCAGCGTCTCCCCCGCCGGCTCTCCTCCCCGCGTCGCCCAGTCCCCACCCTCCTCCCTCCGGCCGCTTGTCCTCCCCGCCTTCTCCTAGATCGAGGTATACATGTGTGTGAATATATTTTTGTGATTGAATGTGTGCTTGAATATAGTGGGTGATTGAATGGATGGGGAACAATGTGGGTGATTGAATAGATAGGGAGCATTGAATGGATGGTGAACAATGTGGCTTGATGAACTGACAAATGTTTCAGTTTGGGGCTGGTAGAGATTAGAATACCAAAATGTGTATTTGACAAAATAAATTTTCAGCATATTCAGTGCCAATATGATTTTCAAAGGTTTTGTTGTTTACTGAACTATAGGTTTCTTGTGATCTTGCCCTGAGAAGCTAAATGTTTAAGTACCAATAATCCTAGTAGCGTGTTTCACTTAATTAGCTTATAATCAAGGTGGTTTACAACTTTACATGTATCTTGACAAGCTTGCTGCATTCTAAAATTGGACAGAGTGTGGACTATTGTGTCAGTGGCGAGTTGATATTTGTTAAACATTGCATTTATGTTAAAGAAATCTAGTAATGGAAGTTCCAAGAAACTATAGCTTGTCATATTCTCTGATTCGTGGTTTGGGAATTGGGATCATATGATAGGTAGAGGTAATTTATATATTTGTCTGTTGATTAGATCTAGTAAGATACTATGAATCGATGTGCTATCTCGCAAGTTGTGTTTGCAAAGTAGTTTTAAAAGTTCTTATGATTTGTTGATTGTTAGGGTTTGTCGGTTACGTGCGACTATGATTTTGATCACTGCGATAACGCAGTAATCGATTGCAGATTATTTAATTTGCCACATGAACAATATATGCACTTGCATTATTTAGCATGAATTCAAGATGACGAGCTTTCTGTGTGCAAGTAATGACAAATTATTACTATATCTTTTTCTTTTTGCTGTTAATGTCAAGTTAAGTTCACATCGTTTTAGCTCATAGACATGTTCCTTTAATCATATTTTAGCAGAGAACTATATATGCTTTTATAAAATTTCCTATTCAAGATACAAAAGAAGTTGCCATTGCAATAGCATTCACCTCAGTTATAAAATTTCCTATTCAAGATACAAAATTATGGATAAAATTATGTAAGTACTGTAAATGCAATTCACATATTGTTTTGTACCTCATGTGTATGTACTGAAAATCTTTTCCTGTAATGCAGGATGCCGCAACACCCACAGTACACGTTGCTCCTCTCGGAGTACGATGACGATCACCGCGTGCACCGCATAGCCGACGAGGGCGTGGTTAGACTTGCTGATACATTTTTCGTTCATGCTTCCAACTTGTTGACTATGTGCTCGTTTCCCTCATTCATTTCCATTTCTCTCATACAGTACTCGGTAACCGCCTCGTATCCACACCCCTCTACCTTGGGATGAGCGATACGAGCCACACGTCAGCCAGGCCAGTCTACTTGCTTTGGCACGGACAGTCATCAACGGGCTCCCACGTATGGACGGTCCTGCGCTTACCGCACTGGTGGACCGATGGCGCCCGGAGACACACACCTTCCACCTGCCGTCAGGCGAGATGAGCATCACGCTCCAGGACGTCGGCATGATTCTCGGCTTTCCCATAGAAGAAAATCCAGTGACTGGGGACATCAACAGCGTGGGTTAGTGAGACTAGGTAGGACAGTGGCTTGGAGTTCGACCGGAGGACCCGCCTACCGACTCGAGGGACAACCAGCCATTCGCGGTTCTTGCGTTCTGGTTGCGCGCGCACTTCAGCGTGTGTCCGCCGAACGCAGATGTGGAGATAGTTGGGCGCTTCGCACGGGCATGGATGTGGCATCTTCTAGGCTCCTTCTGTTCCCCATCTGATGCAAACAACGCTGCTCTCCACGATTTACTTGCCACCTTTGGCAGATTTAGTGACCGCAGGGACATACAGTTGGGGTTCTGCGACACTGGGGTGTCTCTACCGTCATTTGTGCGATGTGTGCCGATCAAGGAGTACGGACGGCAACTTGGGTGGATGCGCGAGGTATGGATGTGGGAGCGTTTGCCTGTTGGTCGGTCCACTCGTGCTCCTTTGCAGGTAACCATTTGTTCTATTCGTCGTAGGTGTCGCCTTTCACCAAAAATGCAACTAAAATATATCTCCTTGCAGGCATGGCCCTTTCCCGACCTTGCGTCTGGACCGACGGTAGCCTACCTTTAGAGCTCCATCGTTGCACCTATTGGGTGCCCGAGATCGCGGTACATCGCGTATACAAACGAGCTCGACGTCATCACGCAAGACTAGGTACATACCTCATAAGTTACTTTGCTTGCTCCTGTCTTCGAACTATGATTTCATCGTTACTATTTTATACATCAGTGCGAGTCACTTGGTTGCCATACACCATGACGAGGTGGTCCAAATGGATCTAAACCCAATGTCGGCGGGACATCCATATACGGATGTCGCTCTCACGCCGATCTTCTTCCATGCGGTGGAGTACCACTTGCCCCATCGGGTGATCGTCGATTTGGGAAGCTTGAGCCACGATGCCAATGGTGTTCTCGACAGATCTGAATCTTCACGGGTAAGGGTACCTTCGCCGTACCTTTCTCGCTACATGGCGATTTTCATGCTAACAATTCGATTCTTGCCGTGGTAGGATGAACCGGAGGCGGAGGTACTGCCACACCGACTGGGGGGCCTATCACCGTGCCTACGTGTTGGAGTGGGAAAATAGGGCGAATCGGTCTATGGACGTGCCGCTAGTCCATCAGAAGGCTCAGTTCGTTCGTTACCTCCAGTGGCTCCACGGCGTCGTGCGCCTCCGGCTTAGACCGGCCATGACCGATGCGGATATAGGGGAGGGGCACTCGTCCGAGGAGGATATCGTGGACGATTACGACGAGTTCACACGGACAGACACGCAGCCAGAGAGGGCCCCCATCAACGCCTATTACGTGAGTACATTTAATCCTGCTACTATTATGTGAACTCAAGGTGAACAAACTAATTTACTCCTCTTAATTGCAGGGAACGCAGCTCACAAGCATAATCAACGAGGCCAGTGAGGCCCTTAGGCTACCCGAGGGTTTAGAGGGGAGCTACCAGGGCTTGAGTGATTTTGCTGTGGTAACATTTAATTCCTTTTGTACTGTAATTTACAACACTTAATGTTTTCATACCCATGTTATTCCTTTTGTTGTATTAAACTTCAATATATTTTTGTTGGTTAACCTTGTAGATGGTTCTCGCCGATCTGGTGATTGGTCCTAAAATGAGCTGCAGCGGCAGCCGGCGTGATGGAAGGAGTCGTGCAACCTGCCCCGGCCCGGAGTGGCTCCTCGCGTGCTATCACATCGGGAGCGATGACATCCGCTTCCGCTGCGCGACACGAGGATGCGGAGGACGATGATGATGGGGGTGACGATAAGGACGGCGACAAGGACGAGGACGAGGAGGACGACAGCGAGGACGAGGAGGACGGTGGCGCGGACGAGGACGACGACGGGGAGGATGTTGATGCTAGGCTTCCGGACGAGATGATGCTCCGGGACCTTGTTGGTGCACCGCCCCTCACGCAGCCGACTCAAGCCACGCTTCCATGCCGTAAACGTGATCGCGCAGACATTAGTTCGGTCAACGTCGTCGAGGGCAGGTGAGGCCAACACCCAGTAGCAAGATTCACACCAGGGTCGGGTGCGCGACGAAAGCGCAAGTGAATGGATGTATAACACATTTCTTGAATGAAATGAGATGAATTTCTTTTGGTACAATGAAATGAGATGAATAGATGATTGTGTTCAAATGCCCTTTGCTCATGATTGTATTTGAATGAATGTTTGCAAATGTTCATGGCATTTTTTTATGTTGGCAGCTACTATCACGCCGGTCATCCTGGCGTTCCAAAACTGGACTGTCACGCCATATCTCCTGGCGTGACAGGACTTAGCACTAGAGTCGACCTTCGTTTTTGCAACCCCACTGGAAAATCGAACTACCTGGCATGTCAGCACTATTTTGCCACGCCATAGGGTATGGCGTGACAAGGGAGACTTGTCATGCCATGGTGTATGGCGTGACAACAGAGAGCTGTCACGCCATGTTGTATGGCGTGACACATGCTATGCAAGCTCCACGCTGGCGCGTACGCGCGGCCGAGGGCTTGTGTGGCACCTTTGGTCACGCCGCTACGGGTGGCGTGACAGTGTGATTTTGTCACGTCACGGGTGGTGGCGTGACTAAAGGGGTCAGAATTGAAAATAAAGTTCACGATGTGTTAACTTTAAAATATTAATAAAAAAGAATTAAATAATAAAAAAAATTCTATGATCTGACCTGTGTTATCATATCCACAAAAATTGTCGCAAGAGACCAGGGTTACAAAGATAGGTTGAGCTCACTAGATTTGGTTAATGAAACACTGGCCATTAAACATTCAGATAAGATACTATTGCTAGTACCATATTATATTGCCAACCTATTTCTGTTGCCTCCGTAGATCTGACAGCGCTGCAAGGTCCGCAACTGTTACAGGTTACTCCTTTCCTTCTCTTTTACTTCACATGTAAGATACATGCCGTTAATCTTTTCAAAATTTGATGCTAATATACATAAACTCATTTATATTTATCACATAAAAATAATATTAGTAGATTTGTTATCAAAAGTGTTAGATATATGCGCACTTTTGTGATTGTTATAATTCCTAAAACAATAATTGAATCGACAGCAGCATATATACTAGACATATTTGGGACTATGGACAGTAACATGATCATCAACTCAGATATATCTATCTCATATATGCATGAACAAGGCAAAACCTAGAACAAGTATGCTATTAATAGTAGTAGGCATCAACATCATCATATAACAAATATTTAGGAAATAAAATCTAGCCATATGAAATGTTATCACCGCAACTTACGAAGAACCGCTCCGACGAAGGTCGCGGTAGAGTCTAATCCGAAGAAGACGACACGCAGAGAAGGAAATAGTGAGCAGTTGCGCGAACGTTTCCCAAAAACCTGATTCGCCCCAACCCGTGCAGGATCACGAGGGACATTGGCTTCAGAGACATTGCTCTTCCCACGTCGGTGCACGCCGAGTAAGGGATGGTGTAGCCGGGTAGCACAACAACAAGGAACCGGGCAACAACACAAAACTGAGTCTGTCTATTCTGAGAGACTCTCTATTCTGGTTGTGACTGATCTAAGAGGAGAGGTCTCCTTTTTATAGAGCCAGAGTCAGCAGAAGAAACTGTCGCTATAATGCTGATTAGAAACTGCCGTCATAAATGATATTACACTGTTTTAATCGCAGTTAAGGCGTGCCATAAAAGCCAATTGAAACAGTGCATTCAGTATTCAGTTTCTGATCAGTGTGCATGGTTATGAGGTGCAAAAAGAAGCCGCAGCTCCGTAGCTAGCCGAACACGAAATTGCCGGACCATTCATGCGCATGTCGCGCGCGGGTGGGCGATGGCGTGGCGTGGCGTGGTGAAGCGAGCGAGCGAGCACGCGTGTGTGTTCTCCTTTTGCTTGCTTCAACTAGATAAGACCAACTCCACCTTATATGTTGATCTCCTCTCACCTAGATTAGCAATATGGTACTAAACTTCCCACCTTCCACCATGCAGGAGTGGGACTTTGGGATTTTTCTAGGATTTAATTGAAATATTGTATGGGCCAAGCCCAAAATTCCAACAATCCCCCACCAGATCCCAAAAACACCACGAATTTGCCCATTATTCCAAAGTGTTCTTGATATACTAGTTTTTCGGTGGAGACCGGTTAAGGTTGAACATCCACCTAGAACCTCAAGCTAAACTCGCCCACAACTACACAATGGACTAAGCCTTGAATTGGTAGTTTTGTACGGACAAGTTTTACCTAAGGCCTTTTTTGATACTTGGTCGTAGATTGGCTACTCCTCGGGTGGAGCATATATGTCATACTCCTATGTCTCTTCATGAGCTTCTTAGGGATCACCCACATCTCATAGATTGTGACCAATAGTCGGGCTCATATAGGTGTGTTCATGCACGAATACCCTGTAGGACGATATTTTGTTGTTAAGCCTCAAAACACATTAAGACAAAGTCATCCTGTCTTACAGTAATTAGAGTACTACATCTCCAACAGAGTGAGATATAAAGTAAGAATGTGCTCTACTGTTACCCAAACAGTTTGTTTTCCCAAGGCCTATTTCACGGGATCTCCGATCACATAGGTTTGGGTTACCACTGTGTGTAACTCACGTGGGTCTCATTCCCATCTCCTTCGATGCTATTTCAATCACATTTCGTGATAGTCCCTTTGTAAAGGGATCTGCCAGATTTTTAGCTATTTGGATATAATCCAAAGTTATCACTCTGGAGTTTCTCAATTTTCTGACAGACTTCAACCGTCTTTTCACATGTCTTGAGGATTTCATATTATCCTTTGCGCTTGTCACCTTTATAATAACTGTTTGGTTATCGCAGTACATAAGGATAGCTGGAATTGGTTTTTTTAACCACCGGTAAATCCATCAAGAGTTCTCGCAGCCATTCTATCTCAACAGTGGCTGTGTCTAATGCTGTGAGTTCTGTCTCCATAGTTGACTTTGTCAGAATGATTTGTTTACAAGACCTCCATGAGACTGCAGCACCGCCTAGAGTGAATATATATCCACTCGTAGCCTTTATCTCATTAGCATCAGAAATCTAATTGGAATCACTATATCCCTCAAGTACACCGGGATATCTAGTATAGTGAATTCCGTAACTCATTGTACCTTTCAAATAGCACATAACCCGCTCAAGTGCGCGCCAAATCATCTCCCGGATTAGCGGTAAACCGGCTCAATTTGCTTACAGCAAAAGAGATATCAGGACGAGTAGCACTAGCCAAGTGCATGAGTGAACCAATAATCTGAGAGTACCTCAATTGATCCTTTTCTAGTCTTCGATTCTTTCGAAGTATTAGACTAGAATCATAGGGTATTGGAGAGAGCTTGCTTTTCATATAGCCAAAACGGCTCAAGACCTTTTCCACATAATGGGATTGCAACAGGGTAATCCCATTCTCATCCTTGATCAACTTGATGTTTAAAATAACACTAGCCTCTCCCAGATCTTTCATGTCAAAACTTTGGGATAGAAATAATTTAACCTCGTTAATCACATCAATGTTTGTCCCAAAGATAAGTATATCATCAACATACAAATATAATATTACTCCTTTACCCCCACCATAGCAGTGGTATATACATTTATCGGCTTCATTTACCGCAAACCCAGTAGATGTCAAAGTTCTATCGAACTTCTCATGCCATTGCTTAGGTGCATGTTTGAAGCCGTATAAAGATTTCAATAACTTACAGACCTTGCCCTCTTGTCTAGGTATTACAAATCCATCAGGTTGATCCATGTAAATTTCCTCATCTAACTCTCCATTTAGGAAAGTTGTATTTACATCCATTTGATGGACAATAAGACCATGTGAGGCAACCAAAGATAATAGTACTCGAATAATGGCTAATCTGGCAACAGGTGATTATGTATCAAAGAAATCCTCACCTTTCTTTTGAGTATAACCTTTTGCCACAAGCCGAGCCTTGTACTTTTCGATTGTACCGTCGGACCTAAGCTTCTTCTTGAACACCTACTTGCATCCAACTAGCTTACAACCAAATGGACGATCAGTGACTTCCCATGTTCTGTTAGTGATAATGGAATCCATTTCACTATGAACCGCATACTTCCAGTACTCTGCATCAGGAGATGCATATGCCTCTGAAATAGATTTGGGAACATCATCCACAAAGTACACAATGAAGTCATCACCAAAAGATTTTGCAATCTTTTGTCTCTTGCTCCTTCGAGGAGCTACAACACTGTCATCCTCCTCATGAACATGTTCATCTGTGTGTTCAATATACTCAATTGGAGTGGTAGGTTCAGGAGTTAAACCATTTGCTTGACTAGAAGAGCTATGTGAATTCTTCATAGGAAATATATTTTCAAAGAAAATAGCATCTCGGGATTCTATTATCATATTGACTGGCATGCCAGATATCCCGGATTGAACTACTAGAAACCTATAGCCTGTACTATGATGAGTGTATCCTAGACATAGACAATCCACTGTTTCAGGTCTAAGTTTGCGTTTTTTAGTTATTGGAATATCGACTTTCACCAAGCACCCTCAAGTGCGCAAATACAAGAGTGATAGTTTTTTCCCTTTCCAACCTTCGTACGGAGTTACCTCACTATTTATAGTGAGGACTCTATTTAGGACATGACACGCAGTCAACATAGCCTCCCCCCACCATGCCTTAGACATACCCGCAGTATCTAACATGGCATTCGCCAAGTCAATCAAAGTGCGGTTCTTTCTTTCGGCAACCCCATTGGATTGGGGCGAATAGGGAGGTGTCCTTTCATGGATAATACCATGTTCCGCACAAAACTAATTGAACTCATTAGAAAAATACTCTCCACCATGATTGGACCTAATTCTTTTAATCTTTCTGTCTAATTGATTCTCAACCTCAGCTTTATAAGTTTTAAAGTAGTCTAATGCCTCATCCTTTGTTTTCAACAAATACACATAGCAGTATCTAGTGGCATCATCAATTAAAGTCATGAAATATCTTTTTCCTCCCTTTGTCAATATACCATTCACTCACACAAATCTAAATGTATGAGTTCCAATTTTACCGAATTTCTTTCCTCCACAGCCTTATGAGGCTTTTGAGGTTGCTTTATTTGCACACAAATTTGGCATTTGGAACTTTTGACAATACAAAAGTTTGGAATTAAATTTAAACTAGAAAGCCGAGACATACAACCAAAATTTATATAACATAAACGTGAGTGTCATATATTAGCCTCACCACCATTTATAGAGTCATAAATATGGTTCACAATCTTATTACAAAAAATCTGAAAGAAAAAAATGGAACAAGCCTCCGCATTCATAGACTTTTCCAATAATGACTCCAAATTTTGACACAACTACTTTATTTGACTCAAAGACCAACTTGAACCCATCTCGACATAGAAGGGAACCGCTGACGAGATTCTTATTTATTGTAGGGGCATGTTGTACGTTCTTCAAGTGCACGATCTTTCCTAAAGTGAACTTCAGATCTATCGTACCAACACCAAGAATAAAAGCATGTGACCCATTCTCCATGAGGACGGAACAACCCCGTGCGACTTGGTAAGAAGAAAACATAGATGCATAAGCGCATACATGAATATTAGCCCATGTGTCAATCCACCAATCAGTAGATTGACATGCCGAAAAGACACAAGGTAAATTACCATACCCAGATGCTTCGGCCTCGCCAATAATTACATTAACAGACTTCTTCTGCACATGATGATTTTTCTTGCCCATCCATTTGCGGTATTTCTTGGCCCAATGACTAGTCTCGCCACAAACAAAGAAAGTAATATCCTTCATGTTCACTTTCTTCTTACTGTCCTTGGTCCTTTTGAAGTTGGTGGTCAAAACAATCTTGCCTTTCCCTCTATCAATATGTTGCATGATGTTCGCTCTAGACTGTCGCTCTTGCACCATTGGTGTTACATCCTTTGCCCGAGCCTTCTCTTCAACATCAAGACCAGCAGCCAGATCATCGACACAAATGTTTTGCCTCTTGTGTTTTAGAGATGTGGCAAAATTCCTCCAGGTTGAAGGTAATTTGGCAATAATGCGTCCAGCCATAAATTTGTCAGGCAATTGATAACCAAGGTGGACGAGTTCTCTCACAACGAATTATAGTTCATGAGCCTGCTCGACTACAGAGCGGTTATCAACTATTTTGTAATCATGATATTGCTCCATGACATACAATTCATGTCCAGCATCTGAGGCAGCGAACTTATGTTTGAGTGCATGCCACAGATCCGTAGCGCTCTTCATGTGCATATACACATCACAAAGCTAGTCAGACAACACGCATAGAATGCACCCGACAAATATTATCGTAGCCATGTCGTACTCTGTTTGTTGTGCAGCAATACGAGGTCTTACAGGACCTGGTATCATGACCCAAAATACATTCATAGCCGAGAGCCACAATTTTCTCTGGTTTCATTGCCTCGGCAAAACCAGCCTTCACAAAGTGCCTATTAGGTTTTTGGATTGTTAGATATATGCACACTTTTGTGATTGTTATAATTCCTAAAACAATAATTGAATCAACAACAGCATATATACTAGGCATATTTGGGACTATGAACAGTAACATGATCATCAACTCAAATATATCTATCTCATATATATGCATGAACAAGGCAAAGCCTAGAACAAGTGTGCTACTAATAGTAGTAGGCACCAACATCATCATATAACAAATATCTAGGAAACAAAGCCTAACAATATGAAATGTTATCACCGCGACTTACAGATGATCACTCCGACGAAGGTCGCGGTAGAGTCTGATCCGAAGAAGACGACGTACGGAGAAGGAAGTAGTGGCGATTCGCCCAACCAGTCTGAGGATCGCGAGGATGAGCGGTTTGAACATTTACTCTCCCCACGTTGGTGCACGCCGAGGAAGGGATGGAGTAGCCGGGTAGCACAACAACAAGGAACCGAGCAACAACACAAAACTGAGTCTGTTTATTGCCAGGTAGCACAACAACAAGGAACCGAGCAACAACACAAAACTGAGTCTGTTTATTCTGATAGTCTCTCTCTATTCTGGTTGTGTCTGATTTGAGAGGAGATGTCTCCTTTTTATAGAGCCAGAGTTAGCAGAAGAATGCTAATTAGAAACTACTGTCATAAATGACATTACATTGTTTTAACCGCGGTTAAGGCGTGCCATAAAAACCAATTGAAATAGTGTATTCAGTTTTCAGTTTCTAATCAGTGTGCGAGGTACAAAAAGAAGTTGCAGCTCCACAACCAACCGGACACGAAATCGCCAGACCATTCATGCGCATGTCGCGCGCGGGTAGGTGATGGCGTGGCGAGACGAGCGAGCGCGTGTGTTCTCCTTTTGCTTGCTTCAACTAGGTAAAACTAACTCTACCTTATATGTTGGTCTCCTCCCACCTAGACTAACAATATGGTACTAAACTTTCCACCGTCCACCATGTATGAGTGGGCCTTTGGGATTTTTCTAGGATTTAATTGAAATAGTGTATGGGCTAAGCCCAAAATTCCAACAAAAAGTACTTTTTTTAGTATATATCTTTTTAAAAAATTCTAACATACAATTAGAAAAAGTAGTAGTGAAAGATGTGTATTGAATAACACGTCAATGTCCCAAACAAGCAGCAAATTAAAGAGAATTGAAGGAGTAAAAGGCAATGCGTACAAATAAATTTTATAGGATAAAAATGTGTAACACTTGCTGACAAATGAACCTTCTCAATTTTGTAACCTTTTCAATTTTGTAACAGCACCAGCCCTTCGTTTACGAATGGGACAAAAGAGATCATTCTCGCGAGACATCGCCATGTGACAGCCATTTGACAAAACTTAAGTACCGAGTGCATGTTCAGAGTACGATCTGGGCTTTGTATTACCTAAAGCTAAAATAAGATATGCGAGAATTCTTGCATGGATTGAGGGAGGGCTAAAGAACACTCATGCGAGAATTCTATCTGGCGCTGTGCATTAGTGCGTGAAAAGAGGCAGCCCAATCATATGTGATGTTACTGCCCACAGCCCAATCATGATCATATGAACATTGAGCAATGGCATACATGTTGTGAACTTTTTGCAAACAGAAGGTACCATAACCACACATGGTCTAGCAAAGCGAATTATAGAGATGTCATCTTTATACATTCGAAAGGGTACTTCTCTAAACCATCCTGAGCTAAAAGAAGCACATTATACAAATGTTTCTGCAAACCGAAAACCTGTACAGCACCTTACGTAGGAGCATCAAGTTTGCCATTAATTGAGCTACCCTAGGTCTAGCAACTGAAAAAAGAAATCCTTTTTAATATCAAGCAACCAAGGGTGAAGACTGAAGGAAAGAAAGCAAATCAACCTAACAATATGACGGAAAAGAACGAAGCCAATCAACCTAACATTCTGCAAGTATCCTAGCAAGATGTTCAGCATGAGTGCCAACAGCTTTTCCTGCAAATCCCTGATCCTGGCGCAGGGCTCCACCTTCTGCTCCTTATAGCTACCAAACGTTATGCGTAGATCCTACAATATGTTCGGCACTTGTGAAGAGAGCTTTTCCTGCAATTCCCTGATCTTAGAGCAGAGCTCCACCTTCTGCTCCTTGTAGCTCTGAAGCAGGAAGTCCTTCCCTCCGATAACTTCCTTCAGCTCACCGACCTCCCTCTTGAGCATCTCCACCCTCTCTACCTCTCCCTTCTTCTCAATACTAACATAATGCAGCTCAGGGTCATCGACACTGCTATCAGCATACCCATTAACATGCCCATTGGTGGCAGCTGGCTGCCAATGTCCAGCATGCAAAGGCTTATCATGCGAGAGTGCTTCTGCAACACAATGATCCGCTATGATCTTCCTCAGATGCTGAATCCCTCGCTCGGATTCAAACAGATCTCGGTTAGCAGCATCCAGTTGAGACTGCAAATTGGACGACTGTGTCTCCTGGATGGTAAGAGAGTTCTTAAGATCAGCGATCTGAGCTTGCATCTCCATGATCATCTCATCACGTTTCTTGAGGTGCTGCCTCAACTTCTGTATGACCTCTCTCTTGCTATAGATGTCAGATCCTGATTCTGAAACACATGGAGAGCCAGAACTGTTTGAGTACTGAAATGGTTTACGATGATCTTCAAGCCGGTCAGGTGATGATATCCACATGACGCCACTGTTCTCTTTGCTTGATTCTGGCCCTGGTATCTTCACAAGTGGAAGGGAGGGTTCAACTGATTTTGATACAGGACTTGCAGGTGCATGCTTGACCTCCACTCCACCATCTGAAAGCCCTGCACATGATAATCAGCATTTAATATTTTCCATCTTTTGGGGGGAAATGTAATACCACAAACAAACAAAAAACAGAAAAGAGTTGAGTCTAAAACCCAATTTAAGGTGTCATAAATTGTAATAATATAAATGCAACTTAGTTATTTTAATTCAATCAGCGTAGTTAAAGGAACAGCCAAGAACATGTCTTCATTGTGTCACTAAATGCTGAAGCCAAATTCATATCCAAAATTGCCAATATGATAGAAAAGCAATAATCTAATCATCAGAAGTATTTTACTACTTTTTATAGATCCCAGTGCTTAACAGGGAGGTTGAACTTGTGATAATGATAAATATAACTCTACTCTACCCATATGAATCATACAAAGCTAGCATGCAACTATCCAACCCCACTAAATGGTGTGTTGCTTACAAGACAATGTGGGCAAGAAAGACAAGCAAAGGAGAGTGCAGGTTTACAATAACTTTGTGTACAAAATTCCACCAACCAAGTGGCTAGTACTAGGGGTGAAAACGGGTCGGATATGGGCGGATATTGCTCTTCCCGTATCGTAACTCATATTTTTACTTCGTATACGGATACGGATTATTCGGGCTACGGGCATAGGACGGATGCGGATCGGATTCAAATCGGTCATGGATAACTTGATGGATAATGTCTACATAAAGAAAAGATATAATTTCACCAACGAAAATGTCAAATTATACTACCTATTAGAGAATTTTTATCCTACATAACAACATAAATATAATCAAACGAAAATTCATATTATATATTCTAATATTAGTCAATGACTTGAAAACCATAGAGGATATTAAAGGATATTAAAGGATATTGATGTTTATCGGTATCCATTTTCATTTTGTTGACTTATTGGATATCTTTCGGATATCCTATAAAATACGAATACGGGTCGGATATTCCTCTTCCTATATCCTAACCCATATTTCATGAGATTTTCCGGATACAAATACAGATAGTATCGGATGCGGATCGGGGCTAAAAATGGTACCCGGGGCGGATTTTTTCCAGATATGGCATCGGATCGGGCAAAAATTATCCGCCCCGTTTTCACCCCTAGCCAGTACAGTAGCATTAGTTATGCTAAATCAAACTTCATAGCATTTGATGCTAAAACTCATTATGCATCCAGCTGGTTTCAGCAGGTACCAGCAAAATCCAGCAAGTTGTATTTTTACCATTTCTTTATGTAACTGTGGCAAGAACCAAACATCTACCAAACTTCCTTAGCTAAATTTTGGCAAAGTCTGGCAACGAACCAAACAAGCCCTAATACTCAGAACCTATGTACAGCTACGCAAATAACACACCCGTTTGACAGAATGCCCTAAAGTCTGTCTGACTCGCTCTAAGCCTCTAAGTTGTCCTTCTCAATGAAAATCAGACATCCTTAGATTGACTGACTTCACCAGCCAGGCAGCAACCCCTTTGGCTGGTTAGTAATTACGGCAGAATGACAATACTAAGTGGCAACCTGAACCCTGCAGAGACTAGGTACTATTACTATCGTTTTGGTAATGTGGGTTTCTCTAGTGCATCAGCAACCTAAGGTGCTCACTCTTGCCAAATTTAAAGGCAATAAGTTCCTACCCACCCATCCTCACTCCCTCTCTTGTGCTTTGAGAACTTGTTTGCCAACTAAGCTAGAAGTCTAGCACACTTAATATTGCTCTAACGACATATATTTGCAAATCGAAAACATCTATTTTTTTCATATATAAAAGAAGTATATACACAAATTTTGCTGATATATATATATATATATAGGAAAATGGTATGGTACTCCTGGGAGTACATACTCCCACCCAAGGATAAAAAACCTGGAAATGGTAGAAAAACCGGTCGGCGGCTAGTAACGTTACCGGAAAAACCAGGAAAAATCCGGATGAAATTCGAAAACTGAATTTTGAATTGAGGATTTTGAAAACCGGTTACCGCCCAAAAACCAGGAAAACAAAGAAAACCGGTTATGGGTAATTAGCGATTGGAATAATGCAAATATTAATTAGAAAGTGTTTAATGAAGTAACAATCCTTCAAGTTTTTAATGAAGTAGCAATTGGAAAAAAACAGATAAACCTCCTCTCCTTCCCCTGCAACTGCAACCAGGCATACAAGTCGCAACAAGGGGGGGGGGGCATCAACGTGCTTTCCAAGTCCAAAAAACCGCCTGAGACTTGCTCATACAATAATTCAAGCATATTTAGCTCATACAATACGTAATCTAGCACAAAAAAGTCCTAAACCAACCTAGGAAGTGCATTATATAGTCATAAATTCAAATTTGAATCTGAAATTTTTTTACCGGTTACTGTTCATCCTAGTCCCCATCGGGTTTTCCAGTAACCGCCGGGATTTTGATCCTTGCTCCCACCTCTCATATACAACTTAAATCGTATGATGTTACCTCTTTTATCAATGTGAGCATACTTTAATAATGATTATAAGATACTCTAAAGCGACTTCCATGAAAAATTTCATGAAAAGCCACTTTTTATACCAAAATCCATGTATATACTTCTTTTATATATGAAAAGGATATATAGCAAAAATAAAGAGCTCCAATGAATTTTTTTCAATCAGGTCGCATTGGAAGATCTTATAATCGATATTTAAGTATACTAAAAGTGATAAAGAAGTATAATATATTCGTTTAAGTGGTATATTAGAAGTGAGAGTATGTACTCCTGGGAGTATGAAATGGGCGTCCTAATATAGTCACTACAACAATTTTGTATGCTACCTCTAAAGTTAGGGCAAGCTGAAAAAAATTCAACATCGTAGATTAAAAGGCTCACCAAGAAGTGAGAAATAGGCAATAGAACAGACTAAGTTACAGAAGAAGCACCTGAAATACAATAGTAGCAGCTAGTTTGGTCACTAAAACGGTGAAGGTTTGAGTGCAATTCACAAGCTCCAGGCCTTCTTTTGGCTGCAGTTTTGCACAGTCAGCAGAGAGCATATAAGGAATATGGAAAAGGGACCAAGGTTACAGCTACAAATGGGAGCATTAGACCTTTGGAAGAGCTATTCTGCTGCTTTGTATCAAACATTTGCTTTAATTTGCACCCAAGTCTGACTGAAAGAGTGCTCAGCAAAACTCCACCTGCAACAAGAACCCAGTTTGGTCCTCCTCCTTGGACATGATCTACTTTTCCTGCCTTCTGTATGCTCCTATTAGTCTTAGACTTCATCCTAACTCCTTAGACCAACCAATTTCTTCAGCCAAGTGTACAAAGATAGTAGCTTGACCTAGATAGGCATGTACGACAATGTGTTCAGCACCGAAGCTCCCATACTGGTACAAAAAAAGATATTATTTTAGCATACCGAGATATGCATCATAAGGGTCCAAGAATATTTTTTTATTTCACGACAAAAAATCTTTTGTTAAAAATATGGAAACTAAACCATATGACCTCAATGAATGAACAGATACAACACAGAGAAATTTGACCTTGTCATGAGAACTGTGAAAGCTAAAAACATAGCAAGGAATTGGTTTTTACAAAGGTATATACAGGAAATGGAGAATTAACAACTAACCCTTGAGATACATTTCCCTTGAACCTACGAATTTAGGATTTCATTTAGGTTGACTGCTCAACATCAACAACCATGATGGGTGATCCAGTATAAACTCTGACAAAGGAATCACCTAAATGTTTTCTTTTTGGAAGGGAATCAATCGACTAAGGTTTATCACCTTGACAAATTTGCAGGAAAATATGGGGTTTTCCCTTCTCCAGGAGACATGAGCACATAGCAGTGTAGGACAGGGAATCAGAGCCTCAGTAAGATGTAAGGTATTCATGGCAAGCAGGGCAATTTACATACCAAAATGTTTCAGGAAAATGTATAAACCACCAAGAAAAGTCTAACGAACTGCCAACCTGTCGAGTTCCTCATCCCCAAGCCTCAGCCTTGCCATGGTAGGAGGCGGGCGGGAGCCGGGTGGCGCCGCCGCCGGCTACTTGGAGACGTCTTGCAGCGAGTCGGCGACCCAGGGTTCGCGTAGCCGGCGGCGCGTGCGGCTGTTCGGATTCAAAGGGGGTTGCGGCCCCGTGGTACTGCTGCGCTGGCACGAGGCACGGCGAGCCCCGGCCGGCGTGCTGCTCCGGCGAACGGTGGCGACGAGGAGAGGAGATGCGAAGGAAGGGGGCGGCGATAGAGGTGGGAGGCAGATGTGTTTGGGAGAGTGTGAGTCGGGAAAACGGATAGGTTTTATAATCCCACTCCTCTTCTTTTGCTTCTCTTTTTTTTTCACTTTGGTTGTTTGTTTAACTTTTAACCTTTTCCTTTTTGGAACTTGGGAGATGGAAGAAGAGTACCCGGGAATACTTAGCAAAAAGGGGCATGTTCTTCTTTTCACTTTGCAAAAAGTACCTTGCCATTTCCTAAAATGTGTGAACTGTGAGATGGGGTTTTATATGTTTGGAATGGAGGAAATAGTTATCTATATATTGGAGGACTATTAGAGGGTGTTTGGATGTGAATGATTTCAGAATTCTTGGAACTTAGATATTTTAAAATTCTAAAAAAACTACTACATCCAGTTCACAAAAAACGAGTTGTTTTGGATATCGATACGGTTATTAAAATGCAACTTTGATCACTAATTGCTATTATGAAAATGTTAGTAAAACCCAACAAAATTATAATATTATGAAAGTACTTTTTGATCTGAATCTACCCATGTGATTTTCATGTATCTAATATATATATATTAAAAAAGCTATCAATAACCAAAGTTTTCAAAATTTGACCGTGTACATTCCTAGTTGATTTAGATTTAACCATACGGACAGTTTGAACGTACCTCACATGATGACATACATTTGTGACGTAGAATTGATTCCAAGAAATGGAATCGAGTCTTGAAGATTCCTTAGTACCCTCGATCTAGGTTTCACACATGTTTACTGGAACACAAAGTATTGCTACTTCCACTCAGTTTTAACCGTGGCATTCATCAAATTATCTGCTCTGCTCAACAGTTTACAAGTCAAATCTATCTGTAACTTCTATATATAAAGGAAGTCTCAAGAGAGTGCCCCATCATCTCGTAGTTTCCAGTTTCCTTGTCGTTCGACGTAAAATCTACCGGTATGCATCCTTTTCCAAATCCTACATCATACCCCCTATGAAATTCTATATATGACTCCATCCTCATCTTACAAAAACGAAAAGAAGAAATGTTCATGTGATGTACGTGGGGATTGTCTTGGTTAAAAAAAATATATACATAAATGCATTGTTCTATATTTAATAGGTATTGTGTCTTTTACTTGAAAGGTATTAATTAAAAACACAAAAAATGATAAAATTGTCTACAGGACAGTGAACTTTTGTGACATTTGCTTCAGGACACCGGGTTTTTTTTGGCCTTTGCTGAATTATATGAAACGTCTATAACTCTTTGTTATAGGACACTAAGGCCATTAAAATATCATTGTTTGCTGAGATGGAGAGTTTTTTTTTTTTTAAAAAAAATGACACCTCGTGCCCTTGAACTTACAAGTTGGGCTCGCATGGCAGTGAACCTTACCATCTTCCTCATGTCTTCTTCCCATGGCGAGCCAGATTTGCTAGCCAACCACAACGCTCAAATGTTTGCAGCAGTGAATAGGGCGCGATTCGAGTGGCTGTCGTACCTAACGACGACGGCTCTCCTGCGGAGCTCCGGCTAGGGTGGCGCATGCACGAGCATCTCGCTGCACCACTCCAATGCCACCTGCGTCCATTCCAACTGAAGCACCGCGTGCACAGCGCAGCACCAGCTTGCCCTTCTCTCCTCTGTGCATCCCCTGCGTTGTCGCTATCTTCCCGAGCTCTGGCTACCATGTCGTCCCTCGGTTCCGTAGCTCCGGTGAGCTCCCCAAAGTTCTGTCAGCGTCAAAACGTGTTTCACATTCTGGTCTGTCTTTTCCCTCAAACAATTTCATCATTCACGCAGTGGTTCGTCGGAATCAAAGTTGTCTTCCACATTGTTGTCAGAGCGCCATCATTGTCGATTATGCCGCCGTCGGTGAGCCCCTGCCATCATCAACCCCATCATTTTCATCCTTGCGTCGCGTTCTACGCCATGTTCACCTCGCCGTCGGCGGAACTTGTCTAGAACATCGTGGCCGGCGTCCACCTCCACCTAAAGCCGCCTCTACCTGTCGTTAGCACCACCACCGTGGCCCTCCACCCGCGATGCCACTGCTCATCACCTCCCTTGGACCCCCACCAACCCATCTTCCGCGAGGGCGTCGGGCTCACGTGGCTCGCCAAGCTCCTCGTCGAGGAGGCCACGACGAGCACAAGATGCGGTTCGACCTCACGTTTGTGAGAAGTAGAGAGGAGAGATAACTCGAAGGGCAATATGGATATTTCGCTAGTCTTCTCTCTCCTCTTTCAGCAAACAATGACATTTTAATGGTCGTAGTGTCCTACAACAAAGAACTACGAAAGTTTAGTGTGTTTTAGCAAATACACACACAAAAAAATAGTGTCCTAACGTAAATACTACAAAAGTCTAGTATCATGTAGCCAATTTTGAAAAAAAAATTATCCGTCTAACCCTAGTAACTCGCATTAAATTCAGCATTGAATAGAGCCAATTAAAAAGATCCAACAAATGACCAGAGGCCATTATCTGCGTGCAGTCGTAGTGCAAGATCTGTACAGTCAATTTGCACGTCCTCACTAACCTTGGAGGGGACCAAGAGCATTTACCTCACCTGCCTCCGGATTGGGGAGCTACAGACGACGAGCGCTTACTGTGACCGGCCGTATGGGCCCACGCTGACAGTGACGGTTGTCTGTTCTGCTTGGGGGCGACGACCAGGCCTCGGCTGTATCTGGCCTCTGCTCGTCTGAGCTGGAGACATGACGTGGATAGGAACAGCGGCTAGCTGCGCCTGCGGTGCACGTGACGTGTGGCGGATGATGAACCACTGACGTGGAGAGGTCTTTGGGTCCAGTCGTCATAGAGAACATGTCGCTTCTTGTTGGTTTGCTCGGTGCATCTCTCGTGCTGAATGGTGGTGGGCACAGGGCATCATCATCTGCTACGTTCCAAAATTTTGTAGATTGTGACTTGGCACCATGCGCGTAGCCACCGGAATCGAAGGAAATTTGTTGGCCTCTCCTACAGAGAAATCAATGGGCGATGGGATAGAGCCTCGCGTGAGACCTTTCCAATCAAAATTTTATCCCATTGGAATCGCCGCTATGGAGTTTGGTTGATCCAGCTGCCAGCTTGTAAGATTGCTGGTCTCTGCTAGGACATAAGATTTCCACATGAGCTTTGAAGGGAAGTAAAGCCGCTGCTTGGGTTTTGGGCCTATAGTAATCTCTTTATTATCTATATGTGCGAGGAATGGTGGCCTCAGAGCATCCACACCCACGTCGGCTTTTTTGTGAACCACCCCTCCTCCCCGGCGGTTTTCAAACTTGGCGTGGAGCTCCTGTTTCGGCGGTCATCAACCGTTGGATCGCCATCACACGGTTGGAATTGAACGGGTGCGAAGTCGTCGGATCGCGGTTTCTTGCACAGACGGCCTAGATCTCTCCGCCCTATCTCCGCATCCACCGCCCTAGGTGACCCCCTGACCCCGCCCAACGGTCGTAGCCTGTCTCCGCTATCGCCGCCTCCTCCCCTTCCCATCTCTCTCTCGCCCTTGTCCTCGTCGTCTCCGCTGCGTTGGCCGTCTCCGCATCCGCCGCCCAAGGGTCACCCCTATCCCCAGCGGGCGTCGCCTCCTCCCCTTCCCATCTCTCTTTTGCCCTCCCCCTCGACCTCACCCTTGCCCACGTCATCTTCGCCGTTGCCGCCTCCCCCCCTCCCATCTCTCTCTCGCCGTCGTTGTCTATGTCGCGTTGGCGCTACGTGCCCATGCGTCGGCTTGACGTCGCCCTCTTCGTCCTCCTCGCAAGACCGTTTGGAGCTCCAGCTCCCTCTTCACCCAAATCCAGTGCCTACACGACCTCAACCCCTCCTTTTGCAACTTCACCCAAGGCAAAAGAAGAAAAAGTACTAATTCTTTGCCTAGATAGTAGTTCCATTTTGTGGATGTTGATGTTTGATTTTCATTGTTGGAATTAATATGGGCTAGGCCCAAATATTATATTCTAAATTAATTCCTAGTAAATCTCAAAGGCCCATGTGCATGTGCTAAACTGTTTAGTCCCATGGGCGGATGAAGGAGTTACACGGTTTATAAGGTGGAACGTGATAGCCCCTCTTGTGGAATTGGAGAGAGCCAACACACACGCGCGCTCGCTCGCCTCGCCTCGCCGTGCCGTGCCGTGCCGTGCCGTGCATGTGCATGTGCATGTGCGTGTATGCAGGCGTGTCGGGTGCGGGCGCGATTTTCTTTATCTATTCAAAAATTGAAACGCACTGACATTGATGGTGATCGTTGGTCTCTGGTCTCTTTGTTTTACTATCACTTTCATACTTGCGCACTTGGGGTTGTTTGGCGAAAGTCAATGTGCCAATTCCTAAAAAGCGCAAGTTTGGACCAAAAACCGTGGATTGCGTCTTTCTAGGCTATGCTCATCATAGCGTTGGATATAGATTTCTAGTGGTGAAATCTGGAGTACCTGACGTGCATGTTGGTACAATTATGGAGTCTAGAGATGTTACATTCTTTGAGGATATTTTTCCGATGAAAGATATGCCTAGTTCATCGAGTTAGGAACCTGATACAATTCCTGAACCTGCCATTCCAATGGAATATTTTGAACAAACCCTTGAGCAAATTCCTGAGGAGAAAGACAATGAAACTCTAAGGAAGAGTAAAAGACAAATGACTGCAAAGTCTTTTGGTCCTGATTTCATTGTGTACCTTGTGGATGATACTCCAAGTACCATTTCTGAAGTGTATGCTTCTCCAGATGCAGAATACTGGAAGGAAGTAGTCCGTAATAAAATAGATTCCATTATCTCTAATGGAACTTGGGAGATCACTGAGCGTCCTTATGGTTGTAAACCTGTAGGATGTAAGTGGGTGTTCAAAAAGAAGCTTAGGCCTGATGGTACTATCGAGAAGTACAAGGCACGGCTTGTGGCCAAGGGTTATACCCAAAAAGAAGGCGAAGATTTCTTTAATACTTATTCACCTATGGCTAGATTAACCACTATTCGAATACTACTATCTCTAGCTGCCTCACACGGTCTTCTCGTTCATCAGATGGACGTTAAGACGGCTTTCCTAAATGGAGAGTTGGACGAGGAAATTTACATGGATCAACCAGATGGATTTGTAGTAGATGGTCAAGAAGGAAAGGTGTGCAAGTTGTTGAAATCTTTGTATGGTCTTAAACAAGCACCTAAGTAGTGGCATGAAAAGTTCGGCAGAACTTTAACATCTGTGGGTTTTATTGTGAATGAAGCTGGCAGATGTGTGTATTATCGCCATGGTGGGGGCAAGGGAGTCATTCTATGTCTGTATGTTGATGCAATACTGATCTTTGGGACCAACCTTAATGTGATTAAGGAGGTCAAGGATTTCTTGTCTCAGAATTTTGAGATGAAAAATCTAGGAGTAGCTGATGTTATCTTGAACATCAAGCTGTTGAGAGGTAATGATGGTGGGATTACATTGTTGCAATCCCATTATGTGGAAAAGGTTCTGAGTCGTTTTGGTTATAGCGACTGCAAACCCTCTCCAACACCATATAATCCTAGCGTGTTGCTTAGGAAGAATCGGAGAATAGCCAGAGACCAATTGAGATATTCTCAGATAATTGGTTCACTCATGTATTTAGCTAGAGGTACGGGTTCGACATCTCGTTTGTTTGTGAGCAAACTAAGCGGTTTGTTTCAATCCAGAGATGATCATTGGCATGCTCTTGAGAGGGTAATGCGCTATCTAAAGGGTACTATGAGCTATGGCATTCATTATCTGGGTACCACGAGTCTTGGAGGGTTATAGCGATTCAAACCGGATATCGATCTTGATGAGATTAAGGCCACAAGTGGATATGTCTTCTTACTTGGAGGTGGCGCTGTTTCATGGAAGTCTTGCAAGCAGACCATCTTAACGAGGTCAACAATGGAAGCAGAACTCACAAAGATTAGATAATGCCCTTTGTTGAAGCCGAATGGCTTCGTGAGCTCTTGATAGATTTGCTTGGTGGTTGAAAAACCCAGTCTAGCTATTCGATGAACTGTGACAATCGGTTGTGATTGTCAAGGTGAACAGTTCTAAGGATAATATGAAATCATTAAGACATGTGAAGAGAAGATTGAAGTCTATCAGGAAAATGAGAAACTCCGGAGTAATAGCTTTGGATTATATCCAAACAGCTAAGAATCTGGCAGATTCCTTCCCAAAAGGTTTATCACGAAATGTGATAGACAATGCATCGAGGGAGATGGGTTTGAGACCCACGTGAGTTATACCATAGTGGTAACCCATCTTATGTGATCGGAGATCCCATGAAGTAGGATTGGCGAAACAAGCTATTGGTTAACTGGGAGGAGAGTACCTTTATAGACCCACTCCATTGGAGATGCAATTCTCTCCTAAATCTGTATGGCAGGTTGATTTTATCTTAATGTGTTACGTGGCTTGTTAAAGCAAAGATCTTTGCCCTCTGAGCGATCTTGAAAGAACACACCTATATGAGCCCGATCGCTAGTCATAGTCTATGAAATAGGGTAATTTCTAGGAAGCTCATGAATAGGCCAGAGTATGACTTATATGCTCCAACCATGGGGATGCTGGCGACCTAATATCAGTTAAGGACTTAAGTGAAACTTATTCACACAAAACTGTCAATTCAAGGCTTAGTCCATTATGCAGTTGTGGATACGTGTAGCTTCTGTTCTAGGTGAATGTTCAACCTTAACCGGTCTCCATCAAAACACTGGTATATTAAAACAATACTGTGGATCAAGGCATTTGACATGTGCCCTTGAGATCTGGTGGGGGATTGTTGGAATTAATATGGGCTAGGCCCAAATATTATATTCTAAATTAATTCCTAGTAAATCTCAAAGGTGTTGTGCCGAGCCGAGCCGAGCCGAGCCGAGCCGAGCCGAGCCGTCTTGCGTCTTTGTTAGTGTCGTGTCTTGTAGCGCTCTGTGACGTGTCGAGTCTTGGCGCGATTTTCTTTATCTATTCGAAAATCAAACGCACCGACATTGATGGTGACCGTTGGTCTCTGGTCTCTTTGTTTTGGCCATTAAAAAGAGCAGTCTTTGGTCCTTGATGGTATTGTTGGCCTTTGGTCTTCGGGCGATCAAGGCCTTTGGACTCTTCGCGCGATCGTCCTGATGGTGATTGTTGGTCTTTGGTCTTCGGCGACCTTTGGGCTCTCTGTCTTTTGGCTATATAAGAAGACCGAGAGTCTTGGCTCTGTTCGGTTTTCCACTTCCACAATACGTCTGAAAGAACTCCATAGTTTTGTTTCTTTGTCTCTTGCGATCTCCATCCGTGGCGTGTGCTGTACGCAAGACCGGGAGAGCGAGCCTCTGGAACCTCGTCCTTGAAGGCTTGCACGGCGAGGACGAATAAGGTTTTGGGGAGCGTTCGCATGACTACTCATTGTTCCTTTGCTCGTTCTACATCAATCGCCGCCTACTACCACTACGCCATGACGAGCAGCGTCCTCATCAAGAACTTTCTTTGCAACTTCTTCTTCTCTGTAATCTCAGTATGTCCATATCTTTCTTGTTAGTTGGTTTGCTTTACTGTCTACTGTTGTCTTGAACATTGAGATAGGAATGCTAGCTTCTGTTCTTCTAGAATTTGGTATTGCTATAGTGTTTTTTGTGATCTGCTTTGTGAAAATAGCTAGAGTATTTTCCATATTTTATCTAGTAAATTTCTGGATTAAAGTAATTCGGAAATTGCTTATATACTCAACATTCATGTGGTCTCTTCTTCCCCTTTCCTTGTTTCTGAAGAATGCAGGGAGTTCTTTGCCAAGTCCCTGTTTTTTGTCGGTGAGTTTGGTGGAAATAACTACAATGTGCCATTCTTCGTTGGGAAGGACCTCAGCGAGGCCTGCAAGTTCATGTCACATGTCATTTTGGGCATCATCGATGGCATTGAGTTAACAATTTCGTCTCTGCTGGTGTCCACCGTGCTTGTTGTGTGGAGTTTTGTTCTAATTCCTGATGAGTGCCACAACAATTGATTGCCGAGGGGGCAAAGGATTTGATTTTGCTTGGAGTGATGCCATCTGGGTTAATCTTCATTGTACAGCAAGAGTATCTTGGTTGACAAGGTAATTTCTGTTGCAGCATGTAGGAATGACATAAGGCTATGTACATTTTATTATTTCCTATGGCACCTTGGTTTTGCATTTGCATCAAACATATATTTAATGAAAAATGTTATGTCTGACGATTTTGTTCTCAAATTGTATTTTGGAAGCAGCCAAATAAAACTTGTTGTTAATGTACTTCATCTTGTGTCATTTGATTGCCTGATCTGCTTACATAAGCTTCACTATTCTTTCTTATAAAACCCTGTTCATAGTTTAATTTAACAAAGTTTGGTATTTTGTTTCTGCAACTCTAGTTTTACATAATTGTTTTTTCTTTCATTACTTAATAATTATTTGCACCTTTTTAAAGATTGATAAAAACTTAATAGAAGATTTAAGTTTAGGATCATATTGCTGTTATTTATTATTACAACAGGCGGACTTCTTACATTCTTGCTATTGTCTAGCTAGAATTTCTATTTTGGCCCTTTTTTTGCATATCATGCTCCCAGGTTGCATGATATAATAGAACCTGGTGTGTACGGTGGCAATCTACACGATTTTTAAGTGGTTTTGCTACATTGACTCTTTTATATGATGATTGTATGTTAGATCTTGAAAGATCGTATAATTTGCTTGCACCTTGTATATCATAATTCATATTACTTCTCGACATTGTGTTTAGTCAAGCAGCTAACTTAATGCTAAAAGTTTTGGTGGATGCAATGTTCCATGTGATTAAACTATAGAATCTTTATGTTCCATAAGAAAACATTTTCTGATTTCAAGCAATATTCCTTCTCATGGACAAATACATGCAAACCCATAAAGATATATGGGGATACCTTACCTAGGTACCTGAAATCATGCACACCTACATTTCTATCATCTGATAAATGCGTCATGGGTTTGGTCATCTTAACTTATCGTACATCCATACATGACATCACAAGATTTAGTTAAATTGTGTAAAATTGTCTACATTAAACGGAAAACTTACTTAGACAACTAATGTGTCTTGAATTTAGTAATACCAAAATTGTAGTATAGAAGCGCTTTTTGTACCTTTTTAATAGAAAAATTCTCTTTGTTCACAGGTTTTGTTGGCTGATTCTCACAGCATTTTCATGTTAATGTAAAGAATTTGTTGTATTTAAACTCAATAGACCTCCCGATGAAAGGTCTACTATACTTTAGTTTTACATGGTGAACGTCTTGGCATGCACGATGCATGAGAATAGCTTTGAGGAGGAAGTGCCAAGGTTTGGAAAACATTCTTTCGTTACAAAAATTCTAAATATATACACCTCTACTAAAAAACCCACCCAATGATTATTCTACTATGTAATGTGCTCCTGGCTGTATTGCATCCATGCAATATGTGGCATTTGGGAGGCTTGAATTCATATTCAGTTTCTGTTTGTCAACTCTGCTCTTTAGGATACTGAATCTGAACAAACACTTACAAAAACAAAAACAAAACTAATTTAGTTTGTGTCGACGATCGAGTCACCGATCTTACGAAATAAATAGTGAAAAATAACTAAGAGTTCTTGGATGAGAATAAGATTGCTCTTTATCGCAATAAACTAGATCTTTACAGGGGTGCCTTGGACAAGACCGTGGACTAGTTCTAATTACACTTGGTGTATGCAGTGTGCTATGCTTTGGATCGTATACAGCAGCTTGTATGTCTTCTCCGATGATCCCCTCTCACTTGTCCTTCCTGTCGTTTGCATTCTCCTTGAAATAACTGACGAAGTGGTGGCAGTTACTCCTAGAAGAGACACCTTTTGGAACCAACGCTTCTAGTCGGAGGGTCAGTTGCAGTACTTAACGAAACACCAACTGATCGTCGGTTGATGTCATTGAGGAAGGAAACCATGTACTGGTTATTGTCAGTGACTTAGAACTATAAAGCGTCGTGCGGTTTGGAACAAATATGGTATGTGTTCCATTCATCACACGGTAAGGAATAAACTTGGAATTAAATCCAAGTACTAGTTCATTGCTTCTACGAGTAGTTGCTTGGTTGGGGATAAGGTACAGGACTTCGTCCGACCAGGGTACCCACAATGTAACCTCTGGAATCCTCACGACCAAGGAGTCATTAGCCTTAGGGGTTACGACCATGAAGGACATGCGGTCTTTAATTAAATATTAAAGTAATATTTAGAGATTTAATACTCATCAGTTGTCCTTTTACAAAATCACAACATTAGTTAAGCAAAACAGAAGTATGCCTTTTGTAGAATCTAAAAAAATGGAAGATATGGCCAATTTTGTTATACTTTATTCGAAATCCATAACTTGATTAATCCTCAACAATTCTTTGTGGCTTTTGCAATAAATATTTTTTTTGAGGTGTAATATCTTATTACTAATTCTGATGCTCCTCTGTTGGAGCTCTGTTGGAGCTTGACTATGGGTCCTGCATGTGTCATATATGGCAAAGACGAACAAGTTGGCTGAGTTAGAATTGAAGTAATGGCTCGGAAGCATCAATTTGAATAGAGAAAATGGCAAAGTGGTGGTTAGGATGCTTTAGTTGAAAGTTTGTTTCCAGAGTTGTTGTGGTTAGTTTGCAACTCCGGATGTCCTTACACAGGTCAAACCTACGAGGGGTGGATCAAGCATTAGTGTAGTTGTCACATATGGTGCTAACGAGGCAACTAAGAAAGCCGAGGGAATAATTTCATAGGTACATGCTGCTTGCTGCTATATTTCTAGGAGTTGTCCAGTTTAGAAAACATCAGTGCCTTTGATCTGATATCCTTTAGTGGTTGACTGGGAATTGATGAGGTTATCATTGAAGTTTTCCTTGAGGGGACAGTGAATTTATGACTATCGTTGTTGATGTTGGGACAGCTAATAAAAGTGACCCTATTATTCTGCTTCCAACAAAAGTACGTTTTATGCCATGTTGTGCCATTTGGCATATGCCATCTAGCATATATCTATGTAGTAGTGTTTTATGCTTCAAACCTTCGCATTATAATTAGTTCTCTATTGTAGAGATTATACTATACGAATATTACATCACTCTGTCATTTCTTGTAGATTGTTCAATCCAGTGAAGGAATTCCTGTCCACAAGCGTTGCTCCCTACCACCGTTGTCATTGGATCATTTCCATGGTCCACGGGTTTGACGGCGTGGCGAAGCGCACGTGACACAGGAGGGAAAGGTGGTGTAGCCTCAGCTGAGATGTACACGGGGAAGTGGACAGATTTGGTCCAAGAAAGAGAAGTGGGAGGCTCAGGTAATGATGAAATTGAGGTGGTCATGGGAGCAGGTGCTCTAGCCCAGGCGGTCATGGGAGCAGGTGCTCTAGCCCAGGCGGGCGTGCAAGGAAGGACGAGTTCAATCCTGGTGCGAGGCGCGACAAGCGTTGGTTTGTGCATGGCTCGGAATAGAGCAAGCACAGGTGGTAGGGCGGCATCAGCCCAGAAAGGAACGACGCACGGGAGTGCAGGTAAAAGAGGAAGATTTGGAAGTTCAGAAGACGAAAAAGAAGATTGGCATGATCAAGGTGAAGAAACAAGATTAAGGGGGTGATTGTTAGATTTAATCTTGTTTTTGGAATTTTTTAGTTTGCCGTATCCAAGTAGAAGAAGGACAGTGGCCAAGTCGGCTTAATGAGTCCGTATAGTAGTATGTTAATTGAGCCTTTATAAGGGGTATAGAAGCCAGCTATGTAAGATTGAAGTAGAGAGAAGAAATACAAAAGAAAAAAAAGGAGCAGCACTGCTCCGGAAACAATCTCGCTATTTCTTTTCTCATGTGGAGGAAGTAAGGTCCGCAGAAGGCGTTGCTTTATCATGCACTGGAAGCATCACGTGAAGAAGGAAGTGCATTACAGGAAGACTAGGGGCGCTGCTACTTAACGTTGAGTTACGTCAAGAGACTAAAAGCAGTGGGTCCCGCGGAGGAAAGGAGCGTCAGGAATAGAGTGCATCTCTGGAGAAAACCGAGCAAACGTTTTCTAGACGCCGATCGTAGTGAACAGTTCAAGAGGACAATAAAAAATTCCAACAGTCCTCACCGGACTATATGTTGGCGACGCAGACGGAGCTGAACCAAGGCATGCACGTCATCATCATCAGCTGGCTCTACAACATTTTCTAGGATTGCGAGCTCGCCTCGGGCCCCTAGTACGCTTCACCACACCGTGTCTTACATCGACCACTTTGTTGGAAATTAATCTAGACTTGCCAAATAATAGGGCGTTAAGATCCTGATGCAATCATCATCAGGTCAAATTAGTTTGTTTCCTTTGTTAGGCTTTTCATTTTTAGTTTTTGGCTTGGTTAGCAAGTTGATTAGGTAGTCTTTAAAAGGACGTGTGATCAAATGTGTTTGATCGAGAAGCAATAGAGAGAAAAAAAAATTAGAAAAGCTACCATGCAGTGCAGCACCAAAATCCTTTCTCGCTTCTTCCAAGCGTTGAGTTCTAGCGCTTGATTGCTTTCTGTCTAGTCTTGCTTCATGCACGTTATGTGGTTGCTTGCCTCTAGTACATTCGCTTCCATTGAGTACACCACGTGAGTGCACAGTGGAAGCGTGTGTTCCTTCCAGGGTGTTCGCGTGAGTGCTTCACGTGTTTACCGTGTTCACGCATATACACATTCGAGCGTTCCGTCGAACGTTCTGCCGAGAGTTCTTCTGATCGGCTGAGTTTCTTCTATTTGGGCCAACAATTGGTATCAAAGCCTGAGTTCTTGATCCGTGTATGCCCAAGATCATGTCGTGCTCTTCAAGAAGTGTGTCACCGGTGACGAGGCGATGTCAAGCGGTGGTCCGTCGAGGGTACTGGGAGGAGAAAACAACATCTCTCTTCAATGCCCTATGTTGAGCAAGAGCAACTACGGCGCATGGGAAATCAAGATGAAGGTGTTCATGAATGCCCAAGGTATTTGAGAAGCTATGGTGATCAACAAAGTTGATGAGCGTAAAGATCAGATGGCCCTTGCGGCCATCTTCCAAGCAATTCCGGAGGAGATCCTCCTCCTACTCGCCGAAAACGAGACGAAAAAAGCTGCATGGGACATGCTCAAGACGATGTATGTTAGCACCGATCGCGTAAAGGAGGCACGTGTGCAGATCCTCACAAGCGAGTTCGAGGGTTTGTGCATGAAGGAAACGGAGTCGGTGGACGACTTCGCCGTGAGATTGACAACTCTCATCAACCAAATTTGCAGTCTTGGTGACAAGATGGAGGAGAGCTACATCGTGAAGAAGCTTCTCCGCGCTGTCCCACGCAAGCACCTGCGGATTGTCTCAACCATTGAGCAATTTGGGGACTTGAAGACAATGGTGGTGGACGAAGCGATCGGCCGTCTCAAGGCGTATGAGGAGTGACTACATGGTATGAGCGGCAACAATGACGACGGACATCTTCTCCTAACACGTGCCGAATGGGAGGCCCAATTAGTGAAGAATAGAGATGGCAAGCCCGGCGACTCTGCTGGCAATGGTGGCCGAAGCCATGGGAATCCTAAATTCGACAAGGCTAAAGTAAGTTGCTACAACTGCAACAACTATGTGTATTTTGCTTCCGAATGCCGCAAGAAGAAGGAGGAACATGCGCATCTCGTTGAGGCGGATGCTAACGACGAACCGACGCTGCTATGAAGCCATCTTGATTAGGGGGTGATTGTCTTAGTATTTTTTTTGCATGTTACTCGAGTCTAAAGTCATCAACTAGGAGAAGGCAAGTCTAGATTAGAGGAGAGATTGTTGAAAATTAATATAGACTTGCCAAGTAATAGGGCATTAGGATCTTGATGCAATCAGCATCGGATAAAATTAGTTTGTTTCCTTTGTTAGGCTTTCTATGTTTAGTTTTTGGCTTGGTTAGCAAGTTGATTAGGTAATCTTTAAAAGGACATGTGATCAGATGTGTTTGATCGAGAAGCAATAGAGGAAAAAAATCTGAAAAGCTGTCGTGCAGTGCAGCACAAAAATCCTTTCTTGCTTCTTCCAAGCGTTGAGTTCCAACGCTTGATTGCTTTTTGCCTAGTCTTGCTTCATCCACGTTATGTGGTTGCTTGCCTCTAGTACATTCGCATCCATTGAATACACCACATGAGTGCACAGTGGAAGTGTGTGTTCCTTCCAGGGTGTTCGTGTGAGTGCTTCGCGTGTGTATCGTGTTCACGCATATACACATCTGAGCATACTATCAAACGTTCTATTGAGAGTTCTTCTAATCGGCTGAGTTTCTTCGGTTTGGGCCAACACACTTCATGTCTAGAGAACCGGTCTGGAGATCGGATCTCCAGCTACTCGGCGCCGCGGCCATCTTCCTCGTGGCCAAGTATGAGGACACCTACACCAAGTGTAGCCTGGACACCGAGAGGCTCACCTCTCTAATCGATCTTAGCTACACCAAGCACGAGGTGCTCGCCATGGAGGTCGATGTGCTCAAGATGCTCAGGCCATCATGAACGAGATGAGCGGGCCCACTGCGTGTTAGAGTTAATCTTGTTTTGGTAATTTTGTTAGTTTCTGTTTTAGAATTTCTATTTTTGGATGTTGAGTCTGAGTAGCATACGAGTTGAAACCGAGTTGGTTTCTAAGTCGAAGTCTGCAGCCTTTATAAGGCCAAGCAAAGTCATGTAATTGATTGTTCTCGGCGTATTCGTTTTTTTTTTGTCTTGGTGGTTTTTCTCCAGCAGAATGCGCAAGGCGAGGCGAAGTTTTCTTGGCGTTGATTCCCGAGAAGCAAATAGAACCAGAGAGCCCAGGGGCACTACTTTGCTTCAGGCGAAAGCATCACGTGAAGGGAAGGAAGACCAGAGGTGCTGCTGCTAGCATCACGTAGCATCAACACAAGGTAGAAGCGAAGATGTTGCTTCGAGAGGACGCTGCTCTAGGCAGGTCAAATTGGGAGAACAGGGACAGCGGGACCCATGACCAAAGTTGAACCAAGTGCATCTCTGGCGCATCGCAAGGACAGAGCGAAGACATTTCTCTGGAACAAAGCTCCTCTGGAAAAACCAAAGCAATGATAGAGCGAAGAATCAAGGAAAATTCCAACAATTGGTATCAGAGCTCCAAGAGGTCTTTGCAAGGTGTAGCAGAAGACATCTTCACAAGGAACTAATAGAGAATACTCATGGCTGGTGGAGGGTCCTTGTCAGGGTGTGGAGAAGAATCGGAGGCGAAGAAAGGCAGCCTTGTACCGATGGCATATCCATTGCCCACGAAGGAAAATTATACAATTTGGACAATGAAAATGCGTGTAGTTATGCAAGCACAGGAGGTTTGGGAGGCTGTGGAATCAGGCGGCGAATCATACAAGAAGGGCAATGCTAACTACCAAAAGGATCGTCTGGCTTTGACAACGATTTATCAGGCAATTCCAGAGAGCTTCATGTCAACACTGGCCGGAAAGGACTCGGCCAAATCAGCATGGACAACAATTAAGACGACAAATCTTGGACACAAGCGTGTCCGAGAGGCTAAATTGCAGACTCTCAAAAGAGAATTTGAGGGACTGATGATGTAGGAAGATTTACCTATAGAAAAATTTGCCAGTCGAGTCTCATCTTTGGTTGGTGGCATCTGCGAACTCAGAGAAAAGGCATTGGAGGAAATTGAAGTTGTCCGATGCTTTCTCCAAGTAGCACCTGCATGCTACATGCAACTGGTAATCTCAATTGAGCAATGTGTTGACTTGAAAACTCTTACCGTTGAAGATCTTGTCGGACGATATAAAGCTAATGGTGAAAGGATTCGGAGCAGTTTTGGTGATCCGAATGAACGTGAACATTTGATGCTATCTTGTTTTCAATGGGAGGCATTATTTATTCAGGGCAAGAAATCTGATGAAAATCATAACAGCGCTATCAAGAAGGGAAATTGATAGAGCAATGGCTGAGGCGGCAGAGGAGGAGACAAGGATGGGCAAGGCGGTGGTGACAGATCCCGTGATAAGTCACATGTCAAGTGTTTTGGATGTGAAAAATTCGATCAATACGTGTTGGAGTGCCTGTCGGACCTAGGAGTAACACTCCCAAATCCTCTATGTATTCTGAACTAGTCCCATGATCATTAGCTAGTGTCGATATCATGGGGTTATGCTCATGATCTTAGGATGATGGTACAATTGGCAATGGCGTTGAAGGTTTGTCGAATCACGCGTTTTCGGCGAAGTTCAAACTGCTGTCAGGCAAGTGGCGGTCTGATCGGCCCAGGTGGCGGTCTAACCGGCCAAGGGGGCGGTCAGACCGGCTTTGGAAAATCGGTCAGACTGACCATAATGAGATGTTGGATTTTGGAGCTGGGCCAAAAATAGAGGGTGTAGGCAAGAGAGTAGATTCTATTACACTTGGTCTCATAATTTTTAGAGCTTCCATGCAAAAGTTCTATTGATTTGAAAATTCCAGTAGGTTTCGGATTTTCAGGAAGGAAATTTTGGCTAAGTCCCAGCTGGGCGGTCAGACCGGCCAACAAGTGGCGGTCAGACCGGCCAGGGGGCGGTCAGACCGACCAAAGTGGCGGTCTGACCGGTTTTGGTTTGTTCATCGGCCAACTCGGTGGTGATGATTGCTTGGTTAGGTCATATTCATGGGTTTCATGGCTTATGTGTTGCATGATGCATGTTTTGACTAACGTGGGTCAAGTTGTGAAGAACTTGTCCCCTAATCGATTCTTTGTCTATTGTTGTGCGAGTTACTTGGAGGTCAATGACGGTCAATTCGGCGAGATGATCGGGACTAAGCTTGGAGAGCCGAGGTCCGAAACGATCGGGATGCTTGGGTGAGGTCAATGGAGTCAAGCATGGCGCAAGAGGGACAAAGGTGACCGAACGGGCAGTTCGGTGCAATGGGTTGGATCAAGCGGCGTGGGGGTCGGTGCAAGTGCCATGGTGGTTTTGGTGGTTGTCGGATGGGAGAGACTTGCCGACATGATGAGAGCCGCTGGATCAACCTATACGTGGCGAAGCATGGGAGGTGCTTCACGAAGATAGGACTCAGTCTTCGAAAAAGATCGAGAAGGGGTATTTTGGTAATTTTACTAAATACCGCCTTGGTGACCTTTTGCCAACCCTCGGCGCAAGACGGTGTGTGGAGAAGTGGATTAGGTCAAGAGGAGATAAAGACAGCGCTTTAAAATGCGTGCGTGTGTGACCCGTTTGTGTTGGGCCTTAACGGGAGCCCATTAGGGTTAATGCTTCTAGAAGGTCTAAGCCTCCTTATACATAGAGGAGGGAGGTGGTTGCACCTCCTTCAACCCTTTCGTTACTTTGTAAATCCTAGTTTTGCTTTTGTGCTAAGGGAAGGATAGTTGGAGGTTAGGGTTCTAGAGAGTTGGATTTGATTTCGTGCTTATGTATTGAGTCTTTGTCCTCCATTGATGGAGTGGCTGTAAACCAATACCATATCAAATCAATCCAAAGAAAGTTCTCTCAAAGATGAGTTCATTTGCTTTCTTTCTCTCTATTTGGTGATTTTGAGTCTTTCTTTGATCCGCAAGTTTTTGCTTGGTTTCTCGTCTTGATCTAACTTGCTATGACATGTGGGAACCCATCTAGGATCATCTTGATCATCAATCACCCACGAGCAAGTCTTTAGATCATATTTCGATTTTGACTCGGTTTTTAAGCACTCTTCGTTCAAACTGAAAAAGATAGAAACTTTGGCACGGATCTATGCGATCCTTGATTGGAATAGGTTCCCAATATCTTAGAGAAGGTGTGTCTCAAATTTGGTAAAGTTTGGCCTTACGAATCAAAAGTTAGATCGATTTGAGTTTTGGTTTTGGCCGATTTCACTGCTCATCGGCACGGAGGTCTCGATCGCCATGTATTGAGAGGTCGACCGATTTCTAGTTGGAGGTCAGACCGCCCAACTCATTTAGGTTTTGAGTTTTTATGTTTTTGGTCTATTTGCTTCGGGGTTTTGATTGAATTCAATACAAGTCTTCCACTGTGCTTGTATATTGATCTTCAAAGCTTTTATAGCTATTGGAGTGAAAATCGTATTGAATTTGATCAAGGTGAAAAAGAGATCGTGCTCCTATTCACCCCCTCTAGTCGCCTTTTCGGTCCAATAGCTAGTTCACACAGTAAACAGATATGGTAACATCCATAAATCGTACAACTTTATTAATAAATATCAGAGTTTATTACAAAAAAAGGCTTACGAGCCAACAATAAATAACACAGCGGGAGACGATAAAGAAGTAGTAGAGTCTAGCAAATCTGCCACAGATAATTGACTGGGATAGCGGCCTAATCGTCGAGATCCACATCGGTAGCGAAATCCTTCTCATCTGAACAACATTTTATTAAGTAAGGGTGAGCACAAAAATGTACTCCACAAGTTACATCCATAACAAAGTTAATGCATGTATGGATATTACGAAGGAAGGCTTACAGGGTTGTTTGTGCAAAAGTAATATTTGACATTTTTAAAGACAATACTAAGTTCAAAAGCTCAAGTTTTACAATATCTAAAACCAAAATTTATTTTTATTCATCAATTCTTGAGTGTAGGATAAAACTCCATACACAAGTGGTGAAGGACTAACCCCCTTACACCAGGTTTTCTACCCAAATTTCCCACATGGAATAAACTTCCATGAAATCATTTTCATCAAAACATTTTCAAAACAAAACCATAGTCTAATCTATAAAAAGCTTTGCTCAGCATGTCTGTGGACACGACTATTCGAATAGATTGACACTCTGTAGAGGTTCTTTCAACTTTACCCACAAGAGATAATCAGCTTTTAATGTCTCTCTGACACACTTCCGAAGGTGTGCGACTAAGTGATAAACACAAGGCCTTTTCCCTACACTATTTCAATGTAATTATGCCCGCTAAGGTTTCATTATCATAGACTTCACACCAAATGATAACCCCCTGTTGCGCCATGTGAGTATTAAAAAATAAGTCTTCATGACACCCACACCTCTATATGATATAATTATGACGAAATAAGTCTTCTCAAACGGCATCGAAATCTAATTCTCGGAAGTCGTCGAAATCTATACACGAAAATAAGCCAAATTCAAACAAAATTTAAATAAAATTCAAATTAATTCCAAATTGAATAATTTTGGTTTATATAGCTAGATCTTGAATTGAAATGAATTTAGAAATTTGAATCACTTGAATCGAAGCTCGAACAAAGGAGAACGGGCTCTCGGAAGATTGAAAATCACATGAAATGGTGAAAAATGGAATTTCCATAATTTTGGAATTATTTTTCTAAAGGAAAATCATTTTCTGTGTCATGCTGACGTCAGCGACTGATAAATGATTTTCAGCCAAATTATTTTCTTAAAGAAAATCATTTTGAGCCAATGACATGTGGGCCCGGGTCTTGTGGACCGGGTCCATGAAATCGCACCTTCGTCCACCATGGACCGGGCGCGTAGCACAGTGGCTAAGCCACGTGTGCATGACACGCAGGCTGCCATGTCGGTGTGGGCACTGAGGGGGCGCAGACGTGGCGCAACGGTGGTGTGCCACGTTGGCACAAAGTCGCCAGCAGCTTGGGCATGGGGCTCGTTGGTGCTACGCGCCACGGCGAGCTCCGGCGAGGTGCTCATTGGAGAGAGGAGGGAATGGCGAACCTGGTGCGCACGGTCTCGGCGGAAGGACACGAAGAGATCGTCGGTGGCAAGGCAAAATGCGGTGGCGAGATGCGGGCTACGGCGACGATAGAGCTTCGGCGTTCCTCCAACAACGGGGAGGTGCGCCCGAGGTAGAGAACGTTGCGGCGATGCCGACGGTGTAGACGACGGCGGCGGGGCGACGTTGACGGCACTAGAATCAATGGAGAAAGCACGCACAGCCAGCGAACTTCAAGCTAAAAAATCCGGCGACGCTAGGGCGAGAGAGGCGAGGTGGGTTGGGGGATGGACTGAGGAGGAGATGAGGCACATGGTGCTCCCATTTATAGGGCGAGGGCATCATCGGATCGACGTGCGGCGCAAGATGGCCGGTAAGGAAAATGCGGCGGCAGTTGCGGGACCCGGCGGTACGAGCGAGGAAAAAGGGGGATAGGGGTGGGAATGAAGGTGGTGGGATAAGGGGAGGAGGTTGCACACGCGGGTGCAAAGAAAGGGGAGAAACGTGGTGGCGGCGCGGAGCCTTGTGTAGCAACAATGGCGCATGGGTGAGAGAGGTGAGAGGAAGGAGAAAAGAGATGAAAGAGGAGGAGCTGATGTGTGGGTCCCACATGTTAGTGAGAGGGAGAGAGGGAAAGGGTGAGGCGGGATGGGCTGCACGGGTGGGCTGGGGAAGAGTGGAGATTGGGTCGAAAAAAAGGAAATTTAGCCCAAAGGCTAAATGAGGATTTTAAATCATTTACGAATTTCAGAAAAACAAACAAATGGAAATAGCTTTTAAATCATTTACGAATTTTAGAAAAACAAACAAATTGAAATAGCTTTTAAAAAAAAAGCAAAAAGAGTCCAAAAATTCTAGAAAAATTCACAGAAATTCCTTAAATTAATTTAAACTTAATAAAATTATTTCCAACTTAAATTTGTCTTTTATTTTTGTACATAAATTATTTTTAATTTCTAAAAATAGAAAATGCCTTTTAAAATCCAGAAAATTCTAAATATAATTAACTTTTCCTTTTTAATTTTAAATCCAATAAAACCCGAGAAAAGTCAATAAATTTTATTTTTGACTTTTAAAAATTTAGGAGATTCAAGAAAAGCAACAAGACTCTTTAAATTTCAGAAAATCCAATAAAATAATAACTTTATTGATTTTATTTTGGCAACATAACTTAAGATGTTACAAATTACCCCCCTTAAAAGGAATCTTGTCCCCGAGATTCGGAGAGGCTAGAAAGAAAGTTGGGAATACTAGGTCTTCAACTTGAATTGTCGTCATCCGTACCCTGCTCCTCATTTGACGGGGCCTGAGCTGTGACGTTGTGCAAACGTCCTTTTCCAGAATTCTACATCCTCCTATTTGCTTGCACGGTGTTGACTGCTGGAACTTCAGAGTTAGCTGGATTCACTGCCTGTTGCTTCTTTGGACATTGACTGTCAAAATGCCCAACCTCATGGCAATTGAAGCACGTGATTCCTGCAACATTGGATGAGTCCTTCTGTGGTTGGCCATCCTCGGTTATTTTGGAAGACTCCAAGCTAACTGGATTGTTCATTTCTAGCATTTCAGTTGAAGTTGTTGGCTGGAAGTTAGCTTGATGCAATGAGGTTCCTCTAGCTTTAGGAAAACTTATGGGGTTGAACTTTTGTGCAGCCATTCTTCTCTTGTGGTTCTCCATCTCCTGGTGCTTGCCTTCTTGACGAATCACCTTATTGACTAGCTGCTGAAAATCAGAATAATCCTGAGAGATCAGTTAAACGGACAAATCATCATTGAGTCCTTCAAGGAATCTTTCCTGCTTGTCTTCATCTTTTGCAACATCTTCTGGTGTGTAGCATGCTAGTTGATTGAACTTGTGCAGGTACTCGTTCACTGAGTGGTTGCGTTGGCGTAGTGAGCGAAACTCCTTCTTAAGGGTCATCACACTAGCAGGAATGTGTGCACATGTAAGATTGAGGAGGCCGACTAGAGGGGGGGGGGTGAATAGGCGTTTTAAAATTCTCTACGGCTAAAACCGATTTCTAATGTGGAAGTTAATACAAATACGGTTTTGCACAATTAAAGACTAAATCAACTAGGCTCAACTAAGTACACTAACAATACAAGTCTATTGATAAGAGTAACAATTAAGCATATGACTTGTAATCAATTCAATTATAGCAATATGAATAGCACTAAGTAAATCAAGCATTCATACACAATGAATATAAATGCAATAATGAAGCACAAGAGATCAAACCACAAAATGACACGGCGATGTTTTACCGTGGTGTTCGGAGACTTGCCGGTCTCCCCTAATCCACGTTGAGGCAAGCCCAAACCAATTGGACCAGCTCCACGAATTGAGCACCCGCCTCCGAGGTAAGTCCAAACCAATTGGACCGGTTCCAAACTGAACTGACACCTCGCTCCACTAGGGTTGCTCTTTCCTCCACTCCAGAGATGGTGAGCACCACACCACTCACAAACCGCCTGGGTCTTCTTACAATCTCCTTTGAGAAGATCACCAACGCACGATGCCTCCACGTCGTCTAGGTGTAGGCAAACACCAAGAGTAACAAGTCTCCAACTTTCACTTGAACCAATCAAGTGTCAAAGCTCAAGTGGATACTCAATCCACTACATAAGGAAACACATGCACTTAAGGTTTGCCTCTCAAGCTCACTAAGTGCAACACATGCACAAATGAGAGTAGAGGGCTTGCTCTTTGCTCAAGGGAGTGTATAATGGCACCAGCAACTTGCCCACGTACGGCCAAGGTGGGTATTTATAGCCTACACACAAAAACTAGCCGTTGTGGAAAAGTCTGCTGAAAAATCAACACATGCGGTACGACCACTAACTAGGGTGCGGTACGACCGCTCTTCCTCCAACAGTTATAAAACTAGCCGTTGGGCACCGGTGCGGTACGACCGCCAAACCAACACACGGTTCAACCGCTGAGACCGGTCGTATCGCTCAAGGAGCGCGGTACTACCGATTGTTAAGGGGAGATACGGTCCCAAAAACATCGGTACTGTTTTAATCGAACCGCCAACTAGAAATCGGAACAACCGATGTGCGGTCATACCGCACCAAAATCCGGTCGAACATGCAGCGGTCGTATCATTTATAACACACTTGTCAGTACAACCGATTTTCCTGAGAAGAACAGCAGTTTGCATTCAAAACAAATTCAATTGCTAAACACATTTGACAATTAACAAGTGATGCAAACAAGGGTTCAAAGGCAAGATTCTCAACAAGTTACAAACCACATTTGCACACTTTTAGAATCAATGCCAAAAAGAAAAGGTACCTGGATTTAAACCATTTGCAAAACACATTTACAAACTAAAGTCACATGCTACAAGGAACATGCATGAGCCTCAACTATTTGCAAAACTTATTTGCAAACAATAGCATCATGCCACAAGGATAAGGTGCATGGACCTAGACCATTTGCAAAACACATTTGCAAACTATAGTCACATGCTACAAGGGTTATCCATGAGCCAGAACTATTTGCAAAACACATTCGCAAATATTGACAACATTTTAACACGAGCTAGAGCAAGCACAACGAGCTATCAATACATGACTAACTCAAGCTACTAGTCAAAGACCCCTCTTAGTAGTACGGTATCCTATACTAGCAATCCGGTCTCCCAACCAAACACTGAGACCGGAAAAAGACTAGGAACACATACTTAGCCCTAGCTAGTCATACTTTTGCCTTGCGCAACCACTTGAAGCTTGATGACGCACATCCTCACTTCAAGTTTGGGTTCTTGACTTGATAATCATCAACATATGATGATTCTTTGCTTCGAGATCTTGACTTGATGCTTATCAATACATGATGACATCCTTCATCCCAAGTCTTGATATGCATCAATCACATGATGCATCCTTCACTTGCCCTCCATCAACACATGATGGATCTTGTCTTGACTTGATGATCAACTCATGATCATCTCTTCTTTTTGAACATCATCGACACACGATGATTTCCTTTTCTTGATATGCATCAACACACGATGCATTCTTCACTTGATCTTCATCAACACATGATGAAGCTTTTCTTCTTCAAGAATCTTGATATGATGCTCATCAACACATGATGCCATCCAAAGTCTTTATCATCATGGAACCTAACCTGCTAATCCAACTCATGGAAAATGTTAGTTCCACAATATGATTATCATTAATTAACACGACATACCATTAACTCATAATGGTGGGACAACATATCACAATCTTTCCCTCTTTGGTAATTGATGATAATCACTTCAATAAAAATAATTGAATATAGATTGGTATGAGTATATAAGCACTACACAAGTTGTATATACTCATATGAATATATATAACTACACAAGTTATATATACTCAAAGGATATATGAGCACACATGTCTCATATACACACATGAATATATTAACTACACAAGTTATATATATTCAAGGATATGTGAGTACACATTAACTACACAAGTGATGTTATACTCACATATAAGTATATTTAGACTACACAAGTCTTATATACTCACATGAATATATTAACTACACAAGTTAAATATATTCAAGGATATATGAACTACACAAGTCTCAAATACTCATATGAATATATCAACTATGCAAGTTAAATATATTCAAAGAATATGTTTCAAAGTAAAGATGCCAAATATATGTGGAAACAGGAATATGGATCAATATAGAATGAACTCCCCCTACATGTGTGCATACACGAATGTGTAATGGAAACATATGCACATATTCAAGATAACCTTTTGGTGGAGTTCAACCTATATTTTGGATCCGAGAAATGCAACAAAGTATATATGAATACAAAGTAGAATGTATACCTCTTTTGTTCTTTATATCCAAATGAGACTAATCATGAGATAAGGCAAATAGAAGAGTTAGTCTCACAAATAGATTTATCATTATGAATGCATACTTGTTTGGATTTTTCCTTTTGTTTATCCAATGAATTGGATTTGTCATTAATCACTTGCATGCCTTCATAGTTTTCACCTTTATATCCAAGTAAGACTACACAATATGTATATCAATAAAAGTTTTAGTCTCACAATTAGATTTGTCATTAATCACCAAAACTCCATTAACATATAATGGTATGTAACATCCCAAAGTGTCATACCAAAATAAAATAAATAAAGTTATTAATTTGTTGGATTTTCTAAAATTTGAAAGAGTTTATTTGCTTTATTTGAATTTCTGAAGTTTTCAAGTCAAAAATAAAATTTTAATTATTTTCTGAAATTTTAAAAGCTTTTCCTAATTACTTTAAAGCCAAAATAATTTATTTGCAAAATTAAAAGCCAACTGTAAGTTGGAAATAATTTTATTTAAGTTCAAAATAACTCTAGGAATTTCTATGAATTTTTCTAGAATTGTTGGACTCCATTTGCTATGTTCTAAAAATATTTGATTTATTAGTTAGTCTTTATTCCGAAAATAAAAATAATAAAATAATAAAAACAAAATCTGTTCGGCCATCCGAACCCTCATGTGGAGTTTGTTAGGACCAAATAGTAAATGGTGAACAGTAATTTCGAATAAAAAAATAATTTTTTTTTAATTTTCCCATCCCGTAGACCCGCGTTCCCATTGGGTCGGACCAGCCGTAAATGGTGAACAATAATTTCGAATAAAAAAATAATTTTTTTTTATTTTCCCATCCCGCATACCCACGTTCCCATTGGGTCACCCATCATTTTATTGCTCCCGTGCGTGCACACTTAACCAGCAAGCAAAGCAATGCACTGCCATGCTTCCCTTTTTCCTTTCTTAATATATAACCTTCCATTTATTATTTTCTATACTAATTTCTCTCTCCTATTTCATCTCCTTCCTCCCGATGGTATTTCTTCTCTGTGTTTCCTCTCCAAACCGTGAAGCCTCCATGGTTGAGCTTCCATGATCGACCTCACGGCGCCCTCGCCGACCTCACTCCGCCACCGCCGCCCCACGCCATCTCCACCCACCGATCGATCGCCTCCTCTCCTCCCTTTTTCCCTCTCTCCCCTTGCTGTCCAGAGCTGCAAACAAAAGTAGCCGACCTCCATTGTTGACCGACGGGAGCTCCACAACCGGCCTCCTCAACTGCCCCACCTCCCGCACGACGTGCGCACGATCCTCACACCCCACCTCCGCCTCCAACCCCCCACTATTCCCCCGTCTCCGTGCACGGTTCGCCCGCACGTCACAACCGCCCGCGCGCACGACCTCCCACGTCGCCTCGCCGCCCCGGTGCCCCTCGGCCCCTATAAAAGGGAGCACGGGGGACCTCTTCCCTCACTCAACCCAACGCCGCCACCCATTCCTCCTCTCTCCTCTCAATCGCCGCATTTGAGTTCTTCGCCATGCAACCGAGGCGCGATTTCTTCGTTCCGCCGCCGACATCACCTCCTCGCCGCCGCCGTTTACACCAACGGCCGCCACATCGCCGCCTACCCGGCTCACCTCCGCTTCGCCAGGCGCTGTTGGACTTCGCGCGCCGTCAAGCCACCGCCGCCTGCCCGTAATCGTTGAGATCGCCGCCCACCACCGACCACTCGCCACATCGCCACCTCCTACGGCCTCGTCGTAAGGTGAGCAATCCATTTTTAGTGTTCGCCGGCCATCTCTCTCTTCCTCTGGCCACCCGCCGCCATTTCTTATTTCCTCGTGTAATGCTAATTTGAACTAGAAGATGATGAACAAGACTTATCTAGTCATGTGCTCGCTTTATACATACACTTTTTAATCTTCCAAAAATCCGTTCTCTCACATGAAAACTCAAAATCCGTTGATTCTTCCTCCTAAAATCATCTAAAATCATCTACTATTTTTAGTATTTATTTCATAATTTTTAGATTTTATTTAATTTCTGTTAATTATTCGGTTCATTTTGCGCTGTCATTTGCGCCGACCGACGGCGACCTTGCGATTTCACGACAACCGGGTGAGCGTTGTGTTCCCCGCGGTTCCATCTTCAAATCGCCGCCAACCTCACTCACTAAATCCTCTCCGCTTGCTCGAACGCCGATGTTCAATTGTCGAAGGTCTTCCGGTCGGATGCGTCCACCATCGAAGGTCATCTCGCCGAGCCGTCAACACCGTTGAGTTCGCCGACGTGTTCTACGTCGGCTTCATCGCCTTGATCCTAAAACTCTTTCCTTGTTCCCAATCAATCCAAACCACAATTCACGGGAATAGTGAGTTTTCGGAATTATATCATTTCATGTGATTTTCAACCTTCCGGAATTTCGTTCTCCTTCATACTAACTCCGATTCCTTCCATTCAACTTCCTAAATTCATAAAAAGTCGAAACCTTCCTAGAAGTATTTATTTTATAATTTTTGAATTTTATTTGGATTTTATTTGAATATTATTTGAATTCGGATCGTTTACGTGTATAGATTTCGACGACTTCGGACGACCGGATTTCGACGCCGTTTGAGAACATCGTTTAATCAAGAAAGGCAAGTTACACCCTTGACCATATTGTTCCCAGTATTTTTAAGTTATTTAATTCAGTTTTTAAAATTATTATTGCATGCATATTTTTAGTCAATTATTTTAATGCCCTGTTTAAATGCTTAGTTATTCCAATTGTTATTGTATGGCCAATTTTGAATATTGAAATGTCATCCCTTTGTCACCATAGATAAATTGTTTGGAAATGCTTAGCAAATGCTTAGACCATGATTTGATTTTGGGAGGATTTAGCCAAACTTTCACAAATTGTTTAAAATTAAATCTATGGCATTGTTTTACCATAGAGAGTTTATAAAGGTGGTTTTTACAAATAAAATCAAAAATGATTTGGACTTGGTCGAAACGGATGAATGGTGGGTGCAGGTTTATGCACGGGTTTAATCTGGTTAGGATTTAAGCCTGTGGTTTGATTTGAAAGACGCCCAAGTCAATTAAGGACCGCCTTTGAGCGCCTTTGCTATGCCTATAATGGGCTATGCCTCACCGCACAACCATATGTCTCGAGCATGGGCGTGGGATCTGGTGACACTTTGTGGAGTTCCATCACGCTTATCCTGCTCAGACGTGGGTGGTCTTTCATGGCTTTGTCTTTCATGACTATTTTATTCCCACCGGCGCAAGAGGGCCCCTGAACTTGCGGATGGTTAGTCCAAAGGGGGCGAAACCTTAGCGAGGCTGGACTGTGGTGGATTGATGCATTGTAAAGGCCTTGTCATAAACTCTAGACTTCTTACCTTCGGCAGTGAGAGGTGGCATTGACGGATGTCGAACAAACTAGAGGAATTATGTCATGTGGGTAAAGTGTACAAACTCTGCAGAGTAAAACTATTCGAATAGCCGCGTCCGCGGTCATGGACATGCTAGCAAAGCCACTCTGAGTTAGACTTGTTTTTGGTTTTTAAACGTGATTTCAACAGATGTTTTCAGGATGGTTAGTCCTGTGGGAAAATTTGGGCGGTTAGCCATTGTGTTAGGAGGGTATCCTTCACCATTCAAATATGGAGGTTATCCATACTATAAAATTGTTGTTTAAAATCTGATTTTAGATATAGTATAAAAATGGCCTTGGAAATTAATATGGTTATTTAAACTTAAAAATGCTGCTTTATGCAAATAAACCCTCCCAATATCCCTTGTTTACCATATGTATGCATGTCATTCTGTTATTTGACGGGTGTAACTTGCGAGCACGGTGGTTGTGCTCATACTTGCCTTGTGCAAACAAATTTCAGAGGAGAAGAACTTCACCATCGGTGTGGATCTCGACGACTAGGCCGCTACCCCAGTCGATTGCCTGTGGCAGATTAACTGGACTCTACTATACTTTCTTCGTCTTCCGCTGTGTTCTTTATTGTTGGCTTGTAAGCCTCTTTTGTAATAAACTCTGATTTACTATTAATGCAATGCGAGATATATTTATATTATCATTTTTGTAACTGTGTACACCGGAAATCCTGGACTGGTGTATGAACACAGAGGGTTCGGGATCTTTCACTCCCGGGTCCGACATGGTAGGTCTAGATCCTTCAGCACACTGGAAGGCTCGTACAAACTCAGCCCAAGTAATGGTCTGATCATCATCGTTAGCTAGGTTGTAGTTGTCCCACCATTCAGAATTTGGCCACATGAGCAGGTATGTGGTACTTGGACAATGGAGCAAGCAATCACATGATAGGAGATCGCTCAGTGTTCCATGAGCTTGACGAGAAGATTTCGGGCAAAGTCAAGTTCGGCGACAGCTCCACGGTGTAGATAAGAGGCAAAGGAATAATGTTGTTGCGATGTAAGAACAGCGACCAGAAGATGTTGTCTAAAGTTTATTTTATACCGAGTTTGTGCAATAACATACTCAGTCTCAGGCAGTTGGTGGAAGAAGGGCGCAGGTTGGAGCTACAGGATGAGGTCTTGCGTGTCTATGACAAAAATAAAGATCTGTTGATGAAGGTAGAAAAAAAATCCCCAAACCGGTTGTACAAAGTTTCCCTGAAAACTTGTAAATCGGTTAGTCTGAAGGACATCCTAGAGGAGCTAGAGTGGAACTGGGGTATCGAACCAGGTATTTAACAAGAAAAACAAACTAGGTTTATTTTTCTAGTTTTAGGTGAAGATACAGAAGCAACTACTTCTCTCGATGAAGCTACCTCCAGCGTCGGGTCTTACGGACAGGAGTTCTCAGGTTCACCTGTTGTCTCTGATTTCCCCAGCCAAAGTCTTGGTGGGACCAGGGACTAGACAGAGGAGATGCGGAAGGCAGCGCTTCGGGAGGATTTCGGCAGCAGCCTAGAGGGCTGGGCGCTACTAAGGGAGGCGGCCTCCACGCGCATACACCAGATGCAGAAGGCAGCGGCTCGATTGGGGTCGGTGAACCCCACGAACTCTTGGTGCAGAGGTGCAAAGAAAAGCGGCTGCTCAAAACGCATGTAGGTGTAGGAGTCGCAGTGGACAGTAGATCGGTTGGTCAAACCGATTTTCCCCACGCGCATGCAAGGCAAGGCACGCAAGCACCTGGATCAGGAGGCGTAGCGAAAGGCTCTGGTTCGGGAGGTCCACGCGACGCGCATGCAGCAGGCAGCTCGGCTAGTCAATATGGCGGGCCCCATGTGCATGTTTGTGCAGTAGGCTATGGATCAGCTGGCGCAGATGGCTGGGAAGGTCAAACCAATAACTCCCATCAGCAGCAAGTCCCATCGGCTAGAGTGATTGATGATGGAACAAAGTCAGGAAAAGGAAACACGCATTGTCAAGCTGGGTGTAGAAATGACAATGTTGAGTCATTAGGCGAAGGGGAGCATTCTAAAGATGGGTCACAAAGAGTAAACAGCATTGTAGTCTGGCCTGTTGAAGTATGGAACATTAGTACTACTCAAAAGGAAGCTACAGAAAAGGAAGCTGCTAAATTGTGGGAAGCAGTGGCGTCCACATCTGGCCAAATCTCTCAGAATAATGTTGTAGGAGCAACAATGGTAAACAAGAATGAAATTAAATCAGGATTACAAGGGACCAATGTTTTTGCCAATAATTCTGCATTAGAAGCAGAATCATGGTGGCTTGCCTTACAGGAAGGAAAGAGAAAGCACAAGAAGCATCACAGTTAAAAGTCAATGGTGAAGAAACAAGATTAAGGGGGTGATTGTTAGAGTTAATCTCATTTTGGTAATTTTGGTTAGTTTCCGTTTTAGAATTTCTATTTTTGGATGTTGAGTCTGAGTAGCATATGAGTTGAAACTGAGTTGGTTTTTAAGTCGAAGTCTGCAGCTTTTATAAGGCCAAGCAAAGTCATGTAATTGATTGAGTTGAGAAGAAATAGAAAACCCCAAAAGAGGAGCAACAGATTTTTGGTGCTCCTGAAAGAAATCGATTGTTCTCGGCGTATTCATTTTTTTGTCTTGTGGTTTTTCTTCAGTAGAACGCGCAAGGCGAGGTGAAGTTTTCTTAGCGTCAATTCTCGAGAAGCGAACAGAACCAGAGAGTGTAGGGGCGCTACTTTGCTTTAGGCAGAAGCATCACGTGAAGGGAAGGAAGACCTGAGGTGCTGCTGCTAGCATCACGTAGCATCAACACAAGGCAGAAGCGAAGACGTAGAATTTTTTTAAAATAATATTATTTTAAAAGATAATTACAAAAATAAATAGTCGCCCCAAAAGATTACAAAACTAGGTCCCTGTCGCCAGTTCAACTGGCGATAGGGACCCTGTTGGCTCCCTGTCACGGGTCTAACTCCCTGTCGCTAGTTGAAATGGTGACATGAAGTGAACAGTGTTACTATCGCCGGTTCAACTAGCGACAGGAACACCCTGTAAAGAAATTTTTTTAAAAATAATCTATTTTTTATTCAGAAGTACAGTAATATACCTCTGTTTTTTTTATTTTACAGAAATAATCATCTGTCGCTCCACCGTTGACAAGGTTGGTTGGTCTGTTTGTGATTTTCGTAGATTCTCAAGGGTACAAAATCTGTTAGACTCGCAATAACATTTTGTGATCGTCATATGCTGTAGTTGTGCGGTAAATTTCTGAAGAGTTTTGTGAGGACGATTGAGGTAGCAATGATTCGTAAGTAGGAAGGTAAGTGATATTACGATACACCGGGGAATTCATACACGGTGGAGAACTTTGGAGAAATGGTGCAACAATAACAACACGAAAGTTGATCTGACAAGGGGGTTACATGGCACGCAGGCTAACGTACCAAGGACGGTACACACATGCCTTTAGGGAATTAGAAATACATGGGACATATGGACAAAGAGGATCGAATTACTGCGTGGAACGTAGCCATTTGCCCCTGCGGCCCAGCTCGGCGTTGTACTCCTCGCCTTGCGCCTTAGCTTTCGCTGTAATGGCCCTCTTCCGTGCCCTCTCGGCCTCGCGTTGCCTGGCATGCTCGTGCTCTTGCTCCTCGTTCAGCCTCTCCCGCCTCTTATTCTCCTGCATCTCAGCCTGTAGCTCTTCGAGGAGCCTTTCACGGCCCTTGCAGTCCTCCCTGGCCCACCTCTTCCGTGACAGCAGCATCCACATGTCGTAGGGGTGGATCTTGTCATCGATCCATCGGCTGAAGTCACATAGGCGCGGCGGAGACTGCGGTGGGAAGAGAGACGTGGTTATGGCGCAACGGGAAGCAAAATAGTGGTGTGCACTAAAATGCGATTTCATTACCGCCTGCCTGTGGCTCGGCGTGTCAAACCTGTGGTCGGGGTAATCCGCGCAGAAGTTTGGGCAGCACCAATAACGCTGCCCAATGGTCCACTCGTCAGTTGATTTGACACACTTGCAAGCGTCCCATCACTAGAAAAGGGGTGCACTACCCCCCTCGGGGGCCCTTCTGGAGGGCGTTCAACGGGCATAGGAGGGGGTGCGGCTCGACCCAGAATCGTTGAGTGTACTACAAGGCAGTCTCCTTAGATCGATGAGCTCCAGAGGTGGCTATTGAGGAGGTGGGTGGTGTGTGTAAGGCTGCTGACTAAACGCCCTGTGGCGAGCGTCGGTATGCTAGGGAGCCTCCCAGTCCTTCAAAAGCTCACGGATGTGCTTCCATTATTTCTCCTTGTCCATGTTATCTAGGTAGTGTTGTTGGTGTGGAGTTCTGGCCGAGTAGCGATGTATTTATAGCGGGAGCAGACGCAGCTGTAGCGGCTCCATTACGACGAGGCACGGATGTGTTTCGCATCCATGTGCCGCGTCCTTCGAGGAGGAAGCTTGCGGCAGTCGAGTGGTCTCTTCGTTCTTTGTAGAGCGAAATCACATCCTGCTTTGCAGAGAGTGGTCACGTCCTGCTTTCTCAGAGAGAAATCATGTTTTGCTTTGCAGAGGGTGGTCATGTCCTACTTTGCAGAGCGAGATCACGTCTTACTTTGCAGAGTGAGGTCACGTAGTTGTGTACTCCCCGGGGTCGTAGTGAGCATCCTCCAAGATGACGTCGTCGTAGGCACTGAGCCAGCCTCAACCCAAGGGAACATCCTATCCGCTCAGGAGGTAGTAGCAGGTACTCCCTTTCTAGTGTACCTGTAGATGGCAAGATAATTATTTGGTCGGTACGTAATGCAGATTGTACGAAAGAAGTAAAGCGTGAACTTACCCATAGACGTGGGCCGGCATGCACTGCCCCTAGGGGGCTGGGACCTCCTATCATAGACCGAACTGGCCCATGACCCGCTACACCTGGTACTCCTCCACGAAGACTTCGTGCACCAAGGCCCTCCGCGTGTACTAGTACACGTAGTCTCGCGTGCATAGGCTCGACACTCCTGCGGGCACGCTCGCGTACACCCTTTCTTGAGTGTACAGTATCTAGATGACACGATCATTTGTCAACTGATCGAACATCACAACGTAGTTCGAGTACAACCCCTGTGTAGTGATTGGCATGTAGGTGACCTGTGGAATAGAACAACGGATAATTAGCATGTGAAATTGTTATTACATTACGAAAAATAATAAATGTTCATGAAACTAACCCGTCGGTGGCACCACACCGTGCCCATAGTCGGCCAGTCCACGTCGTCGCCCTCAGCGTACATACTGACCGTGTACACTCCCAAGTCCAGGTGTGGTCGTCCGATCTAGAAGCGCTCGAAGGACCACAACTGCAAAAGTAGCGGGCATCCAGAGAGGATGGAGTTGTCCTAGACCCGGTGGCATGCGTCGCACAAAGGCGCAGACATCACACACAAAGATAGTTGGACCCAGGCGTAGGGTCGATCTCGCCCACCAACCGGTTAAATCGACTCACGTGCGTGCGGATGTAGTACTTGTCGATGCTGTCACCGTGGGACGTTAGGAACATGACCCACCCGAATAACCATAACAGGTAGGCCTCGAAGTGCCTCCTAACAATGTTGTCGCCTACGTCCTCCGCCATACGCTCAGGCTGTAAGAAGACATGTACGTCAACAAGGTTCACAAATGAATCGATGTGAGAGGACAATAGTTACGAAGACTTACATAGAACTGGTAGATCCACCTCAGCGTCGGCCCGTGGATGCTGCTAAACTCCCGGTAACTGCTGCCTAGTGGCAGCACATCTTGGAACCTCGCTAGTAACTTCGTGCGCCACATGGCCGGGATGTCGTACATCGCCAGAGGGAAGCCAGCGCAGGGCAATCGGGTCAGGAAGGTGACGTCCTGAAGGGTCGGTGCTATCTCCCCACACGGAAGGTGAAACGTGTGTGTCTCTGGCCTCCAACGGTCAACCAGCGTTGTCAATAGGGCCCAACGATGGAAAACGCTCGACGTCGCATCAGACCGCAATCCTAGTCGTCCTCCCACATCGCCTCCACCATCCTCGCCAGCGAAAGGAGGCTTGTTGCCCTCAACCTGCGTCGGGTAAGGTTATGAACGAATGTTAATCCACCCGAAGTAGTCAGGCTGCAAATGAGTACACGAAGATCACAACGTCACGTACCTCGGAACCCAGCGTGGGTCCACCCTCCATGCCTTGATAGGTGTGCACAGCCACAACGCGCCAAGCTCAATCGCCGCCTCGCCCTCCTGGGGGAGGATGGTATTGATGCGGCTACGGTGATGCACTTTAATCACCAAGTCAAGCAACTCGTATGGCCACTGCGCAGCGTGGCCTGGTGTAAGATCGAGGAGGCCAACTAGGGGGAGGGTGAATAGGCGGTATTAAAAATCTTTGGGCTAAAATTGGGTTTTATGCAGAATTGTAAATCAATTCGGTTTGGCACAATTAAAGCCTAAATCAACTAGTCTTTACTAAGTGCACCAACAATATAAGACTATTGATAACGATAGCAATCATACAAAGATATGTAAGAAATTTAATACAAGGAATGTAAATTGCACAAAATAAAGCACATGAAGAATAAACCACAAGGACACAATAATATTTTATCGTGGTGTTCGGAGACTTGCCAATCTCCCATAATCCACGTTGAGGTAAGCCCAAAATAATTGGACTGGCTCCACGAATTAAGCCAAACACCTCTAAGGCAAGTCCAACCACTTGGACCGGCTCCAACACGAACCAACACCTCGATCTACTCGGGGTTGCTCTTCCTCCACTCCAGAGATGGCGAGCACCAAACCACTCACAACCGCTCGGGTCTTCTCACAACCTTCTTTGAGAAGATTACTAGCGCAACTCCTCCAAGTCGTCTAGGTGTCGGCAAACACCAAGAGTAACAATTCGGAGACGCTCACTTGAACGAATCAAGCGTCTAAGCTCAATGGATACACAATTCACTATCTAATGCAACACATGCACTAGGATTTACCTCTCACGGTTCACTAAGTGAAACACATGCACAAAAGAGTGTAGAGGGCTTGCACTTTGCTCAAAGGAATGAATAGCACCCGCAACAACCACTTCCACAACCGGCCAAGGTAGGTATTTATAGCCCACACACAAAAACTAGCCATTGGAGAGAATCTGCTGAAAAAGCAAGGAACTCCGGTCTAACCACCAACCAATGGCCGGTCAGACCGCTCTTGCTCCAACGGCTATAAAATTAGCCGTTGGACACACATTTGGTCTGACTGCCAACCAATGGCTAGTCAGACCAGACCAAACCGGTCGGACCACCAGAGGGGAGGTTAGACAGCTCCACAAAGGAACAAGCCAAACTAGAAAAATACTTCTCTACAAAAAACATACCGCCAACAAAAGATCGGTACTACCGCCCTACGGTAATACCACTGAAAAAATACGGTCATACCATTTTGGGAACAAGAGAAACTCCCCAAAAACACCTTAAGAACATTCGGACCACACGATCGGACCATATATTCGGACGGTCTGAACGTTCACCATGGGACCGGTCAGACCGCCTAACACATGACGGTCAGACCGCTATACCACCGGTCAGACCAGTCTCTACTGGCGGTCAAACCGCCAGTTCACAAAGACCATCACCCAGTTCGAACATTTCGATTAGACCGCCCAAGGGCCTGCGGTCAGACCGCCAGAGCTGAAAGAGAGAAATTGCACTTCGCTTTAACTCAATTTGCAAAAACACATTTGTGTTTTTGCAAATTGATGCGCGATGCAAACAAAGGTTAAAGGCAGGATTCTCAATAAGTTGCAAAACACATTTGCCAACTTTTAGAATCACACCACAAGGAATAAGGTACATGGACTTAAACCATTTGCAAAACACATTCATAAACTAAAGTCACATGCTACAAGGATTTTGCATGAGCCTCAACTATTTGCAAAACATATTCACAAATATCGACAACATGCTAACGAGAGCTAGAGCAAGCACAACGAGCTAACAACACAAGACACTCTCAAGCTACTAGTCAAGACCCCTCTTAATAGTACGACAACCTATATTAGCAATCCGGTCTCCAACTAAACACCAAGACTAGTAAAAGACTAGAAACACATCCTTAGCCCTAGCTAGTCATACCTTTGCCTTGGGCATCCTCTTGAAACTTGATGATGCACATCTTCACTTCAAGTCCGAGTCATTGACTTGATAACCATCAACACATGATGATTTCCTTTACTTCAAGTTCTTGACTTGAATATGTATCAACCCATGATGCATTCTTTCACTTGGCCTCCATCAACACATGATGTGTCTTCTTTTGACTTGATGATCGACTCATGATCATCTCCTCTTCTTGAATATCATCAACACATGATGATTTCCTTTTCTTCAAGATCTTGATATGCATCAACACATGATGCATCCTTTTCTTGAACCTTGACTTGATGACGATCAACTCATGATGTCATCCAAAGTCACTATTATCATGGAACATAACCTATTCATCCTACTCATGGAAAATGTTAGTTCCACAACATGATTGTCATTAATTATCACAACATACCATTAGCTCATAATGGTGGGTCAAGATAATCCAATCTTTCCTTCTTTGGTAATTGATGACAACCATCACAATTGCGAATAATTGAATATAAGGACATATGAGTATATATGAACTACACAAGTTTTATATACTCATTTGATATGTTTCAAAGTAAAGATCCTTAATATATGTGGAAAAAGGAATATGGATCAATACTAATGAAACCAAAAAACATAGAGTGAACTCCCCCTAAATGTGTGCATACACGAATGTGTAATAAAAACATATGCATATACTCAAGTTAGACTTTTAGTGGAGTTTAACCTATATTTTGGATCCGAGGAACGCAACATGATATAAGAATATGATGTCTAGTGCACACCTCCATGATTTTCACCTTCTCATCCAAATAAGACTACACAATAGGTATATCAATAGAAATGTTAGTCTCACATATAGATTTGTCATTAATCACCAAAATACTCTATTAACTCATAATGGCAGGTCTAGATTCTTCACCTGGGTCTGCCATACTTGAAAATTCAGTGCATACATTGTAAAGACTATGAAACATGTACATAAGGTAATAGGAAGTGATATTAATTACCAGCCACAAATAGAAACCAAATTTAAGTTGGAATTATTTTGGTTATACGCAGCCTATGTAGCAACTCCGGATTTTCTTTACAATTTCAAAATGTGTCATGCTATTTTCCTAGTTGGGACATGTACATAAGGTAATAAGAAACGACATTAACAAAATAATTACCAAACACAAATAGAAACCAAATTTAAGTTGGGATTATTTTAGTTAAGCTACACAAATCCCACTAACATACTATGTAATTTTTACAGATTTTTTTTATAGGAATGTTGCTATTTCCCTACTTTAAAAAGAATTTTAGTATATTTTAACATATTTGTAATAGAGTCTTCCAATTTTAACAGAATTTTTAAGGGAGAATTGATTATTTGCCACTACAAAGAATGGTCTTTTACTATTTGCCACTGCTAACATTATAATTGATAATTTGCCACTCTAAAGATTGGTTGATTAATAATTTGCTATTTTGGTCTTTTCATTACATTTTCTCTCATTTCTCCCATTTTTTTTCCCAAATGAAATGTCCTTATTGCCCTCGCTTATTAACACAGCCCATCCCACAACTCACAACATCTCGCCTGCTCTCCGTGGGCTTACTGGCTGCAATGCTCTCGGTGGAGTTCTCTCATGACATTCTCTCGAGGAGAGTTCCTCGGTATATATATATATATATATATATATATATATATATATATATATATATATATATATATATATATATATTCTCCGTATATATATGTCGATGTTACTGGTACTTAAAAGTTCAACGTACGATCAGACTGAGGCCATAAAAAGTTACCAATACGTCTGAAATTGATCGACAATGAAACACGATATTTATAGCCGAGGCCTGAACATCACAATTAAGTGACCAATAATATTTCAATCTTTGACAAACAAAGACAACTTCATTTTCTACTATGCTACTAAGCTCACGCACGCACGCATGAATTGATCTTGTCGTGCCATGTCGTACGTGACGCGTGCATGTATGCTATGCATATGACATTATACCGAATTGTGTCCGATCGAATGGTGTGTGCGCATGCATCTTGCCAGAATTGAAGAGGCCGGAGAAGCCGGGGAAGGAGGCCGACCGGCCGGAGGTCGTGGTACGTGGACACGGCGACGGGCAGGACGGTGTACACGGCGATGAGGGGCGGGTGGCTGCAGAGGATGCATCCCTAGAGAACGATGCCATCGTCACCCCTGGAGAACGTCGGGCGAGATGTTGTGAGTTGTGAGATGGGATGTGTTAATAAGTGAGGGCAGTAAGGACATTTCATTTGGAGAAAAGGGCAGAAATGAGAGAAAATGTAATTAAAAGGCCAAAATAGCAAATTATTAATCAACCAATCTTTAGCGTGGCAAATTATCAATTACAATGTTAACAGTGGCAAATAGTAAAAGACCATTCTTTGTAGTGGCAAATAATCAATTCTCCCAATTTTTAAACATTTACCGAGTGCAAATAAAAACAATAAACAAAGTTCATAATTTTATCATTCATCTATACATAGCCTATGTAGCAACTCCATATTTTCTTTACAATTTGAAGATGTGTCGTGCTATTTTCCTAGTTTAAATAATATTTTTGGCACTAACAAAATAATTACCGCACACTAACAAAAAAATATCCGCGCACAAATGGGCAGCTAAATAAAGCTAGAATTATTTTGATTACGCTCTACCTACCCTACTTAGCTACTCTAAAATGTTTACAGATTTGTAATAGGTGTCTTCCTATTTCTACAGATTTATCCTAAATCGTTCGAGTGCTTGAATATTCATAACATGTGCATGATGAACTAGACTAACACAGCTCAAATGATGTACTACATAATTTGTCTACAATTATTTAATCTACTTAATTCTATGTCGCTATTTTTATTTGCTAACCGACAAGATTTTGACATAATGTACAATGTTGCGAAAAAATGTACCTGTAAGATGGCCGACCAAATCTGATGCTCTGTCTCTCTCTCCTCCGCGATGAACTGGCAGACCTTCGCTACCTTTATTCTCTCCACCTCCTCATCTCTTCTATTTTTTCTGGAATTAAAATGACATTTGGACTGATTTTTTGGGGTTTATATAGATGGATCCTTGTCACCAGTTCAACTGGCAACAGGATCATGCAGTTTCCTGTCGCCAGTTGAACTGATGATAGGAACACTGTTCAGTTGGATCGGTGATAAAGAGTCAACAGTGTTCCTGTCGTTAGTTGAACTAGCGACATGAGCCTGTCGCCAGTTCAAACGGCGATAGAGAACTAGTTTTGTAATTTTTTGGAGTGACTATTTTTTTAATTATCTTTAAAAATAATATTATTTTAAATTTTTTTTTGAAGACGTAGGACACTTCTTCAGACGGGTCAAGTTGGAAGAACAGGGACAGCGGGACCCACAGCCAAAGCTAAACCAAGTGCATCTCTGGCGCATTGCAAGGACAGAGCGAAGACGTTTATCTGGAACGAAGCTCCTCTAAAAAACCGAAGCAAAGATAGAGCGGAGAATCAAGGAAAATTCCAACACTACGCACACCTTCCTGGAGCGATTCACGAGTAGGCACGACGGCGGAGGAGGAGATCATGACGGCGTGCAGTTCAGGAGTTGGGCGCGTCAGCTAGCCGAGCCGGTGGTCTGATGGACTATCAGTAGTGTCATGGACCGCCTCGCCATGAAAGGCTTCGTCCATGGGTCAGCCCAGGAGGCAAGTGAGTACAAGAAAGCAAGTGATGACCAATCAAGCATTATCGAAGAACAGATACTCGTAACACTCTTGCCTCATTCCCTCTTCCTCCCTCGCCGCTAACTCCTAGTTCTTCTTCTCTTCGATGTCCGCTTCTCCCAAATCCCTTTCTCTAATTCCCAGTCCCAGCTTCTTCTTCTTAGCCATGATTGCTTTTTCCCGTCTCGATTCTATTTCCCCAATTGTATCCCCAAGAACTGATGTATTGAGTTGGTTTTGGATCATCTTGTTATTATTCGTTCTTGTTCCCAGTGTTCATTCTGTTGGGAATGTGACAATATGGTATCAGAGCAAGCGATTCGTGGGATTTCGAGCAAGAGGATAGTGGGGGTGACTCATGGTGGCAGCAGTTGTGGTTGGCATCCGGATCTGTACAATGGTGGTGTCTACGGAGGAGGCGCCCGTCACCTGTTCGACGAAACGCCGAGCCACAGGGAGGCCACCACCGGAGATGTTCTTCGCGTCACCATGAGCCATGTGCTCTATCCGGTGACGGAAGGGGTGCTTGAGAGGGCAGACCATGTTGAGGCGCTCGTTCGGTTTCGATCGAGCCACGATGCGGAGCGGGCTCGAGATGTCACCCATGGGCACTGCGTCTACGACGGTTGCTACTAGCTAGACGTCCAGTACATGCAGTCGATCCCCAGTGACAGCATCGTGGCGACGCCCGCCAGATGTTCGACGCTGGGACTGAGCCACAACACCGACGTGTCGATGGCCGCGACTACCTGAACGGCGGCGACACTCACGACCTCGACCACCTCAGCGACCGCAACAACGACTTCCCTTGTCACCGGAGCTCGGGAAGTCTCACGTGACGAGCTCAAGGAATTGGCTCCCAAGGAGACATCGGAGGAGCCGAAGAAGACGGTCCAGGAGATGTGTGAGAAGATACTAGCCACACTGAATAGCATGATCGAGGGCGGCCATGACATCAACCTCGACATCACCTCCAATGTCGTTGAGGCCGCTGGCCACAATGTGGTCTCCTTGCCGACGCCTCCCGCCACCGTTGAGTTGAGCGACATCATCGTCTCCAGCCCCATGCCATCGGTCATCGCTGATTCAGTGCTTGACCAGGACTCTGCTAGTCACAAGGTACTCGAAGAAAGATCTGACATGAGTACAGTGGTGCTGTGGCCACCACCGATGAAGTGGGACGAGCGGCAACTATGGCCGCCGCCTTCGCGAGTGGTGATCAAGTGCATTGTGGGCAGCAATCTAATTCCAATTGCAAAATCCTTGCACGGCAAGTTCTACATTGGGAACAGCTACATCATACTGAATACAACTGAGCTTAAAAGCGGAATTCGTCAGCACAATGTGCATTACTAGGCAGGGGAGGAAGCCAAAGAGGAAGATTGTTTGATGGCCTCGGACAAGGCCGTCGAGTTGGATGCAGCACTAGGCTCTCACACCGTCCAATACAGGGAAACACAAGGTGAAGAGTCTGACAAGTTCTAGTCATACTTCAAGCAATGTATCATCCCAATTAAAAGTAGCTTCTCTTCGCATGTGAGAAGATCTGGAGAGAAATCCAACCGAACCATGATGTTTTAGTGTGAAGGAGAGCATATTGCTCGTGTCAAAGAAGTGCCTTTTTCGCGGTCCTTGCTAGATCATAAAGCAGTGTTTATAGTGGTTACGGCATCAAAGATATTCCTTTTCAGCGGTTGTAACTCTAGCATGCAAACAAGGACTAAAGCATTAGATGTCGTTAAGCATCTGAAGGAGGACCAAATCAGAATATACAAGATAACATGGATTACTCCAATCCCTATGAGCCAGCTGATATTTCCTGTTGATGATCAAGGAACAAGGATGACTGTTGTTCAGTATTTTCTGGAAGGGTACAATTACAGATTGAAGTATGCTTCTTGGCCCTGCCTTATGACAGACAGAAGTGATGGACCAATTGCTTACGAGGAGTTTCTGGAGCTAGTCAAAAGTGCTCTTCTAGCAGCTCTTGAAGCTCTTTCTTCAGGATCATTGTTTGAGCTTTTGGTATTTAGCAGCAAGAAAGGATTATATGATGTTCAAGGTCCAATACCGATTGTGAACAATGTTTCTATCCCTCCTGATTCCGATGGCACCTTACTTGTCAACCTTGAAGATATCATGCCACTTTGTTCTTTTTTGGTTCCTGTTGACAGTTGCAAAGATCGCATTGCTGAAGCACTTGACACAATTAAACCAATATCTTCCTGGGAAATGACAACAACTTCATCACAAGTTCAGGATCATGCATTGGATCATACCCGTGGTTTTGGGGTAGCAGTGGATGCTCTTGTGAACTATCTAAGTTTGGAATATGGAATTATGTTTGAACTTGCTAGGATATTTGCGTTTTTATCTGGTCCACCAAATTATGGGGCTGGCCAATTAGATGAACCAATTGGTAGGCTCCCTGAACATCTTCTTGTAGAAATATTCATTCTGTTACCAGTCTGCGAGTGGGTTCAAATATCATGTGTCAGCAAGCACTGGGCAAGCATAATTCGAGGAGAATGCTTGTGGCAAACCGCTATTGCAAGGAACTGGCTATCAGCTGGTTTCCAGAAACGCTGGCCTGGGCCAATTCCCAGAGGTTCTGCTAGGAGAAGATTCCAAGCATTATATCTCAATGAGAACCTTGTCCCAGCTGGTGGGGGAGATTGATGAGCTTGTTGGTCACACTTATCTCTATTTAAAAGAACAGTTTGAGCGCCCTGCCATTCCTCCTTCCAGCATTCTTCATGGCACCATCATTGATCAGTTCATTGCTTGTGGTAGTAACAGAAGAAATGAGGCCAACCTTCTGCAGAGTAGCAAGAAAGTTGTGGCTGAGGAGGAGGGGCATCCAATTGCTCAGCAGACTATTCCATGGGACCCCGGTGGCTTACATGGCAGCGGCTTGGGGTCAAGCCGCATCTCAAGGTAAGAGGAATGTCATGGACCGCCCTACCGTGGAAAGGCTTCGGTCCATGGGCCGAGGGCCCAGGAGGCAAGTGAGTACAAGAAAGCAAGCGACAGCCAACTGAAGCATTATCGAAGAACAGATACTCCAGAACACTCTCGCCTCATTCCCCTCTTCCTCCCTGCTGCTAACTCCTAGTTCTTCTTCTTCTTCTCTTCGTATGTCCAGTTCCCCCAAATCCCCTTTCTCTAATTCCCAGTCCCAGCTTCTTCTTCTTAGCCGTGATTGCTTTTTCCCGTCTCGATTCTATTTCCCCAATTGTATCCCCAAGAACTGATGTATTGAGTTGGTTTTGGATCATCTTATTATTATTCGTTCTTGTTCCCAGTATTCATTCTGTGGGGAACGTGACACGTAGCATCTGGTTCCGCCCGTCCGTCGTGGCGGCGTCGGCAGTGTTCGTCGCGAGGCTGATGCTGAACCCGCTCGACCCGCCGTGGAAGTTGGAACAAGGGCCTTCGGGAGCTGACCGGCTACATGCCGCCGGACTTGCTCGGCTGCGTGGCTGTCATGTACGAGATGGATGTGGGCTGGAGTACCCTTCCATATTTAAGCACTAGTGAGACGAAGGAGGGATACATGAAGATTCGCCCGTGGATTCCTGATACAAAGGCGATCCCCATTCTCTACTCCGACGATCCATAGGAGAAGCAAATTTAAGCAGAAGGCTAGCAGCAATTCTTGTAGAGTATTGTTGTACTATCTCTTTTTTAACTTATTATTTTGAACATCGATATGGTCGCCAATACATATATTTAACTATAATGTTTTATTAAATATGTTAGTAGCAATAATAAAAATATAACTGCATAAAAATATTTTTGACGATTAATCTAATAGTATCATTTTCACGTGACAAATCTAAACTATTGTGTGACAGTTCTTCGTGGTGGAATGCTTCGAGTAGGATCCGATCCTATCCCAGTAGTCAAACTCCTTCCTTCCTGACCCGGCTCACCTGCCTCTGAAGCAGGAATGCCTTTAGTGAGAGGCTACCCAAGGAATCTAAAGGTTTGAAGTGGAATATGGAATGTGACTAGTGATGGATGGTGGTTATGAAATCAGTTCGGGATCATCTCGCATCTGATCTGTATTCAGCAATCAGTATGGAGACTTCATTTTTGCTGCGAAGGCTAGACTTGCCAGCCTGTGTCAACTTCTCATACTGCTCGCTGAGCATAGCTTGCCTGCTCCAATCAAAAACAGTATTGAGTATTTAGGCCTCCTTTCAAAAGTAAAGAAAAGCTCTCATGCCAACTTGATATTGTACTTTGTAGTAGTATCAAGTCAGCTGCAAATGTGCATCTAGAAGTCTAGAACTTATTCAACTCATGATTTCCCATTACAGTGCCATGGTAATCAAAAGGGTCGGCACATACATACTCAACTTTGGAAGTGATATTCATTTCAAGGTTACAGGCAACTGTCAACAAGTTATAGTGACCAACCTGAGTTGGAATTAGATCCAGAACAAAAGAATCAGAATGTACAAGCCTAAAAAGACCCACTTCTCAGTAATTTGTGTGCTGATAATTTACAAAAGTTGATTGCCATAGTAAAAAATGCATTCCAATTTTCTCTTGGCCCTGGCACATACTTTATTGGCAGCAGTACGTGCCACCCCAAAAATGAACTCCAAAAATGTCTCAACCACCAACATCAGAAGGTGTGCCATCCAGAAACTCACACGATCAGTGAAGAACCCACCCATCGACCAAAAAAAAAACCCCATATGAATAGAATATTATGGAACCGCGCTAACCTTTCTTCAGACCAAACAATCCTACCAAATAATGGAACCTGGTATGGGCTTTTGGCTTCTGCAAAGTTGTAAACAGTGTAATCCATAGTTATTAAGGCTCTAAGGCGAGGCGAGGCACCAAGGCACCGCCTGGACGCTAAGGCGACGTCTTGGACGCTGAGGCGACGCCATACGCGAAGCTGAGGCGACACATACGGTATTCCCACGTGTTACACACATGAAAGAAAAAGAAAAAAGAAAAGGAGAGGAGAAGAGCTCAGCCCACGCGTTACACGCATACGACCCAACCCATTATGCCAGCCCAATTGCCCAACACCGAGTCACCGACAGAGCTCATCTCCCCATCTGGCTATCTCCCACAAGCTCCCATAGAGCTCATCTCCCCATCTCTCAATCGCCACCTCTCCTCTCCCCATCTCTTACAGAGCTCGCTCGGCCAAATCCACCTCGCCGCCGACCACATCGAGCTCGCCTCCACCTCCCGACGCTGGATCCACGTCGCCGCCGGCCACATCGAGCCCGCCTCCACCTCTCGACGCCAGATCCACATCATCGCTGGCCACATCGAGCCCGCCTCCACCTCCCGACGCCAGATCATCCACGTCGCCGCCAGCCACATCGATCATCCACGTCGCTGCCGGCCACATCGAGCTCGCCTCCACCTCCCGATGCCGGATCCACGTCTCCGCCGGCCACATCGAGCCCGCCTCCACCTCCCGACGTCGGATCCACGTCACTGCCGGCCACATCGAGCCCGCCTCCACCTCCCCGAGGCCGTGGCGTGACGCCGTAGGCATGCGCGGCAAGGCGGGACGACACCTTAGCACACCAGCGACGCCTTACCGCCTAAGTGTGGCTAGTCGACGTCTTAATAAGCATGGTGTAATCTATCGGAAGCTGTCACTGTACATGCAATAATGCATAATAATCTGGACTCCCCCGTTCTTCAAAACTCCTGTAATGCGCTGTTCTAAAAAAAGAGCATGATGTCAGCTTTATGATTTTGGAGATATAAATATTCTTTCGCTGTTCAGCTTCAAACCCAAATTAATTTTTAAGTGCAACTTTATCAAAATGGATGTTTCTACTTGACAAATCTATAACCTACAAACAAAAAGGAAGTGCAAGGAGTGGACTGGAAAACTCAACAAACATACGTCAAGGAATGCCATTTTCCAGAAATGTCAGAATTCATGAATCTTTCCTAGTCTATTTTCCATAGTTTTGGACCATCAGTGACCTGGCAATTCGATGTCATAGGTTACTTAGTGTTTTTTAATCACCTTAGACATACACTAAGTGAGCAAATGTTGAAATTACAGTCAAACTATGTATTACTACTTATTTCTGGATCTGCCGGCGCAAAGTTTCAAAATGAAATGCTGAGTTACCTCTTGCACATTGTATCAAATCCATTGACAACAGTTCCTCCATTTTTTTTAGAAACACACAAACTCTCCACTTCTATCCAGAGTTATTTTATTTCACTAGTTCAAGAACTACGAATTCTCATGGGTGTAATATATTATTCAGTGAACCGAGTGAAGTCTAGTACTCTAGTGATATTTAGTGGTTGTTTAGATCTCAGGAATAAGAAATGGGTTTTAAGAAAACTAGTTTTAGGAGAATTTTTAGCAAAACTGGTTTTAAGTTGTTATTATGTTATGATGAATTTATGGATTACTTTGTTTGGATCTGAAAAATTAAAACAATTTTTCACTAATTTCGTGTTTGGCTAAAGATGTTTTTTGCGTCTTCTGCTGACATAGCACAACATTGCTTTTCCCTTCTCACCGATTAACTCACTCTCTCTCTCTCTCTCTCTCTCTCTCTCTCTCTCTCTCTTACTTTCCCCTTCGCTCCTCTCCCCACCTCGAACGATTTCCTCACCCCCTCACCTTCCGCCCCATGCGATTCGTGGCCGCTCGCCGACGGAACTCATCGGCGAGCTCCCGCGTGGACGTGGGATGATCTCCACTGGGCATTTCGCCTTTTGCCCTCTCGCCCTCATCCGTCGGCGAGCTCCCGTGTGGACGTGGGATGATCTCCACTGGGCATTTCGCCTTCCACCCGCTCACCCTCCGTCCGGCCATGGCTGAGCTCCAACCCCCCTCTAGTCATGGATTCCGTCGTCCGCAAGCCCGCTCGCCCGCCCGCCCTCCGTCTAGCCATGGCTGAGCTAGATGAGCTCCACACCTCCCTCCAACCATGATCGACAGCCTCAACAGCTTCGGCGACATCCGGGCCACCTCCTCCTCTTCGTCATGTACGCAGGTGAGCCCGATTTCCTCACCACCTCTCTCCACCCCTTCCGATTTACTCACCCCTCACCTTTCATGCCACATACGATTCGTCGCCGCTGCCGACAGATCTCATCGTCGAGCTCCCGCGTGGATGTGGGCTGATCTGCACACCAACTTCTGCACATGGATTTCGCTACCCTCTAAACTGGAACATACAGATGGATGGCACCTGAGGTACAACTGTATTTACTGGAGCAATGTAATCTACTAAAACTAACTTGAGTTAGAAACTCAGTTCCAAATGTGCCTGGGTAGTGTTGATGTTTTTTAGGTCTTAAAAGGAAGTGGCTGATAGAAGCTTCCCATATCAATATGAGAAAATTAAGTATTTGCCATTGCAATGGAGTGCATTTTAGGATTTGCCACTGCATGTGTGTGTGACATCTGGGTCCCGGACCCATATGTCACACACACAATAGTGGCAAATCCTAAATTACCACTGAAAGTACAGTGGCAAATAATTGAACTCCCTTATCAATATATATTGCTGAAGTCAAGAATTTGGATTCATCATACATTTATTTTTGATAAAGACTATTCTTTATTGATGAATGGTTTTGCTGTTTACTTCTTTAGGTTGTGAAAGTGGCAGATTTTGGTGTAGCTCGATTCCAGGATCAAGGAGGTATCATGACAGCTGAAACTGGAACATACAGATGGATGGCACTTGAGGTACAACTCTATTTACTGGAGCAATGTAATCTACTAAAACTAACTTGAGTTAGAAACTCAGTTCCAAATGTGCTTGGGTAGTGTTGATGTTTTTAGGTCTTAAAAGGAAGTGGCTGATAGAAGCTTCCCATATCAATATATATTGCTAAAGTCAAGAATTTGGATTCATCGTACATTTATTTTTGATAAAGACTATTCTTTATTGATGAATGGTTTTGCCGTTTATTTCTTTAGGTTGTGAAAGTGGCAGATTTTGGTGTAGCTCGGTTCGAGGATCAAGGAGGTATCATGACAAATGGAGCCGGAGCATACAGATGGATGGCACCGAGGTACAACTCTATTTATCGGAGCAATGTAATATACTAAAACTAACTTGAGTTAGAAACTCGGCCCAAATGTGCCCGGGTAGTGTTGATGTTTTTAGGTCTTAAGGAAGTGGCTAATAGAAGCTTCCCATATCCATATATATTGCTGAAGTCAAGAATTTGGATTAGTTTATTATTTCAATGATCCTGAGTATTCAATGGTTGTGATATATCATATATATGTAGTTTACAGTGACTACTGACTAATGAGATGAAAATGTTAAATTCCTTGCTAATATATTTGTAATATCAGTAATAGAACACTGACAAATGGCAAATATTTTAATCTAGAACAAAAGTCTGTAAAGATTAAATGATAATCATCATTTGTAGTCCTCCAAACAAAATCAAAGCACATAATATAATGATTAACATCTTGGCTTAGTTGAGTTGTACGCTGTTGATGATTATTCCACAACTGTTGAGCAATGCTTGCTCGAATTTGCTCACCTCGTTCATCATCTCGTATATTTGTTTAACTTCTTACTTGTTGATCATCACAGTCACCGTTTGCTTGTGATCCCTCATGCTCATAAAGCCCAAACAACTCATCATTTCGTGCAACCTTCCTTATGAAGTTATGGATTATGCAACAGGCCATAACGATTTTTACTTGAGTCTCGAATGGATAAGGAATCCCACCTTTTACTTTTAAAATTGGGAAATGAGCTTTCCAAACACCAAAAGTGCGTTCAACCGCATTCCATAGCTGTGCATGATAATGATTATATAAAGCTTTTCGATTGATTCCTCAAAAAGAACCAATATGATAGCGATCCCCGCGATACGATGCAATAAATTTTGGAGTATTGGCATAGTCGGAATCAACTAGATAATATTTACCTACAAAAATAAATATTTATCACCTAATTAATATCTCCACAAATAATAGGCACTCTAATAGTTCACTCGTTTTGTCCTTTTACCTTCTAGAACAGAAAAACCTCCATTTGTAATAGCCCATCTAAGAACGGTTTGATCCGATGCAGAACCTTCCCATCCGGCAGCAACATATGAGAATGTCATGTCAAATGAAACTGCTGCCATTACATTTTGAGAGGGGAAACCATGCCTATTTCTGAAAGGAGTTTGTTCTTCAGGTTTGATTTTTGCCTCAATATGCGTCCCATCAATTGCTCCAATACAATTCTGTAGGGGAAATTTTTGTTAATTAGAATGAAAAAATGGACAAAGCAATCGACCTAGAAAATTTACCTTGAAATATGGGTAGAACCTTGGATCGCCTCTAATTTTTAGTGGAACCTCATTCGGTGGGTCTGTTATGTAAACATCATACAAACTATTAATAGCATCTAAAACTTTATTGAAGTGTTGACTAATTGTCTCTCCTGAATGTTGATATCTATCCTGCATAACACGATTCCTAACACTGTGACCAATTGTATGCAAGAACATCACTAGTTGCTCATCCACTGCCATCCGTAGTGTATCCTTAAGTAAATTTTTCTCACACAATTCATTACGTAACAAGTAGTACGTGTGCTTATCAACACGAAGTTGATCAAAAAATCTGATTGGATGTCCTTCCAACAATTCTCTTATTCGCTGAGGACCAGTTAACACTCTTGTTCGCCGAGGACCAGTTAACACTCTTGTTCGCCGAGGACCAGTTAACTCAGAAGTGTTACGACAGGTTTTGAATACTCTTGTGAAAAACATGTCACGAAACAATGACACTGCAGAAATATTGCTAATAAGCATTTGCTTAGAATCAGAAAATTCCTCATCTAACATTTCCTGCACAATTTAAAACAAATGAACAAATGACTGTAGGAAACAAAGATGTTTTGATGTGACCAAAGTGAAATAATCAATAATAAAGCACCAGCACATGAAGCATTTAAAACTGAAAGTAGCATCAAATGTTGTACGACAATTTGAAAACAACTGAATGGAAACTGTTTTCTTAAGTTATAAAATGCCAAAGATAACTGAAATCAATAGCTAAGCTTATTGTTGTACTACAAGCAGCTAAAGATCTAGTATCCATTCAGTCTGCATCTCGTCATCCATCTCAATGAAAATCACCCTTTGATCGGCATCTGAAAATGCTTTTACAGCTTTTAGTTTTTTCTTTGACTCAAGATCCTTCATACTATATAACATCTTCATACATGCTTTCACCGAATAAACTTCATTTTGTTGTGCTATATTTTTCTTCATTTCAACCATGCTCATTGATGCTTGCGCAAGACGATCCATTGCTAGTACGACATCATTAGCTATGTGCTTTTGCCCTTTATAGTATCGGGGCTCCACCTCCATTAGCATCAAAGCACTTTATCTTTTTCTCTGCAAATTTTGGGGTTTTCGGTTTTACGGGATGAACAATGTATAACATGTTTTTCGTGAATCAATGTCGGTACTTCAACATCCTTATTTAGATCAATTAGTTTAGATTTGCTTGTACCCATCGCACCCTTTCCTTTGCTAGATATAGCATTAAATCCAGATCTTTGTTGAACTAGCACATATCTCTTGAAGATCTATCCAACTAGGCCACACTTTTTTGTGATATTCTTGAATTGAGCTATCTCTTTGCAATTAGTAAATGTATTGGTTAAAAATGTGCATTATTTCCAAATCTTATGCAACTATAAGAATATATTATTATTAAGATTCAGATATACCGTAATAAGATCTTCCCAATGTTCGTTAGAAGCTTTGATCATTTTGTCATCGTCATCCCAACCAAACCCTGTGTGTGCTAGAAGTTTGCTCATGGTAGCGTAGCAACTCCGGTAGTACTTATGACGATTTTTCAATTGCTGCAATTCAAGCTTGTCAACTCTGGAATCATTGAACTTATCTAATATTTCACGCCATGCTTTCTTTGTGTAGCCTGTTCCTTCCTTCCCATCATTTAAGGTTTGATCCTTTAGTATATTGAGGAGGAGTTTGTCCTCAGAAGATTTCCATATGTGCCGCTTTATGGATGTTTTTTTTTCTGCATTCTCCTTCTTAACTTTTTTTGACACCTGATCATCCATATTTCTCTAAAAAAACAGATATATCAAATTACTTGATGTAGCATGAGAATGTTGACACAACATGGGTGGACTAACATGTAATGGAAGATCTACAACTACAGTTATTGGCATGGAGTGAAAATAATTACATCGAAAGGGGGTTTGACATGTCAAAGCCTAAGGAGATGGAACACCAAACTTCTGTGTTGAAGGTACACTACACTGATGAACTGTATGATCTTCAATTTCTGTTTTCTGTATATATTTTTGCTATATTCATGCTTACAATTGATGGCTCCAATTTTCCTTTCAGGAGATGCTGGGCCTTCTTTATATTCGTCAAACAACTGCCGCTATGATAGTTCGCTAGGTAAAATATGCTATGTTTCTCCCAAAGAAAAGATGCCGCATGTTTGTTATTAATTATTTTCTTGTTTTCAAGTCTGCTGAGAAAGAAATTTATCAATCTGCTTAAAAGAGCAGAAGACGGAACCCTTGATTTCAATAAAGCAGCTGAGACATTGGAGGTCTGGTTTAGTATAACAAAAGAAAAAAAAAATGCTTTGCACTCTCCTCAGGTGTTTGATCTTTTTTCACTCTGGAGTGAAGTGCCTTGATGTCTTGTAATTTTATGAATTTTTGTAGGTACAAAAGAGGAGGATATATGACATAACAAATGTTCTGGACGGTGTAGCTTTTATTGAAAAGAAACTGAAGAATATGATCAGTTGGAAGTAAGTGCCACCTGTTTCTTAATGCTTCCCCCCCCCCCCCGTTATTTTAGATTTTTACTAATGAAATAATTACATTGAAAGGGGGTTTGACATGTCAAAGCCTAAGGAGATGGAATGCCAAACTTCTACGTTGAAGGTCATTGGTGCATGCATGTTTGAGGTTCAATGTACAAGAAGATTGAAGTAAATACCTGTAGGCAGATTGAAGTGCACGACAGAGAAGTCTAGGATCACGGCTGGCGGCGGCGGCCTTCTCTCGATGTGATTTACCTCTAATCTGAGTATCAGTTCGGCAAACGTGTTGAAGGTCATTAGTGCATGCATGTTTGAGGTTCAATGTACAAGAAGATTGAAGTAAATACCTGTAGGCAGAGTAAATTGCATGACAGAGAATTCTAGGATCACGGCCAGGCGGCGGCAGCCTTCTCCCGATGTGATTTATCAGACAAGGATCGTCTGTCTCCACGGTGTACCAAAGGTGATAGTTTCAGATCGAGGTCCTCAGTTCACATCCTATTTCTGGAAGTGCTTAAATAAAGCAATGGGGACCAATCTATCTTTTAGCTTCGCTTACCACCCGCAAACAGATGGACAAACCGAGAGGGTGAACCAAGTTTTGGAAGACCTTCTCCGAGCCTGTGTGCTGTCCTATAGCAAGAATTAGGAGAAGTGCTTACCGTTTGCGGAGTTCGCCTACAACAATAGTTTCCAATCAAGCATACAAATGTCACCCTTCGAGGCGCTATATGGGAGAGTTTGTAGGACACTTTTGAACTAGTCTGAAGCCGAGAGTTTGACATGTCAAAGCCTAAGGAGATGGAACGCCAAACTTCTGTGTTGAAGGTCATTGGTGCATACATGTTTGAGGTTCAATGTACAAGAAGATTGAAGTAACTACCTAGGCAGATTGAAGTGCACGACAGAGAAGTCTAGGATCACGACTGACGGCGGCAGCATGGCCTGGCGGCGACAGCCTTCTCCCGATGTGATTTACCTCTGATCTGAGTATCAGTTCGGCAAACGTATTGAAGGTCATTGGTGCATGCATGTTTGAGGTTCAATGTACAAGAAGATTGAAGTAAATACGTGTAGGCAGATTGAAGTGCACAACAGAGAATTCTAGGATCACGGTCGGGCGGCGGCGGCGGCGTTCTCCCGATGTGATTTATCTCTGATTTGAGTATCAGTTCGGCAAACGTGTTATCTTCTGTTCCTTATAAACGTGTTAGTGTTGAGGAGGAATACGCGTGTAGTCGCCGCGGCCAAAGAAACTTTCCGCGCGCAGTGGGAGCCAAATAAACTTTTCGCGCACAGCAGAATATCTTTCGCGCCCAGACTATCTCGCAGGCAGTTTGTTGGTGAGAACGTGTGCACGTGAAATCGGTTTTCTAAAAAACGACCTAGGGCAGTTTTTGGAAAAACATAATATATGGGATTATGATAAATCAGTTTTACTTATCTTGAGAGTTAGTTACAAAATTCAAACAGAGTTTTCCTAAAACAATACTAAAAACTGTTTTGGGAAAACCGGTTTTTACAAAACGCATGATCCTTAGTATTGTAAAAGTAAGGTTACTTGTAACGATAGGTGGAATAAGATGAATCTGATATCTAACACTTTGGTCAAAAGCTTTCCATAAAGCACCAGAAGTACAATATGATAACAGAGTATAAGAAAATAATCAGAAGTCATAACATCAAGAATCAATTCAGAACCTTTCACAGAGCAATCGAGCACGAACTCAGTGTGTGTATTTGGATGATCCAGGTTATATGCAACTCTGGTGTGTCTATAGTCGGATGCAGCTGTGCTTGAAGAAGCACCTGATGAGGCACAGTTTGCATAGCTGGTGAAGACTTTGCTGCGATTTAAGAATGCAATCATCACAGCATATTATTCCCTGGACAATTCCTCTGTCAGCATTGCGTATGTCTGATGACTTGGTCTACAGCTCTTCTGTTCTAACATGGATATCAATACCATGTCAAAGCCCATATCTGAACGACCGTTTTTTATCAGGCCATCAATAATTACTTTCCCCACAATTTCATCAGGATTATAGTCTTTCCATTTAGAGTTCCTGAATATTTCTTTAGTCCTATCCGCTTGTCCGTCACTAGTAAGCCCGGAAAGCAGATGCTGATAGGACATCAAGTGTGGTACAAAACCATGTCTAATCATGGAGCAAAGCAAAGCCCATGCATCTGGATGCATTCTTGATTTGCAAAAACAAGCAATGAGTGCAGTGTAAATGTCTTTAGTTATAGATTATCTTCTTTCATACGAGAAATCAATGATGTCACCTCTTCCGATCTTCCATCTTCAGAAAATCCCTCCAGAATGGCAGAATAAGTGCCTGCATTAGGAAGAACACTGTTCTTCTTCATTACGTCAAACAATTCGAAGATATCAGTAAGCTCTATAGTCTTCCCCACACCAGCTGCGTTCAAAGGCACATCCTCTGCTAGCCTCCTCTGTAAAAGATGTCTAAGCAAGACCAAATAAGTAAACAGGTTTGGCATAGAAGCAGCACTTGTCATGTGCTCCAAGATTGAGACCGCACGATCTGTCTGTCCAATTCTTGTATGCCCATCCATCAAAGTGTTATACACCATTGCATCAACGGTGACCCCACTCTTGTTCATCTCCATCAAAACATTTTCTGCTTCAATGAGTCTTCCTTCATTGCAGTAAGCACACATAGATGTAGTATAAGTGACTACATCAGGACTACAACCCAGCGAAACCATTTGGCCCCAGATTCTCGTGGCCAATCCATAGTTTTTCTCTTTGAAAAGTTTGTCGATTACAATTGTATAATTGACTGTCATGGGCTTCATATCCCTTCGTAACATCTCATCTATAAAGGACAAACCTTCTTGCGATCCCTTTATCTTGCATAGGTTTTCAATAAATGGACTGTATGCATAGGTATCTGGCGTGCAACCTGATGAGACCATCTTTTCCAATAGTGTGCATGCGGCATCAACTTTACCAGCCTTGCATAACCCATCTATCAATGAATTGAATGCCATGGCATTAGGTATAACGCTTCTAACTTCCAGACTATCAAAAAGGGAGCGGGCTTCATCGATTCTCCCACCTTTGCAAAGAGCATCAATCAACGCATTGTAAGTGTACTGATCAGCAACTAAACCATCTCCTTCCATCAAACAGAGTATTTGGAAAGTGCTCTCTATATGCCCATCCAAACATTGACCCCAAATCAACAAGTTGTACGTCCCAACATCTGGGTCTACTCCACGCGCTCTCATCTGGCCCAACAAAGCCATTGCCTTGTGCACCTTCCTCTCATTACAGAACCCCTGCACCAACACATTGTATGTCCACACATTAGGCTCGCACCCCCTCAACTTCATCGCCTCAAACACCCTCACTGCATCACTCATCCTCCCCTCCTTACAATACGCATCTACCACCGCATCTACCACCACGGTGCATGTCACAACACACGGCACCAACCCCTCGTCAAACATCTCCTCCAGCATTTCCTCAGCCTTCTCGACCCTCCGCTCCCTACACCAGAGATCGACCGCTGCCACATAAGCATGGGCGCTTGGCCGCCACCCCAATTCCTTCATCCTCCGCAGCATCTGAATCACTTCCTCCCCCTGCCCCGCTTCACACAGCCCCTTCACACAGCTTGGGCAGTGTAGGAGACCACGTCCTGAGGGAACCCTCTCTGCGGCATTTTGTCGAACAGGTGACGGGAGACGTCGACCTGTTGGGTTCGGCATTACCCCACGATTAGGGAGTTGGATGTGTACGGGGCGCCAGCCGGAGCGGACCATAAGGCTGAGGTACCGGAGGGCGCGGGAGAGGTCGGCGTGGCGGCAGAGGGAGCGTATGAGGGCGTTGTAGGCGGCGCCGGTGGGGGCAGACGGGGAGTGGCGTTGCATGTGGGCGAAGAGGCGGAGGATGAGCGGGGTGAAGTCGAAGCGAGTGAGGTGGGTAAGAAGGGAGCGGAAGGGGCGGACGAAGAGGGGGCGGAGCGGGGGAGGGGAGAGGGAGTGGAGGCGGAGGAGGACGGGGCGGGAGACGCCGAGGAGGTGGCGGGAGGGCGCGGGCGGCCGCCGCGGCGAGGTGGACGGGGAGCGGGAGGGGGAGCGTGTGGGGGAGGGACGGGGCGAGGAAGGCAGGGAGATGCGGGAGGGAGGGGTGGAGGTGTCAGTTGGGGTCCGAGCGGACAGCTGCGGGGGAGGCGGAGGTCAGCGGGTGCGGAGAGGACGCCATGGGGGTCGTCAGCGGCGATGCCAGAGACGGGCGATGTGGAGGCGGTAGCATGTCAGCAGCTGACGACTACTCACGGCGGCGTCGCCATTGTTGGGATGGCGAAACTTACCGGGCAAAATCCCGAAATCCCGTTTAGGAGCATGGCCGGTAACCGAAAATTTCGGTAAAAAATCGAAGAAAATTCGTAAATCGAATTTCCAACTCTGGTTTCTAGAAACCAGTAACCGGTCCGGTTACTCCCGGTAAACAAAAATGGGGAAAAATCGGTCGGAATTTTAAATTAGGAAGTATTCAATGAAGTGCATATTTAGCTTATACAATACGTAATCAAGCATATTTAGCTCATACAATACGTAATCTAGTATATTTAGCTCATACAATACGTAATCTAACATATTTAGCTCATATTTATCTCATACAATACTTAATCTAGTATATTTAGCTCATATAATATTTAATCTAGCATATTTAGCTCATACAATACCTAGGAAGTCGCCACCGAAAAATCTAGTAATCGGCAGAGATTTTTTTTTCCTGGTTGGGATCTCGTTTGTCGTTTCCTAACCGGGTTTAAGTCGTTTTGAGTTTTGTCTAGCGGTCACACCTTAAGATTTGCAGTTATAAGAAGAGAAAAGAACGGTGGATCAGAGTTTGCAGTTGAGCACAAGATGATGTGGATAAAAGAGAGAGAATATAGATAGTTGAGTCGCCTCTTATGCAATAGTCGATAGTAATACGAGAGACAAGACACATTATATATAGAAGAGTTGTCTATAGAGAGATTTTAAAAGACAACCCATTGTAGAAGTTATCTTTAGTACAGTCTATAGATGACATAAAGTAGTACTATAGACAACAGTCTATACCATTGTGTATACCCGTATAGAATGGCACCACGGCGCCGAGATGTTTAATCGGTGTTTACAAAGAAGGATTTTGCTGAATTTTAGGAGAAAATTGCACTGTTTATTACAAATTCTTCTGAAAGTCGTAAATTCGAAGCCATCTTTTGGCAACCCGGCTGCAAGGCTAAAGTAACAACAATTATTCAAACTATGAAGCCCTTCAGGGGATGACTTGCCCCTTTCCAGTTGGATCAACAAAAACTGAAGCTACAACACCGCCTGTCAAGAGATCTTTAACCTTGGAAGATTATACGAGACTACGTTTTTTGTTACACAAGGATGGACACACGCACATCACAATGTGCGCGCACGTGCTGAGTGCGCAACTTGCACACGTCGAAATCGTGGACACCAAAGACGAATCCTTGGCATCACGGAGCACGGAGCGTGGGCACACACAAGTACACAGTTCTAAGCACACAAGATCTTGCTGATAAATTGGTATCAGGCTTAAGGTTAAATTAAAATAAACTGGGTACCACATTGCACAGATCAGATCCTCCAGTTGCAGAACACTGCACAATGCATCCGAATCTAACATGTAAAGGCCTACAAAGCTAAACGCAGGGTGTCGACATCCCAGAATTTTGTCAACCTTACAGTTCACGCCAGGGTTCCTGAACGATTGGTGTTTTTTCGATCCCCCTCTCAAGAACAGTTTCTTTGGAGAACTCCAAGCTGATGTGCCTGGCCAAGTGATCTCCTATGCATTGCAGCACCTGTAAGTACAATGGGCAGAGATTGGGTGAGCCAACAAGTATAAATTTGCAAGTATAGAACCTGCAAAGATTGTCCTAAAGTAATGGCAACTTGTATAGAAAAATTCTGGGTTAGTACAAACAAAATCATGCAAGAATCCAGACGGAATTACCAGAAGAAGAGTTCTTTCACAGTTGCTTGAAACTAATAACAGGACGTTTTTTGGTATATAATTTTTTACCTATCAGTATGGTTGACTGTGCATTGTGAAATTACTGCATCAAAAATACCGGAAAGTTCACCATAAGAGAATCCTAAACAAACATCATTGTGTTCTTACGTTTCTCTTTGGAAGGAAGAGAACACGAGCATGCTTTCCTACACTTGATATATCTCTTTTAGAGAGTTCAATCTTGGTTTATTATACCTAAGTAGCTTCAAGGTACCAAGGTTGCCGGTTAACCTATTTCTCAATTGCTATTTAGTATGAAGCTTGTTTTGAGTTTTGTCAGTGAAATTCTAACAATCTTCTATTTCTGTATCAAGTATCATCATATTCTGTGAAACTTTCACAGAATAGAAGGTGAAAAGGGTAGAAGGACAGGAAATCAAAAATAACAAATAGCTTGAAGAACTGTAAAGCAAGATTCAATTCAAATTTAGCAAAAAGTCAAGCTGTACCTCAAGGTCAGAATCTGAAGAGCTTTTGCCTTGGTGCTGCCCACCTGATGCGACAAGAAGAACTGTGGGTATCTTCAACACGCGCACCATTTCCAGCAAACATAGTATTGGTTCACTACGTATTTGTAAAGATGGAGGAGGTTTAGTAGTTCCATCAACCAATATGTGAGTAAACTCAGTAGTTGCCCCTATTTCAGAACCATGAAGTGTAGGTAACTGTCCTGTTTTTGTTGCATGAACCATTCCATGATAATAGCTTAACGGCCTTGTGATGACTGGGACAATTAAAACTGGTTGAATGGAGGGAGCTTCAGAAGAAATCACTGCTAAAATCTCATTCAGAGCACACGCGGCAACAGGAGGCTTATAGTCCGGCAGAACTAAAAAGGACAACCGGCAAAAATTAACAGAACTTGAATACAACCTGGATGTGGTATTATGGTTTCCTATTTCCATATGGAGTGTAGTAGAGAGAAAAAATTGCAGTTGCAATATTAGCAGTCAGGTGCACAATTGATATTCCTTGCCATAAAATTATATTCAATCATTCATGATTCACTAGCAAAAGATTTTCAAAGTAATTTTAGAAGTAATGTAAAACTGTCTAATGAATACTGGCCTTCGAAGAGAGAACACATGCCAACAGCTATAGGGCCTCAACCCTTGTAGTTTGCAACTGGTAAGCCGTGATAGCTTGCTACAGCTGATTAGGGTAGAGTAGAAAAAGACTAACCTAGCAGTCTAGGAAAGGACCATATTGACATCGAATTATCCTTTGTTAACAAAACCAATATGAAATTTGAAACCAATAGATATAGGAAACAGATTAAATATTCCCGGAGCATTGCCAGTTCCTCTAGTCTATCTTGTTGGAATGAAGCCTTGTCTATTCCGATGGGCCTAAAGGCCAACATATAAAAATTTCATGTGTATGAAAATATGCAAAGAACACCCTATACAGTCATATCTAACACTCCCTTTAAACTCATGGTGGATCAACAACACTGAGTTTGGAGGGGTAGAAGCTGTGCTAAGCTCTAGTCTGTATCTTGGTGAAGAAATCTGCTAACTGAAGCTTCGAAGACATATACTGAAGAGCAATAACTTAGTCTTGCGATGTCATGAACGAAGCATCTACTCTAATATGCTTGGTGAGCTCATGTTTCACCGGATCTCGAGCAATGCTGATCGCACTAGTACTGTCTGATAAGAGAGAAGTCAGTGCAGAAGCTAAAACACTGAAATCCTCAAGTAGCCACTGAAGCTAAGTGATCTCAGCTGTCAACGCCACCATGGCTCGTAATTCAGCCTCAGCACTCAAACAGGAAACGCCAGTCTGCTTCTTGGTCTTCGAGGCAATCAGAGAGGAGTCAAGGAAAACACAATAGGCAGAAAGAGACCGGCGATCAGAAGGATCGCTAGCCCCAGTCACATTAGAGTACGCCTGAAGCTGCAAAGGGCTGGCACAAGGAAAGAAAAGGCGACGATCGATGGTCCCACGAAGATATCGCAGAACATGAAGAAGATGACTATAGTGAAGTTGAGTGAGAGCAGAAACGAACTGACTCAGAATGTGAACAAGGCGAGAAATGTTAGATCGAATGATCTCAGGGTAGACAAGGCTCCCAACAAGATGGCGATAGCGAGTGAGATCCTCAAGAGACTCCCCATCAGTGGGCTGAAGGTGAACACTAAGCTCCAAAGAAGTGTCAACCGTGTGCTGATCAGTGAGACAAGCGCGAGCAAGGATATCCTAAATGTACTTCTCTTGGGAGAGGTAGTAGCCTTCAGGCGTAGAAGTGACCTTAATCCCAAGGAAGTAACGAAGAAGACCCAAATCAGACGTCAAGAACTTCTCACTGAGAAGCTCCTTCATAAAATCAATGTACTTCTTCAAAGAAGTGAAAAAGCTTTGCACATCATTTCATTAAGACGAAAAGAATACAAAAACGACCAATAAAGTAGCAAAGGTTAGGAAAAAACACAACAAAACAAAAACAACATCAACAACCAAGAGGCGTGAGACCCTCCAACAACAACAAAACAAAAGAAGACTACTACTACTCCTCAACGGGCGTCTCCAGATTCGATGCCGACCCCATGCGCCAAATGCGGTGCTCGCTAAGAATGCATAAAAGCAGCTGCTCGATAGAGGTGGTCGTATTATTGAAAATCCTTTGGTTGCGCTCCTTCCAGATCATCCAACAGACGAGTATGATGCAAGAGTCCAAGTCTTTCCTGCATTGTTTAGAAACATAGTTTCTGACGACAATCCAATGATCTTGACCCACAGGAACTGCACAAAGCAATCCAACCTGAATTAAGAAACGCACCCAAACCTGTGCCATCACTGCACAACCAACTAGAAGGTGATCGATGGTCTCCCGCCCGTGCCCGCAGAAGACGCAAACTCCTTAGTTTGGAAATCCTCAACGTTGGAGGCAATCAGCCGTCCAACAACGTTGACGGATCGCTAGCCAAATGAAGATTTTGCATCTTAGGGGAGCCCTGGTTCTCCAAATGGCCTCTACGCATGGGAACCTAATGGAGCCCGCGAAGAAAGCCTGGTAAGCCGACTTAGAGGAGTAGCAGCACGAGCTTTCCCAACGCCAGAGAACCAAATCGACCTCTCCATGTACTAACTGGCTCGGTTGTAAGATATCCCATAGCCGCAGGAATTCCGAAATGATACCAGGTTGTGGCTGCCCTGTAATGTCCAGAATCCAGGCATCATCTGCAAGAGCCTGAGCTACCATTCGGCTTCTCTTAATCAGTAGCTTCACCAACTTGGCAATGGAGGGTGCAAGGCAATGAATGGATCAACCATCAAGCCATTGGTCCTCCCAAAACAAGCAATTCTCGCCGTTCCCTACTCTGACCGAAATTGAAGTATGGAACATATTTTCCTCCACTTGGTTGCACTGTATGTGTAGTCTCCCCCAAGGCCTTGCCAACCAACATCGCTGCAACCATTGCCATCGCATGCGCAGAGCCCGACCAAGGATGATCAAGTTTGGCAAGCCTAGCCCCCCACAATGAAGAGGATGACAAACTGAAGACCATGCTACTAAACAGTGCCCACCCGCAACATTCTGAGATCCTTTCTAGAGAAAGGCTCGACATCTCCTATCAATTTCTTTGATGACCAAGAGCGATGGGTCGAGAGCCATGAAAGTGCACACCGGCATGGCAGACAAAACTGCCTGAACCATCACGAGCCGTCCCCTTGAGAAAGGAAACGAGCCTGCCAAGCTTGAAGACGGTTAGCAACCTTGTCAATGAGAGGTTGGAAGTCTGCACGAGACGGTTTTCGCAAAGTGAGGGGCATGCCTTCTCCAACCCTTTCTGGGTGATAACCAACGAGTCAGCGACCTTTAAGCATGCAATGTAGTCCACTTTGCGAATTGCCTGACCAAGAGGAAATTGTCCTGTATGAAGCGAGTTTTAGTGAATGCAGATTGATTTGGAGCTACAAGTTTTGCTAGTTTCGGTACAAGCCTTTTGACCAAAACTTGAGAAAATTTTGGCGAAGCTATGAATCAGGCTGATAGGCCTGTGATCGCTCGGCTCCTGCGCTGCTTGTTTCTTCGGTAGCAGGGTTAACAGAGCCCTGTTAAGCAAATGGAAATTTTTTCCCGCTAGACAACCAAGGGCATGGACGGCTGCCATGATGTCTGGTTTGATTATTTCCCAACAATGTTGATGGAAAAGGCCAGTGAAGCCGTTAGGTCCCGACGCCTTTTTAGATGGCAAGCTCATGATGGCCTCCCGGACTTCCTGTTCTGAGAAGTCATTTTCTAGTTCCCGCATATCATGGGCTTGCTGAGGAAGTCTAGATCCAGGGAGTGTGTACGATGTACCGGCTTTCCGAATACATTTACAAAGTACTCATGGAAAGCCTCCTCCAACCCTTTCTAGGTGATAACCAACGAGTCAGCGACCTTTAAGCATGCAATGTAGTTCCTGCGCCTCCTGTGATTTGCATGCAGATGAGAGAACCGTGTGTTTGCATCCCCTTCCCTCAACCACCTGATGCGCAACCTTTGACGCACGATTGTTCGCTCAAAGGAGCATAGACCGAGAAGCTTCCTTTGGAGTTCCATCCTAAACCATCGCTCCCAGGAAGATAGTATTATTTTTTCCTCGGCCAAGTCTAGGCGATCGAATAATTCTTTTGCCAGCCCTATTTGCTGGCGAATGCTCCCGCAGCGACTTTGGCTCCAGCTTTGAAGAGAGCGACCTGTGGCTGTGAGTAGTGTGTTGATTCTACGAAGTGGGTTGGCAATCAGATCATCACATTTCCAAGCCGCTGTGACCACCTCTTGGAACCCATCTACCTTTGTCCAAAAGGACTCAAAGCGAAAACATTTCTTTGGTCCCATGAGGAAAGTCGAAGATAGCAACAGGGGACAATGATCGGAGGCTGTAGAGGGTAGTGCCCGAAGGAAGGAGTCCGGAAATAGCACCTCCCAATCCATAGAGACGAACACCCTATCAATTCGCTCCAGGGTTGGTCTCTCCCTGGCGTTTGTCCAAGTGAAAGATCTGCCATTTTGGTGGATTTCTTTGAGCTCTAGGTCATCAATCACCCGACGAAATCTTCCCATTAGTCTTCTGTTTAAGCGGGCGTTGTTCTTGTCGTTGGCTTGCAGGATGAGGTTAAAATCTCCGAGGATCATCCAAGGACCAGAAATGGAACTCTGGATATCACGGATCTCTTGGAGAAATGCTGGTTTGTCGGTGTCTTCCGAGGGGCCATACACAACCGAGAGCCAGGTATACGAACCGCAAGGCAGAATGACCTTTGCTATTATGGAGTGGTTTCTTGTGCTCGAAGCAGAACAAGTAACTCTACTTGAATTCCAAGCTAACAAGATACCTCCTCTAGACTGAGACGAAGGAAGATAGAAAAACCCGTCAAAGCAATGCCCAAGGGTTTCTACTACAAGAGGGGCATCAATTACACTTAGTTTTGTTTCTTGAATACATGCGACCGATGCTTGTGAAGCGACTACAGAATCTCTGATTATATTCCTCTTCGCTGTCATATTTAATCCCCTTACGTTCTAGCTGATGAAGTTTATATTGTAGCCGTCCATGGGATTGTCGAAGCGACCGGTGCCCTGTGCCGCGAAGCTCAGGAGGCAGCGAGGGCTGCAGGTGCCAAGATGGTGACAACAAGGACTTCGCATCCTAAAGGCAAGGATTCTGGGACAGGGATCTTGAACAAAGCTGCCAGTGCTACGATGTGCTCTTGCGTGAGCTGGTTGTCAAACAAGTTGACAAAGTTACATAAGATCGCGCGATGCTCCGAACCGCTTCCCTTATCGAGGCCCAACCTGGCGACTAGAAGCAGTTGAATGCGCTCAGTCGTTGGGATATTCTTTTGGCACAAGCCTGCCAGACGCTTGCTTCGTCTAGGCGTGAAAACTGTAGGTTGTTTGATGAATGACCGTTGGACGTCCGGCAGTGGCAGGAGGGGCTCCTGCAGTCCACTTTTGACCCGGCGAGAGTAGGTTATCAGCTTGCACGAGCTTGTCATTGATTGCCCAACAGGAGGGAGCGAGCCACCTTGGTCTTGCTGGCCTGCTGCCGAAGGGGACGCCGAGGTGCTACGAGTCTCGTCGGATGGTTGCACGATATGCAAACCGCCTTGGACTTGCTGGCCTGCTGCCGAGGAGACGCTGAGATGGTACTAGTCGCATCAGTTGGTTGCATGGTCCCAACTAGATCGATCTTACCGCTCTAAGCATTTGGGCTGAGAGGCCTTGAATGCCTTCATGCTCCTGCATGGCGCATGCAGCTTGTATTGGAGGCCACCCGTTTGTGACGAGCAAGTGGCAGGGTGGTGAACTCAATAGCATCTGGTTAGGACCAACAGGTGTAGCGTGAGACCTTGTTGCCTCCCCAGCAGAAACCGTGATGGGTTCAGACACAAAAGCCTAAGTGGTTGCATCGAGCGGTGGGTCCAAAAGTGGTAGCTCCATACCGAGGCCACGCTGATCTCTGACCGGGCTAAACAGAGTTGCGGCAGCATTCAAGCGTTGCTTTTGCTTTGTGGTCATCAAGATGTCACTCTGAGTTGCTAAAAACGGCAAGCGGCGGGAAGGTCTTGAATCTTTTGAAGCGACCTGCTTGACGAGGCAAGGCAAGGCCAAGCCAGCGACACAGCACCTTTATCGCGCATAGCATGGCCCGAGGAAACAGAAACCCTGACTACCCTGGGACCCACTGCTGACGGTGGGGAAGTTTCCAGGAGGGAGCAAAAGTACCCCCGAGATGTCTTCTTCTGTGAGAGCCTTCTTCCCAACCTCCGGCGAACCGATCTTCGCCATCCACGACGCTAGGCTTTGTGCGGAAAGAATGACGACACGGTCCAGAGCCTTCGGAGTCGTCGTGAGGGAGGCCGCCGGGGCCTGAGTCGTCGCTTGACGGAGCAAAGGAAAGAAGCTGCTCGGCCAAAGACACGAAATCCTTGACGTCGTGGATGTGTACTATGACATTTTAACGCAGGGCCTCCTGCAACTCCCGGGAACCAGACGGCTTCTCGAAGACCTGTCTTTCGTGCTCCAGGATAGAACCATCCGACAGGAGGTCCAGTTCGGCGAGGACCACAACTTTTTATTTTGGGACCAAACCATGGTTTATAGACCAAGCTACTAGCCGAAATGCCGAAAGATTTGCACGGGTCGTCGACGATTCGTCGGAAGCTTCTATCCAGCACGAAGGAGAGAGAATGGCCGACACAGCAGCCAAGCTCCAAGCATGCGATGGCAGACTTTCTAGGCTTAATTTCACTCGAAAGCGAAGAGGAAGACTGACTGCCTGGGCTAACCACGACCACTAACGAACCAAGAGGGAGAAACTTGATGTCTTGATGGTGTCAGCATGAAGCACCCGGTCTTTGCTTGAGTGGCTCTCGACGACTACCAGAAATTTTTCTGGGAAGTAGGGATGCACTGAGAAGCTATCAAACGACAAGCCCCTCTCGACCTGGCAAGCCCGTACGACCTCTTGAGCTGAGACTTCTGGCCTCATCCCCCCACGCATACGATTAACACGCACTCTAAGCATCTCTCCATGTCGCACATTGCCGGAGATAGAGGAACAACGCAAGTTTGTTTGTCAGGATGGTGAAAGGGATTCCCGGGGGGGAACTCGTCATCAACGTCTCCGAAAAGCGGTGGAAGGAGACCTTTTCTGCCTCTGTGATTGATCTGAGCTTCAACGACTGAAGGCGAAGGAGCTGCCGGTGTGAGGCTTGGGGCCTGAGATGCAGTTCGGCGGCGCTGAGGCGAAGGCAAGCGTCCCGTACTGCCAGAGGTGGCCGAAGGTGAACGGCGAATTGCCGATTTAGCGACGGCCCTCGGATGCGACAGAAGACCTTCCCGCAGGTCGGTGACGGGCGGCGGTCGCGCTGAGGTGGGGCTTGTCACTTTTTTGCAAAGAGCAGACGTGTGTCCCACCTCCTTGCAGCGGAAATAGCACGTATTTCCGCAGCTCGCCGCGACGTGATCAACAGCGAAGCAGTTGAAGCATAGGCCTATTAGGTCGTGAGGAACTGAACGTGACACGGGTGCTTGCATGCGACAAGGTTGGGTCCTCCAACGCCAGGAGCGCCGCCGACGAACCTCTTGCCAGATGCCCGCCTCTGTTGGCCGAGCAGCCTCCCGCTGACGAACCTCTTACCAGATGCCCGCCTCAGACGGCCGAGCAGCATCGGCAGCCGTCACATGAGGCAGCTCGATGTCAAGGAAGAGGATTGCCTTGCCTCTAGCTTGAGTGGTCACGGGAGCAAAAGCCCTCAGAGGGCTCAGCGATCGGAGCCCCCTAGCGACCGGGCTTGGGGATGACAACCTTATCAGCGACCCACGACGCCGAGATTCCACAAAATCAGGGCTGGAAAGGGTGGATTCAATCCACCTGCGTTCCTTCTTAGATTTCTTTCCTACAACCGCTGCTCTGAAATCTAGGTTAGGGGAGGAGGAACCCATTGGGAGCGACATTGGTGCGCCGTCGCCGGAGTGGTAGGCGACGCCTGGTTGGAGAGGGGCTATGAGGTGGAAGGTGGTTGTGGGAGGTCGCCGCTGCCGGAGTGGCGAGCGAAGCAGGAGGGGGCTCGAGGGAGCGCAGGAGGGAGATCGAGGGGCCGAAGCAAGAGGTTCGTCGGCGGGAGGCTGCTCGGTCGACAGAGGCGGCCATCTGGCAAGAGGTTCGTCGGAGGCACTCCTGGCTGCCGGAGGACCCAACCTCGTCGCAAGCAAGCACCCATGTCGTGTTCGGTTCCACGCGACCTAATAGGCCTATGCTTCAATTGCTTTGCCGTTGATCACGTCGCGGCGAGCTGCAACAATCCAACGCGCTGTTTCCACTACAAGGAGGTGGGACGCACGTCTGCTCTTTGCAAAAAAGTGACAAGACCCACCTCGGTGCGGCTGCTGCCCATCACCGACCTGCGGGAAGTTCTCTGTCGCGTCCGAGGGTCATCACTAAATCGGCAATTCGTCGTTTGCCTTCGGCCGCCTCTGGTGTCGTCCCCAGTAATGATCATATCATCCACATAGAGGAGCGTCCGACCCCAAAGAGAGGTGTACAAAGAGGGCAGGGTCGTGATCACTGGCGGAGAAGCCAACAGTAGTGACAACAGTGCAGAAGTGGTCAAACCAAGCACGAGAGGCTTGCTTGAGCCCATAGAGAGAACAACGAAGGCGACAAACCATACCAACAGGAACAAAATACCCAGGGGCGGCTGCATGTAGACCTCACGCAGCTCACCATTGAGAAAGGCATTCTTGACATCCAGCTAAGAGATGGGCTACTGTCGAACAGAGGCCATAGCAAGGAGAGTGCAAACAGTAATCATGTAGGCGATAGAAGAGAAGGTCTCATCGTGGTCACGACCATGCTCCTACTGAAAACCACACGCCACAAGACGATTCTTGTAGCGCTCAAGAGAACCATCCGAGTGGATCTTGATTTTGTACACCCACTTGCACGTGATGTGAGTACACTCCAAAGCAACAATCTCCTCAGACATCGCGAGCTGCCACTCAGGGTGAGAAGCAGCCTCACGGTACGTCGTAAGCTTAGAAAGAGTAGCCACTGCGAAGCCGTAGCGCTCAGGAGGTTTGACAGTGCGACAATCACAAAGATTGTATCTAAGAGAGAAGGATAGAACCATCCAACAGGTGGAGCAGGACCAGCAAGGACGGAGAAGGAGAGCTGGGAACAGGGCCCCGTAAAGACGGGGGCTCAACTAGAGAAGGAGTAGGCCGAGGACAGTGAGAGTAGTGCAGTGTTCCCCTAGGCGCTCGACGCCAGCCTGCCGCCGCGATTTGCCCCTAATCGGCAGGCTGAGAGGCGGAGCTGCCTCGGCGGTCCAAGGAGGAGCTAGGCGGTGTTGAGACGGGCTAGACAGAGCCGAATTGACGCCGCCGCCGCTGTTTCTCCCCCGCCGATTTCGCTTCCCTGCCATCGATGCCGAATCAACCTCCTCGGCCTCCGCCCTCGGCTCCCCTTTGCTCCCCTCCACTGCTCTGTGTTGATGAGAGGGGGCAACGCCGGGAAGGAGATGAGGAGGTGGTGGAATGAAATCTTGTCTATTCCAATGGGCCTAAAGGCCAACATATACAAATTACATGTGTATGAAAATATGCAAAGAACACCCTATACAGTCATATCTAACACATCGAAGAAGATAAGCAAGACAACAAAGTCACATTGAAGATAAGCAAGACAACAAAGTGGTGTGAGACCCTCTAGGAAAGTTTCCTTTTCCATCATCGGTTGATCACCTCAAGTTGTGTCATCATTACCATGAGGTGTCATACTAATGCTGGTCAAATACACCTGATGCATAGACAATCTACTAGCTAATTAAGAGTGTTACATCCATGAAAACAGAACTCTGCTATGTTGCTAAACCATATTTTAGAACTGAGGCATCAAGTAGACTCATGCAAGTAAAGAGATGGCTAGGAACCAAAAATACAAGCTCAGTACACAGTTACACACAAACACCCACACATAGAAATCAGGTCGGAATGCAAGGTGACAGCAACCAAGACAGTGACAAACACAACCTAAGACTCGATATATCAGGATTCAGGAAACATATGCTCAAACTAAATCATGACAACACTCGGTTCCAAACACTCAGATATGAAATCATGTTCATAGTGTACTTTCTCTCTTTTTCAGCAGCTAAGCTTTCTCTGTCTGCAAATTACACTCACTAGTTTAGTTGATCGGGCCACCCTTATCGAACAGGAAAAGATCGCAACATTCCCTAAGTTTCTGAACCTGATACCTGCATTAAGCTATATTTCTCGGACAGTTCAGAAAACTGTGATAGGGACAGAGTCTCCACATACATCTTTTAACTGCCCTGAGTCCCTGACCTTGCTCCAAAATTTCTAACTACAACCATGCTGATAAATTAGAAGGCATGAAACAATACTACAGTCTCCTACTAGCAAGCAGCTCAAAAGAGACTAATCTTCCAGCTCAGTGAAGTACATTTATACCTGAGGATTTTTTTTTCTCCCTTACAATTGTGTTTATTCCAGGAACCGTAGTTCATCTATCCAACAGAAAATGCTTTCCCTCTGGTGCATATACTGAATATTGATTCGTAGCACAGGAATCGGATCTATCAGATAGCTTAAAAAAAACCGCTTACCTGGGGAGAGCCACTGGAATCGGAGAAGCTGACGAGCTCGCCAGATGCCTTCTCGCCGTCGAGGCCGTACTTGGTGAGGGGGAGCGCGAAGGGTGCAGAGTCCCTGCAAGAAACATCCACCGAAGAAGGATCAGCTAAGGGAAGGTGCGGCTGGGGGTTTCGAGAGCTAGGTTAGGCTTTTGGGGGGCGGCGAGGGGACCTCGTGAGCCCCGGCGTCGGGAGGAGTGCGTCGGTGAGGGCGGCGCCGTAGCCGGCCGCGTCGCGGGCGAGGACGAGAACCCTGAGGCCCACCCGCATGGCCGCTAGTCACCGGCGCCGCAGATGATCGCGGAGAGTGGGAAGGGAAGTGATGAGAAGAGAGAATTTTTTTAAAAAAATAATATTTTTTAAAAGATAATTACAAAAATATATAGTCTCTCAAAAAATTACAAAATATGTCCGTGTCGTCAATTTAACTGATGATAGGAAAAGAAACCTATCGCCAGTTGAACTGGCGACAGGGACTTTCTCCCCATCCTATCGTCGGTCCAGCTATTTATCGCCAGTTCAACTGGCGATAGACATCTTCATATTGCTAGTTTAATTGACGATAGGAAACCTGACTCTATAAAACCTCATGAAACTCTAAAATTCGGTACATGAATCATTTTGAGGTGAGGAGAGAAGGAGAGAAGCCAGCGAAACGCTGCCCGTCCGATTGCCTACCTCTCAGGTAATTTTTTTAACCGAATGAATTACATAGTTTTAGATGTACGGTTACACAATGCAGTATAGTTTTACATAATACTTTTCGGTGGATAGTATAGTTTTAGATATGCGGTTAATCGTGGAAATGTTCTTTATGGTGTAGTGCGTCAAATATATCCGACGTCGTCAATTTCAAAATTTACTATGGTCAAAGGACTATTCTGGAGGGTCCGAGGGGATTGATTTGCGTTATTTCCAATCGGCAACCGTGCCTCTAGCAAGGCTAGAGCAGCGTACATGGGGCGCTGTGATGTGGTGGTTGTACCACACATTCCAAGTGGACCGCGATGTGTATGATCTGAGATTGAGTTGTCTTTCCTCACAGAGAGGACAGCTCGCATATTGGGAGTTAGTGGAGCTTAAGGGACCAAATTTATGGCAATCATATGTACGCATCGCGAGGAAGGTAGGGTGGAAATTGGTCTTTCTGGTCCAAGCATATGCCAAACCCACTCCTCCACCCGCGGTTGAACAAGAAGGGGGTGCTGAGGCCGAAGAGGAAGTCGGGGCATGTAGCCACAGTGCGACGTACACAATGGATGAAGTTCCCGGAGTTGCTGATGCTGTCAATGAAGACCCTGCGGAAGTAGCTCCTACGGTCAAGCAAGCTAGTGGTCTTGTTGACGAGGGTGAGGAGGTGGAAGCCGTAGTGCAAAGGATGGATCTCGAAGACCGAGACTACATGGCATTGTCTGAAGATGAAGGTTCCGATGACGAGGATGACGTGGACCAGCAGGCGGTTCCATCCAACTGGAACACATACCAGTTCGACAACCTCATCATCAACGAAGGCTCCCGTGTGCCGTGGGAGTACAACCAGAGTGAGGTCAGGCTAGGAGCTATGTACAAATGCAAGGAGGTCGTGCAGGACGCGGTCAAATTCTGGGCCTTGTCGGTGCGGCGCACATTCAAAGTCATCAAGTCTACCCCCAAGATTCTACGACGTGAAGTACGGCATAGAGGGATGCTCTTGGCGAGTGCACGCATTTCAGCCAAAGTGGGACACCTACTGGAAGTGCTTTATAGTGGTTCCTCACACATGCGTCGTTTTTGAGTTAGTGCAGTCCTACCGGAACCTGTCATCAGGTTTCATCGCCAACCTTATGTACAGTAAGATCGTGGATAATCTAGATTTTGAGCCACAATCCATCATTCGGACGATTGAGGCAAGGTTCCAATACACAACCAGCTATGCCAAGGCTTAGAGGGCAAAACAGAAGGCATTGAAATCAAGGTGAGGCACGTTTGAGGATTCCTATCACAACCTCCCTCGGCAACTTCGAGTTATACAAGACAGAAATCCTAGCACCCATATCGACATGCAAGACGCCACGCACCCAAAGTGGGCCAATAAGAGGGTATTGCAGCGAGCATTTTTCGCGTTTGGTCCATGCATCAATACATTCCGGCACTGCCATTCAATCTTGTGTGTAGATGGCACATTCTTGACTGGGAGGTATAAGGGCCAGATACTGACTATAATAGCGACGGACGGGAATAATCAAGTTCTTCCCGTGGCATCCGCTTTCGTTGAAAGCGAGAACACAGATAGCTGGTTGTGGTTCCTGAAGAATGTGAGGATTTCTGTTGTGCAAGGTCGTCCCAACGTATGTCTCATACATGATCGGCATGCAGGCCTGCTGCGTGCAATAACCCAGCTGCAACAAGGAGAGAACATACCACTTTCATGGCCGGATCTACAGAGCAGGTGGTGCATGAGGCACTTGAGTGCAAACTTCTACAAGCAGTTCTGCAACAAAAACTTGATGAACTTGTTCAAGCGGCTGTGCAACCAGAACCAGCAGCGGAAGTTCGAAACACTCTAGAAGATTCTAGATGAGCGGACCAAGACACACAGAAGGGAGGCAGCGAGAAGGGTCGTCCCAAGCGCTGACCAGGCCCCTGAAGCATTGCCAGAGATACTCATAGATGCTCCCGGATTGATGAGGAGGACGGGGGCGCAGGTGAGATACTTCTAGGACTGGATTGAGCACGAGCCTAAGAAGAAGTGGTCACTGCTCCATGACAGGGATGGCGCTCGATATGGTGTCATGACAACTAATCTAGCCGAGGTGTACAATTGGGTCATGCGCGGCGCAAGGTGCCTCCCTTTGGTGGGTATTATGGAGGCAATTCTCTGCGGTACGACGAAATACTTTGTTGACAGAAGTAACAACGCATCGCTCTCTGTGGCAAATGACATAATACTCTACTCCGCTATGATCACCAAGTACATGGAGGAGAAGAGCAAGAAGGGTGAGATGCACTAGGCATTCAAGATGGGCACAAGGGCTTCGCTTCGAGGTAATGTGCAGGGATAAAGGACGCCGTGGGACGAACCACGAGAGGGTTACCCACGAGTGTACGCTACGCCGCGGTAGTTGCACATGAACTTGCAACAAGCCCCTTCTTCTGCATAGGCTCTGCTCCCATGTCATAGCCGCATGTTTGACGGTGGCGCAGCAACCCGGTCAGTACCTCTCTGTCTATTTCACCAAGGAGGCAGTGATGCAAATCTGGACCGCGGAGATGTATGGTTACGTTGTGGTTGGCCATTTCACTAGCCATCCGACTTGGGAGCAACTAATCTGGGCCGCGAACATTGATAGGCTCAAGGGAAAGGTTGGCCGGCGACAAGTACGGCGCATCAGGAACGACATGGATGAAGCAGAAACCGGACATCGTACGAAGAAGTGCTTCATTTGTAGGGAGTCTGGGTACGCCTTCAAGAAATGTCCCACGAGAAATCCTTAGGACGAAGGAGACATCGTCACTCCAGACGTCGCCGCGGGGACCTCATCCGGTCACCCAACTTGAGACAGTCCACATGGGGGACGTTGAGGCTGCGACTAATGTTATTGCCAATGTTCTGAATTATGTTATTGCACGGACAATAGTAATATGTTATTGCCAATGTTCTGAATTATCATTTTGATTCAGTGTTATGATGTTTTGCTGAATATTATGTAATATCAGTGTGATTTATCATAGTTTTGATAGTAATGGCAAGTTCACATTTATTTCCTTACGTAATATGCAGTGCATGTACATGAGCAAGTGTATGAATTCCCGGGCACATCGCAATATCACTTACCTTCTTACTAACGAATCATTCATACCTCAATCTTTCTCGTAAAATTCTTCAGAAATTCACCGCACTAGAACAACATACGACGATCACAGAATGTTATTGCGAGTCAGTTGAACTGGCGACAGGTAGCTGGACCAGCGACAGGATGGGGAGAGGGTCCTTATCGCCCGTTCAACTAGCGATAGGTTCCTACCACCAGTTGAACTGGCGACAGGAACACTTTTTTGTAATTTTTTGGGGAGACTATATATTTTTGTAATTATCTTTTAAAAAATATTATTTAAAAAAATTCTAAGAAGAGAAGAGAGATGGTCTCTCCTTAGATTTTTTTAAATAATATTATTTTAAAAGAAATTTACAAAAATAAATAGTCAAACAAAATTCATCATTTCAAATGGCGACAGTAGCATAGAGAATGACGACAGAGTCTAGAACAGTACAGAGATGTCCCTGTCGTCAGTTGAAATGATGATAGGGTCATATCGCCACTCCAATCGGCGACAGGACCCTATCGCCATTTTAATTAGCGATAGAGACCTCTGCCTGTTTTTTTACTATCTATATCCGACCATATATTTTGTAGACAAATCACAATGATATTACAAAATATTCAGCACAATGTTATCACATTTTTTTGTCGATAAATCACAACAATATTACAGAACATTTAGCGCAACATCCTCACATACTTTGTCGACAAATCACACTGATATTACAAAACATTTAGCACAACGTCATCACCTAGTTTTTTGACAAATCAAAATGATATTACAAAGCATTAAGCACCACATATTTCAACAAGACGAACCTTTCTCATGGTCGCGACCTCAACGTCCACCTTGTAGTGAGGTGGTCGGATGAGGTTCCCACGGTGTCGTCTGGACTGCCAATGTATCATTCATCCTATGGATTTCTTGTAGGGCATTTCTTGAAGGTGTGCCCAGACTCCCTACCAATGGAGCACTTCTTCGTACGACGTCCAGCTTCTGCTTCTTCCATGTCGTTCCTGATACGTCGTACCTGTTGTCGGCCAACCTTTCCCTTCAGCCTATCAATGTCCTCGGCCCAGATAAGTTGATCTCAGGTCAGATGGTCAGTGAAATGGCTAACCACACCATAACCAGAGAGCTCTGCACTCAAGGTTTGCATCACCTCCTTCTTGTTGAAATAATTAGAGAGGTACTAGCCGAGATGTTGTGCCACCATCGAACATGCGGCCATGATATGTGAGCAAGGCCTATGTAGAAGAAGAGGCTTGTTGCAAGTGCATACGCAACTAGCGCGGGGTAGCATGCACTCTTGGGTGATCCTGTTGCGGTTTGTCCCGTGATGTCCATTATTCCTGCACAGTATCTCGAAGCAAAGCTCTCTTATGCCCATCTTGAATGCCCCGTGCATCTTATCCTTCTTGCTCTTCTCCTCCATGTACTTAGTGATTTTGGTGGAGTACAGCACTCTGTCATTTGCCATGGCGAGCGACATATTGTTGTTTCTCTCAATAAAGTAATTTGTGATACCACGGAGAATTGCATCCACAATACCAACCAAAGAGAGGCACCTGGCGCCACGCATGACCCAATTGTACACTTCGACTAGATTGGTTGTCATGACACCATATCGAGCACCACCTCTGTCATGTAGCAGCGGCCATTTCTACTTAGGCTCGTACTCAATCCAGTTCGAGAAGCATTTCACCTGCGCCCCCGTCTTCCTCGCCACACTAGGATCATCTGTGGGTAGCTGTGGCAATGTTTCGGGGGCCTGGTCAGCGCTTGTAGCGACCTTTTTCGCTACCTCCCTTCTCTGCGTCTGGGTTCGCTCATCTAGAATATTCCAGAGTATGTCAAACTTTCGCTAATGGTTCTGGTTGCATAGCCGTTTGAATAGGTTCATCAAGTCCTTTTTCCGGAATTGCTTGTAGAAGTTTGCACCCAAGTGCCTCATGTACCACCTGCTCTGCAGATCCACCCATGGAAGTGGTTTGTTCCCTTCTTGTTGTAGCTGAGTTATTGCATTCAGCAGGTCCGCATTCCGATCATGTATGACACATACGTTAGGACAACCCTGTACAACAAAAATCCTCAAATTGTTCAGGAACCACAACCAGTTGTCTGTATTCTCGCTTTCAATGAATGTGAATAACACGGGAAGAACTTGATTGTTCTCGTCCATTGCTATTGCAGTCAGTATCTCGCCCTTGTGTTTTCTAGTCAAGAATGTGTTATTCACACGCAAGATTGGACGGCAGTGCCGGAATGCATTGATGTAAGGACCAAAGGCGAAGAATGCTCGCTTCAGTACCCTCTTATTGTCTCACTTCGGATGTGTGGAATCTTCAATGACAACATGAGTACCAGAATTCCTGTCCTGTATGACCCGGAGTTGGCTAGGTAGGTTGTGGTAGGAGTCCTTGAACGTACCAATTCTTGATTTTAATGCCTTTTGTTTTGCCCTCCACACCTTGGCATAGCTGATTGTGTACTGTAACCTTACCTCAATCACCCGAATAATGGATCGTGGCTCAAAATCTATATTATCCATGATCTCACCGTACATGATATTCGTGATAAAACATGATGGCAGGTTCTTGTGGGACTGCACTAACTCAGCGACGATACATGTGTGAGGGACCACTATAGAGTATTTCCAGTAGGTGTCCCATTTAGGCTGAAATGCGTGCACTAGCCAAGGGCATCTCTCTATGTCACACTTCACGTCGTAGCATCTTGGGTTAGACTTAACGACTGTAAATGTACGTCGCACCGACAAGGCCTAGAATTTGACTGCCTCCTTGTATTTGTACGTAGCTCTTTGCCTGACCTTGCTCTAGTCGTACTCCCACGGCACACGGGAACCTTCGTTGACGACGAGGTTGTCGAACTGGTATGTGTTCCACTCGGATGGAACTGCCTACTGTTCCACAACATCCTCGTCATTAGATCCTTCATCTTTTGACAATGTTATGTGGTCCTAGTCTTCTAGATCCATCCTTTGGACTAGGGCTTCCAGCTCCTCACCCTCGTCAGCAAGCCCACTAGCTTGCCTGACTGAAGGAGCTCCTTCCACACGGTCTTCATCGACAGCATCAACAACTCCCGGACCTTCGGCCATTGTGTGCACCACGCTGTAGCTGGAGTCCCTGATTTTTTCTTCGGCATCACCACCCTCTCTCGTTCAGCCGTCGATGCAGGAGTGAGCTTGGCAAATGCCTAGGCCAGAAGGACCAAGTCCCACCATTCCTCCCTCGCCTTGCGTACATATGATTGCCATGCCCTTGTTCCCTTGAGCTGCACTAACTCCCAATATATGCCCTGTGGTGCTCGGTTAGTAAGGCAACTCAATCTCAGATCATACACAACATGGTCCAAATCGAATGTGTAGAATAACCACCGCATCATAGCTCTCCATGTACGCTGCTCTGGTCATATTAGGGTCACTGTTGCTGATTGGAAATAACGCAAATCAATCCCCTTGGGACCCTTAAGAATAATCCCCTAACCGTAGTAAGTTTTGAAATTGGTGGCGTCCGACATATTTGACGTACTGCACCGTAAACAAGGTTTCCACGATTAACCGCATATCTGAAACTAAAATACCAAACAAAAAGGATTATATACAACATACTACACTACGTAACCGTATATCTAAAATAGAGGTGTTCATGGGTGGCTGCCCAAGAGCACCGAGCCCGACTCAGTCGTGCGAACTCGACTCTATTTTCGACAAGGTCTGCCCAAAGCCCACAGTCCGATAAAAACAATAAAAAATAATAAAAAACCCTGTTTTTATTCTAAAAATAAATTAAATATTACTTTTTATTCCAAAAACATTAAAATATCGCTTTGTTATCGAAAAACCAAATTTCGGCGGTCGGGTTTGGGCTCGCTCGCTTGCTTATACGGGCTTTTCAAGCCCAGCCCGGCCTGGCCCGACTTTTGAACAGGTCTGATCTAAAACTATGTAATCCATTCGGTTAAAAAAATTACCTAAAAAATGGACGACCGGATGGACAACGCCTCACTAGCTTCTCTGCTCCCCTCTACTCCTATATGCTCATTTCTCTTCCATCCCCTTTTTCTCTTTTCTCTGAATACTAGTCATGTGCCCATGCGTTGCAACGGAAACTCATACTTTGCCGAAATTTTAGTATGCAATGCATACTAATCGTGACTGAAGTATACTATTCCCTCAAATATGCAATCATCAAAATTTCAAAGTATGAGGGGACAAAGTTTTAGAACAAGGTCAGCGATAACATACGGAGGGGCTGTTTGGTTCGTAGCCCAAATAAACTTAGCCAAAAATTTGGTATAATCAAAACCTAGGCAAACCCAAATATTGACAAAAAGAACTTTGCTTGGATTGTGACTAACCATTGTGGTGAACGATTTCCTCGCCATTGGATTGCTCACGTGTGACATTGGATTTCATTGGTATTACACAATTTTGATAGCAAACCAAACAATCAATTTTTGTTAGCATTACCAATATTTAGTTTAATTTACAAGGGTAGCAAACCAAACAGCCCCTCAACCAACTCGCCAGAACATAATAAATACGGTGAATCAATTGTTAGTCCTTGCAGCATTTAGTTAGGTGTCCGTGCGTTACATGAGACTTTGTCGCGGACTAAAATTGTAACCTCAATCGATTATCTAAACATGTGACTCAAGAACAAGCTAACAAATAGCTCATTTCCAAAAATACATCGGATTGAATCATATCTGATGGGTGTACATATTGCCACTGTCCACACCACATCACCGTCTTGCTTCTTCCAAATTACCGATGCTTTGATTTGGGTACGCAGATGCAAAGATTAAAGAGGAAAAAAGGCAAGAAGAATTAATTGGTGAAAGAAATCGATGGTGATTTCCTCTCCTTTCCCTGGAGAGGAGATAGTGGACTGGTGGTGGTGGTTATCAAAACCAATCGCAGGATGGAGAAGGATGAAAAATACCAGAGGCTACAATTCTGCACATGTTCAGTCCAAAACTGCAAATAGTAGAAAAGATTCTCCAGCAGAACAAGCATTATATAGCCATATAATCACTCAAGACTTGTTGATATAAAATTAGCTATACAATTCCCGCATTTTTTTTGTTGTCTGAACCACTACTAAAAGTTAGCTAGTATGAATAATCAATAATGAGCTAATTGCTCCATTGGTGCATAACATGAAACAGCCATTCCGGTCGCAAGCCTGCGACGCATCCCCTCTAGGTGTGGCAACACAATTGGCGCTCAAGATCACATCACCGACGAGGGAGGAGCCCGGCGGCAACCATTGAGCATATGAATCAAGGCAGACTGTGCAAGAGTTGAAAACGATGTCGCACTCCACTCAATCGTAATTAGTGCAACCCTTTGACGCTTGGGTTTCGCATTTTCGCATAGAATAGTGACACCTAAAATTTCAAAAGCATGAGCTATTAGCACAACTGTAGGCAAAGAAATAAGTTCAAATGAATGGTAACTGAGTTTGCAAACTTTACATGCAGCTAAGGGCAAGTGCTACAAGCCTATAAGCAAAGCTATACATTTAAATTGTCAACAGTTGTTAGAGTTAATGTTTTTAGTCCTAACACGCTCTGATTGTTGCTTTTTCAGAAAGCTCCCAAACTGACGTGGCTCTAAAAAAATAATCCACTGAGAGATCTTCTAGATTATGTCTGTCTCTGCTATTCAGAGACAAACATGCATATTTGACATGAGAGACAAACGTTCATATAATGTAATATCACTATTTCTTTAGAATAAAATGTCTTTGCCATATTACCAAATTTCATGATATAAAATAAGGAGGAGCTCGCCAAGTGCAGATCCGGTGCCCCAAAGAACGACTTCCAAATGAACTCGAGGGAGTAATTCAAAGACCGAGATCCTCATCAATGAGCCGATGTTTGGGTACATCGGCGGTCCAAATTCTGAACACTTCTTGTCAAGCCATGATGGCCCTGCTTAAGTCAGATGGTATCGTATGGAGCAGTTTTCAAATCAATCCGCCACATTGAACAGCCTTAATAGTGAAGAGAGCAATATGGGGCCCAAGATACAGCACAAATGTATGCAAACCTGAACCTGCATTACTCAAAGCATAGAAAAGGCATATTTAGTTAACTATTAGGAAAGCTGCATCCTGGAGCATTACTTACTTACACAACTCATTTCAATTAGTTAGATGTGTGAGTTGTCTCTAATGCAGATCATAACCAAGACAAGTGTTGATCTTTGTATTTTGCGATTACAAGGTAGACGCATTTGCGCACACACACAAGTGTGCCCCTTTAGGCCTTAGCACACGCCTATAAATACAGAGGACATGGATAAATCCATGACCCCACAGAGTTCCTACTGAAGTGCACCAGCATGCGCATAAGTGTGTGAATTAGTAAAAACTTTCAATCAGTCACACATCATCGCACTCCATTTCCCAAAGACACATATCCATTTCCCAACGCATGGGCATCCAGCTCCTAGACAGCTTCGGACTCACTTCCTGATAAGCGGACTGCAACATGACACATCATTCACTCAGTATGGACAGCTTGAAAACAATAAAAGACACAGTAACCTAAAAATAAAGGATAGCCTTTCTATAATTTTCAAGAATACACTGTCCATGTTTTTGCTACAAATGATTTAGAATTTATCACAAACATAATTGAAGTTTTCCAACACACCACTAACATATGAGTATATGACCCAAACAAGTCAAGCATGTCAAGGAAAAATGAACAAGTAGAATCAAGAGTTTCAAAAGAATAACATAAAAATAATGGGATGCCCTTTCTATAATTTTCAATAATACACAGTCCATGTTTTTGCTACAAATGATCTAGAATTTATCACGAACATATAAAGTTTTCCACCACACTACTAACGTATGACCCTAAATAAACAAGTCAAGCATGTCAACGAAAAGAGGACAAACAGAATCAAGAGTTTAATAAGATGTGACACAAAGTAACAATGAAAAGTTCCATTGCATCACATTACTAAATATGAACCAGAAAAGGGCATGCCACTGTTTTCCTTGGTCAAAGAGTTTCACAAATTCAAAGAGAGGAAAAGTAACAATAACCCATGCAGAATATTATCATAATGTATGAGTGAAGTTGATGAGTGATGAACATTAGGTGCCTATGAAAGGGCACATCTTACATAATACAATACCAAAAGAGATGCCATCGTAGTGTTCAAGAAAAGTCGATCGGTTTAGAAACAATACGAGAAAGAAATAGTAATATCATATGTACCGATGTACATACTACATAGATTGAGGAATACCGTGAAAGTGTAAAGCATATAATGAATATCACTATTTCTTCAGAATAAAATGTCTTGCCATATTACCATTTCGTGATATAAAATAAGGAGGAGCTCGCCAAGTGCAATCCCGATGTTCCCAAAGAACGACTTCCAAATGAACCCGAGGGAGTAATTCAAAGACCGGATCCTCACCGAATGAGCCGATGTCGGGTACATCGGCAATCAAATTCTGAACACTTCTTGTCAAGCCATGATGGCCCCTATTTAAGCTTATATGGTATCGTATGGAGCAGTTTTCAAATCAATCCGCCACATTGAACAAATTCTTAATAGTGAAGAGATGCTATCCATGCGAACAAATCTTAACGATCTACCAAACGGCAGATGTTTTGCCTGGCCAATGACGCAGCAACCACCAGTACGCAAGTGAAATGGTTGGGCAATGAGACGAGACTTTCCCCCAGCTTTTGGACAAAACGGAGGGTGCGAAATGATTGAGCACAATTTGCATGCAATTCCATTCATGGATATACATTAACATGTACTAATGATTGTACTTGTGCTCAATACAAGGCCTGAAGAGTCTCTAAGCAACCACTACGCTTTACAGCTTATCCGTGTTCCCATGACATGTGTAGTGTCATGTGTATTGGAATCAGCCGCTAACCTTGCAAGTCCAAAATCAGAAACCTGGAGATTTTTGAAGGTAGATAACAAATTTAAACAATAAATATGACCAGAGAATCACATCAAAATGTTGGAACTTGGAAGTTATACACCAAGTAACAAAGATACCGAAGCCAAGTTGTTATCCAATAAAATATTAGATGATTTAATATGTCTATGTATAATCCGAGGATGACCTGATGAATAAAAATAGAGGAATACAAAGAAAACCACCCTACTTTAGAGCATTGCTGAATAAATAATTTAGCCAAAAAAAAACAATCTTCATGCAGGTAAGCAATTCCGCGAGCCTTTAGGAGAAGACTAATCTCTGGTTGAGCCTTATAGCTTTGCAAATTAATCAACTTTGTCCATGGGTATGAATGTGTTTCGTTCGGTATATTTAGGAGTTCGCACAGAAATGGTACCTTGAAAAACTTTGCGTACTCTTTGGAGAGTGCATTTTCCTTCCCTGACTTGTTGTACATTAGTGTCAGCCTTGTACAATTCCTATCGAGTATCAGATGGCTTGGTGTTGGTTCTGCGGAATTTGGATAATAAATAGTCGATAGGGGATCATCGAATGTCATTTGTTGCACTTCAGTGTGCCTCTGAATGTATAGTTCTCTCAGCCCCAAAGCTCCATAAGGTACTTGTTGAAATGGCCATTGCTCCCTGAATGTGTAAATAATCATGACAGAACAGATAAGTAGGCAACAATACACATGTGTCGTTTTTCAAAGACTCAAAATATTCTATGGTTTGATACTCTGAAACATTCAGATGATTTCTGTGAGTTCAAAACAGAAATTATGTACAGAGTGCCTTGCACTTGTTGACTTGTACATTTGTTGGGCTTCATAGTAATTTCCTCCATCCACCATATTCTCAAGCTTTTCAATTGTTTGAAAACACAAAACTAATTATTACAGAAACTGTTGAGAAAATAATCTACAGGTCCTATGTATAAAATACTAATCGATGTTGCCAAAGGAGGACGAGGAACTTGCCTAGATGCTAATTGCTAACACAACAAGACATGCATGGAAATAGTTCATAGTGAATAGGATGAATGATCAAGTGCCATTGCTGATGCACTCCCTTTCTGCCCAAAACCACAAGACAACCAGGTGGTAGGGCGAGTACCTCAACAATATTTTTAACATTAAACCACAACATCAATGACTTTTCACAATGTTACTTTTCTCTTAACGGAACAATGTCTACTAATACATCTCACCCTCTTTTAGGACTGTTGCAACGCACATGTATGAGGTGGAATAAAATGCACCTAAATCATATACTTGAATTTCAGATTTCTCTTCATTTAATATATTTGATGATATCCCTACTACTTATTCAAAAGGAAGCTTTACTTGCTTGGATTAGATTGTTCTTGCTTGTTATATGCTTACAGTTGAAAAAGTATTTACTTATCTTCAGTGATGTAACCATTTAAAAACAATGCGATACAAATAAAGTGGCTGGATTCAGTAAGTATTTGAATAGAAGATTCTGAGTCCTGGTTTTCTCATTACTAATATTAAGAGTACCATCTACTACAAAAGTGTAATCACCGACCAACTAATCCTAAATATCATCTGAAGGAAGTAATGAACCCAAGCTCTAGCCTCTAATATCCTTTTTAGACTGAGATCACCGAATATACGATTAGTAAATGGCTAGTAACCAATCTGATTTAGAACTCTAGAAATGCCCATTAAAAAGTACTGTGTATGGAATGGCAATCCGATTGACAACAGATATTAACAACAAATGATGGAAAAGGACAATTACAACATGGTCTAGTGTGATGTCATCTCATCTTTTACCTTGGTTAGTGGCTGAGGCTGCGCTCCCCTGTCTAGGAACTCAAGGTTCTCCACATAGGTTGTACAGCAATCACAATCACCCAAACCATTAGTTTTCCCCAATCAATATTGCTCCAAGCAGACTAAACTACCTATGCATGCAGTGAACAAGAAGACATAACTTATACACATACCAACATTCACATCAACACCCAGTGGCCTCTGATTCATCCAAGGAGACGGAGGTGGCTGCACAAAATAAGTTCCATACATCAAACCCAACTAACATAAACTGAATCCTCTCCACAAACAACAGCAAAAATCCAAATCCACCCTACCATGTAGGGGCTCGTGCGATCAATCTTCGAATCAGCCCCATTCATCGCCATCCTGTTCCTCACGTCACTAATCGGTGATGGGGCATAGTTTGAACTTTGAAGGCCTAGTCAGTATGTTGTATATCCCTGCATCCGTCCCTGGAAGTGGTGTCTAGATCAGGGTCTGCAGCGGCGTCCGCACCCAAATACAACAAGCCACATCAGCACCGCGCCTGTCAACCATAGAGATCGCGGCCAATATGGAGGGATGATCGAGGGATTTTGCCTCATCGGTGGGAACATCATGTCAGCGGTGGGGGTGGCGTACTCCTCCAAGGTGGCCTCGTAGGGCACGTTGAGGTCATGCACGGGCGGGAAGGCCGAGCGCGCTCCGACGGATGCGACAAAGCGACTTAGAGCGCTTGATGTTCCTTGAGATTGCGCCAGAAGGCAAAGATCTTCGCCTCGAGAGCTAGGGTTTCCGGCCAGATCGGAGAGGCAACCGTCAAATCGCGGAAATCAACCAGCAATTCGAGACAGAGGTAGTACCAGATGCTCGAAAAGTTGAAGGTACTTACAGACATTGGCGACCACGTCGTCGATGACGGAGATGTCCCGAGCACGCCGCAGGGAGTAGGGGCCTCGGCCTTTGCTGGCCGCTGCACCCCCTCCGCCGCAAGACTACACCTTGCCCCCGGCTACCGCAAGCCTAGCGCATAGGTCTGGTGAAAGCTACGACTGCCGGCGAAGTGGGCGCGAGGTGACGGGTTGGAGGGAAGGGGAGGCGGCACCCAGGAGGGAGAGAAGGATGGAGAGGTGGCGATGGTGGAGAGGAGCGGCGGAGGAGGGAAAGGGAGGGGGCACCGGAGGGAGATAGAGAGGGAGCGGCGGCGCGACGGAGAGGGGGGGTTGGTTTTCTCGTTTTGTGCGTGAGGCAGTACAGGTTGGGGACGTTTTTTTTCCTAGCGAGAGAGAAGGTGGGCGATCAGTTGTTTCGTGCCAGCGAGCGAGACGGTCGTGAAGTCGTGATGCGGGCGATTGCTCGGCAGGAGGAGGCGCGGTCGCGAGTTGGGTCGATTGGTGCGAGATGATTCGAGCCAGTGGATGGTCGATCGGACGGATGGAAATGATGGTGGAAGAACGGACGACGGTAAACTTCTTCTTTTAAGTAGTAGAGAAAAGTGAGTTTTGCCAGAATTTTAGGGTCTTTTATAGGGTAGATTGTGCCGCCATTTAGAATAGCGACATGGACTTGCGGGATCTCTGCCACCATTTGAAATGACGATATTCTAAAATTTTAATATTAAAAAATTTAGAGATTTACGGGATCCATGTTGCCTTTTCAACTGGCGACATGGACCTTTCTGCACTGTTCTAGACTATGTCGCTATTCTCTAGGCTACTGTCACCATTTGGAATGGCGGGAAGATCCTGACGACAGTGGTCTAGTTTTGTATATTTTTTCGATTAATTATTTTTGTAAATTTCTTTTAAAATAATATTATTTCAAAAAAATTCTCTCTCCTTAGACCTTAGCTTGGCAGCATTGGAAGAAGTTTACTACGCTTCGCGGAGTGGGCTTGTCCGTTTCATGGCCGTCGTCTGTACGAAGATCAACGGTGTGCATGGCCCGTCAGCGTCAGACCCATTTATTCATGGTTTTATCTCTTCGGCTCGATCCATACTCACACTCGGGCTTGGAAGGCTCGTGCCATTTTGTTTTCACTTCATTTTCTTCTGCTGATTTGTCATAGAGGAGGGTACAGTATATACTCTAAATAGTCTTTAATCTAACCGTGAAAAGAATCCTACAAATCATGTCATCCTACAGATTCTAGCCGCGTTTGGGACGGCTTTGAAGCCGTAGCTTTTTCCTTCGAGAAGCCAGAAGTCGTCTCAAACACCTAACTTCCCGACGTGGTTTTTAGAGAAGCCAAAAGCCTATCATAACTAGGACAAGCAAAAAGCCAGTAGCTGCCTCGGCTAGCTTCCCGTGGCTTTTGTGGGATGAAACTAGGTCTCTGCCCTTGAAAGTTTAAGTTATTTACTCACCTCATACCAAATGTAAAAGCCCTAACTCACACCTCTCCTCACCCCCATTCAGTTCCCCACTACCACCCATTCGGCCCTGAGGAGGCAGGAGGTGAGTAGAGTTTCTCACGCCTGTGATCCACCGCCTCCGCCAAGGTTCTCCCCCCCAGCGTTGCCTCCCTCGGCCGCCTTCCTCCACGTCGGCTGTAACATCCCAAATTTTCGCTTTTGGCAAAATAAAACTTAAATTATTTTCCTTAGATTTTCTGGACTTTTTAAAAGCTTTTCTCTAATTATTTTAAAGCCAAAAATAAATTTATTTGCAAAAAATATTACCAAGTTTAAGTTGAAAATATTTTAGTTAAGTCCAGAATGTCTTTGAGAATTTCTGTGAATTTTCTCATACTTTTTGGATTTTATTTGCTATTTTCTAAATGCTATTTGAATTATCAGGATTATTTAAATTGTTAAACCTTTTAAAATCACCGCACAGTGTTTGGGCTGAATCTTTGACTCGGCCCATTTCTCTCGCAGCAGTGCAGCCAAACCTCCGCTTCGACGCTGCTTCTCTCCCAAATCGTACAACCGTTGGATCAAATTTGAACGGTCCGATCGAGTTACGCGTTCGCTCAGTCCGAACGTTCCAACAAGTGTGGACCGCCTGATCTAAAGTGGACGGCCAGATCTTGCTTGCACCTTCGGACGGGCCGAACGGCCCACTCATTATACACCGTCTGATCTAAATCCAACGGCCCAAACACCACCCGTTACTTTACTATTCCTTTCTTTCATTGACTGGTGGGACCGCCACTACAGTGCCGTCGTCTCCGCTCTTTTCTTCTTCCTCGCGATGCCGCCATTGCCGTCTTCGCCGAGCTTTTAATCTCGCCTGTTACTCCCCCTTTTCGTGCACATTTGATGCCATTAAACCCCACGATCTCTAACTCACTCAAAGCGCCCGTTTCTTCCTCCTTAAACCTCCTTAACCTCGCTGCCGTGCCGGCATGAAACGGTTGCACACGTCCCTGATGATTCAACCCCGCTCTCACCCTATAAAAGGGGACATCACCTTCGTGTTCATCCCCGCAGCTCATTCCCCAAATCCTAGCCCTTCTACCCCTCTCTAGCCACTAGAATTGAAGCTCGAAGCCGCTAGAGCCCTAGACGCTCCGCCGCCGTCACTAACGCTCCACCGCCCCCGACCACACCATCGTGTTCGCCATCGTGTGAGCTACCTTGTGCACGATAGTTCTGCGAGCGACCTCGAACGCTGCCGCCACCTTGGACCGAGCTCGCCGCCAAAGAACTCACACACGCCTCGTCGTCGAAACCTTGCGCATCAGGCTCCCCATCTTCTTCTCTAGCCCTTAGTACCACCCATTCGCGTCGCTGTGGCTCAGAGCACCGGTGACCATTGGGGCCCGAGCGCCGCCGTCGCCAGTCCGACGTGGCAGGGCCACGTGGTGCCAAGTCAGAGCTAGGTGACCACCACGTAAGCCATTTCCGCCCAATCAGTGCACATGTCAGCGATTACGTGGACGCACAGTCAGCAACACACGGGCCCACATGTCATAGACCGAATCTCACCTCGTGGTAATCGCCGACGCTATAATTAGATTATACTTTAGAAAAATAATTGAGGAAATTCTAGAAAATCTGGTTTTAGGGTTTTTTTTTAGTTTTAGATCTTCCAGGTGCTCATATTTCTTCATACAAACTCCGATTTAGGTGATTCAAATTTCTAAATTTATATAAAATCATAAACTAGCTATCTAAACCAAAATTATTTCATTTGGAGTTCATTTGAAGTTATTTTTGAATTTTATTTGAATTTAGTTTATTTTCACGTATAGATTTCGATTTAGTCCAAGAACCGTAATTAATCAACCACTGCACTTTTGAGCAAGGCAAGTTACATTCTTTGATCATATTTAAATTCCAGACTTAAAATTATTTAAATTCTATTTTTAAATTATGTATCGCATGCTTATTTAAATTCACTATTTAAATACTGCTTTTAAATTCATAGTTATACCTAAAATCCTTTGTATGGCCAATTTTGATATTGAACTAAATATATTGTCACCATAGATAAAACCTGATTGATACATTAGTATGAACTAGGATCATTTGAAAATGTTATGCCAAGACATGCTTAGACCAAAATGTATCAATTGGGGAATTTAGCCAATGATTCAATTCTTGTTTAAAAATAAGCCATGGTATTATTTTACCATGGACTTTTTGTAAATGATTTCAAAAACAAAAATAAAATCAAAAATGGTTTAAACTTGGGCAAAATGGATGTCAGGCTGGTGCAGGTTAATGCACAGGATTGAATCATTTTATTGATCAAGTCCAGGGTTTTAGTATGTTGCCTAAGTTGATTAAGGACCGGCCTGAAAGCCGCTTTTGCTAAACTCCACTGTACTACCACATGTCCTGTGTCGGCAGGACTAAGCTTAATAATTTGCAATACTCTACTGTTATTTGTGCCATGTGTTGTGTGGGTGTTGGTTAGACAGTATTCAGACCTAGCGCAAGAGGGGGCTTCCGGAGGATGGATAGTCCAATGGAAGTGAAACCTTAGCAAGTATAAATACTTTAGGGTAGAGCATTGTAACGACCTTGTGATAATTGCTTTGTTGTACGCCTTCGGAAGCGTGTATTGGCCGACATCAAAAACAGATTATCTCTTGTGGGTAAAATTGTACCACCTCTGCAGAGTGTAAAACTATTTGAATAGCCGTGTCCACGGTCATGGACATGTTTAGTATTTGCCACTCAAAGTTAGACTTTGGTTTTTGGTTTCAAAATATTTTGACACAAATGAAATTGGATTTCTATCCAAATGTGAATTGGGTGGTTAGCCATGACATAGGAGGCGGGTATCCTTCTCCACATCTTTGTATGGAGGTTATCTAACTATAAAACTTGAGTATTTATAAAAATAAATTTTAGCTATAGAATAACTGTTTTGGAAATTAGTATAAATATTTGAAAGAAACATGGCTTTACGCAAAATCAACCCTATAAGCCCTCCTTTGTAATCTTTGCATGTATTAAATTCTGTTATTGGGTGTAACTTACGAGCACAGAAGTTGTGCTCATCCTTACTTATTGCAAATAATCTCAGAGGAGGAGTACTTCGTGGACGAGGAGAACTTGGATGGCTAGGCTGTGCCCCCAGATGATTACTTGTGGCATATCGTTTGGTCTACTACTATCTTTTGCTTTTCGCTGTAATTTTCTTTAGGCCAAGTGTCATTTTGTAATAAATCCTCTGATATTATCAATGAAGTACGTGATGTGGACTTGTTACCATATTTGTAAACTGTGTACACTAGTTATTCTTGGACTAGTGTTTTAAGCACAGAGAATCTGGGATCCTTCAATCCCGGGTTCGACATCGGCACTCTCCGACACCTCCCAATCGCGCCATCGCCCTAGGTCTCATGCGCGCCGACTAGGCCTCCTCCTCCGCCGATCTGGACAACCTTAGGCGGTGACCTAGGGTTTCGCCTTCTCCTATCTTCCCTTCGTGTCCGACCGGTGCTGCCTCGTTCTGCTAACCTCTCCTTCGTCGAAATTTCACTAGAACACCGTTGTCGCCATCCGCCTGCGTCTCCAGCCGCCGCCGCCCGTCACGAACACCGCCGCCGTGGCCCTCCATCCACGACACCGCCCCCATAGCCTCCTTGGAACTTAACCGACTCGTTTTGGATATCACCCGCGCCTCTCGAGCCACTCGCCGAACTCCTCTATTCTCTCTTCTCTGTGTCGTTGACGAGTATGCCTCACTACCGATTTATTTGTTTTTCTCTTTATTTATATCAATTACATTAGGAGCATTACATATATTTCACAGCTCAAAATAACCAACTAACCTAATAAAAAAATCAGACCGCCAAACAGCCTCTCCAAAAAAACTACGGCTACTTTTCGTAAAAAAAAAGTTCAAAAAGCAGGTTTTGGCAAAAGATAGCGCCGTGCCAAACGGGGGAGCATATCAGGTGCACAAGCACCATTTGGTGCACATATGGAAAAACTTTTGTTTGGGTATCAAATTAGCATAAAAAATTCTGAAAAAAATTCTAGATGTAATTTATGGTGTTTTGTTTCACCCTTTAAAATTTGAAGTTCAAACTCAAAGTATGTTAGAAGATACAAAAAAGAGAAGTTTATCGTGAATAGTAACATTTGCCTGTTTTTTTTCAAAGACCATTTGATCTATCATATGTCGAAATTTCTTTTTTGTATGTTCTAACATACTTTGAGTTTGAACTTCAAATTTTAAAGGGTGGAACAAAACACCATAAATTACATCTAGAATTTTTTCAGAATTTTTTACGCTAATTGATACCCAAACAAAAAGCTTTTTCTATACGCTGCACCAAATAGACTTTGTGCACGTGATATGCAGCCGCCAAACGGGGCCTCTATCTAGCTTCTACGCAAGGTGCTCAGGCTTGCGCCCCGATCGAGAGAATATGTCAAGGAGATTCGAGCACGTGGTAATTCCTCCCTAGTGGGTCATTTGGTGACACGACCATGCATGACGCGCTGCTCTCTCATTTGTCAACCAACACCCCAATTAATTCCTTGGCTGTCCATCTCAAAGTCGGAGAATTTTGATCCCTGAAACCGACCTCAATTAGCTAGAAGAAATATGAGTTTTAGTTGAACTAGAGCAAGCGGACAAAACCCCATGACTTGACTCCGCGATAAAAATGCACCTAGTTGCATTGGTGTCAGATCTTAGATGATGCACACCGCTGGATAGTTTAACTAGGAAGGTTTTCGTTTAGCATTTTATATCTCCTCACTACTGCCAATTTTGTTTTCTAATCCCCATCAGAAAATTGATGGGGAGTTTGGATCGGTCGTCGGGACTCAAAATGCTAGTGCTGAGTTGCCAACAGTTTGAAGTCCAGCCAAGAAGCACGCCCAGTTAATTATCCCTTTAGGCCTTAGGCGTCTGGCGTCAGCTGTGGGGATCAATATAGTTAAAGGGTGACAGCGATCGATTAGTAAGTTAATTGAGTCGAGTGAGTGATGATCAGTGACTTCTGTAATTTTTCAGTATTTATCTGTTGTGTACAGACAGCTAGAGGTGGAGCTAGGCCTTAGGCCTTCGGGGTAATGGTCCAAAACTCAGGATCAAAATGATTGGTGAAATTCTTTAAAAAAACAGAAAAAATTAATTTTAGACTAAAAGTAGCTAGACCGGCCGAGGTTTGGCCCATGACCAGCCACGCTACTAAGACGACGATTTGCTGCACCTACAAGAGATTAAATGTGGTTTTAAAATTCCATCGGTTTCTCCTCTCAATCCGCAAACTCGATCCAAACAAAACTACCTAGCAACATCACATGTACTGAATACTAATATTCACGGGTATCACTAACTGGACATAATATTCTTCATCCTTTGTCATGACAAAACAGATTAGCAGCTAGCAAAGTTCAGACATCGTATAGGTAAGTTTGATCATGCTACTACAGCAGAAAACTCAAGTAGCAGCAGCAGCAGCAGCAGCAGTAACACAATTACAGAAACATTTGTAGTATAAATGTACAAGTGCAATTTCACAGTTCAGTCCCATATACGTACATGATTGATAGATCAAAATGCTGCCACTTTAATCCATCCGACAACAACATTTACAAGTTTAATTACAACCTTCCAAACTTAGGAAAAAAGGAACAACCGAAGGAAACCAAAAACAGCAAAAACTCCACATATATACGCATAGGTTTTATCATGAGAAGATCAAGCTGGCTGCAGGCAGACATGGTCAGTCGCAACACTTCGCAAACAGCAACGCCCTGACGTCATCGCCCAGGTACTACAGTATGGAGCAGCTATTGGAGTCGCGCCTCTCGCGGCGCGGCACCGCCTTGTAGCTGGTGCTGGAGGAGCGGTCCATGGGGTGGTAGTCGTGCTTCTCGACCAGCGGCGAGTAGTTGGCCGGGTGGCTGAGCGCCACCACCCGGGAGTAACTGCTCCCGTAGCCGCGCGCGGCGGCCATCGGCGACGGGTGGTAGTGGCGGTGGTAGGCGTACGGGCTTGGGGCCGTGGCGTACTGCCAGTGGCTGTACGCCGGCGACCGCGCCACCATCGCCATCTCCTTGCTCCCCGCCGCCGCGTCGAACGTGTCGAGCGTCCTCAGCTCCACGATCTCCGCGGCGCCCACCTTCTTCTTGAGTTTCTTGGTCAGCTTGTTCGAGTCCACGCCGTCGCCGATCACCAGCAGCAGGCTCTTGTCGCCGCCGGTCAGCGTCACCGACTCCACTCCTGTTCGATTGAAATAATCACACCAACGCTAGCTTCAATTAACGAAAAGCTTTTGCAGAGAAGAAATAAAGATTCAATTCAGAACAATCACAATTTTACAAACAAGATGAGCGAGCCATATACTTACCGCTGACTGTAGCTGCCACTTTCATGGCCTTCGTCTGGCATTTCTCGGATTTCACATGGATCCGGATTATGATCTCCTTCTGAAAAAATTTTACAGTTGCAATAACAAATTCGTAAGCTGTGCAAAACATGCCCAAGAAAAAAAAGAAGGAATATACATGATGCGTTCAAAATTAAGTTCAGATAAACAAGAGAATCTCAAACACACGTGTAGAACAAAAGGGAGAGAGTGTTTACCCTCATGGTTTTGCTTTGCTACTGTGTTCGGTAAGTTGCTCCAAACAAGGCAAGAACTATGTATGGATGCGGAGAGGAAAGAAATGTGTGCCCCCTCTCTGAAGTACTGACAGGATGAAGGTCATGTACTACTCATATATATGTACAAGACAATAATGTTTAATTGGTACCACTTGGTAGCCAAGCAAGCATCACCGATTAAACAAGTCTTCAGAAGATTAGATATTTAAGTGATGAACTGATAACTTTGACCAAAAGACTTTGCTCGATTCGTATGGTTAACTCTTTACGGAGCAAATCGCCTCTTCTTTCTTTTAATAAAACTAGCTGAGTGTTCGTGCTTTGCTACGGATAAAAAACATTTTACTCTAGCATGTCGAGCCGTTGAGATCCATGTCAACCCGTGTCGTGTCTTCACATGTATTGTCGTGCTCAGCACCTTAGCCTACAACACAACCTTGGCTCCGGCACGACGCTTGGTCGAGCTCTGATACAGAGAGGGTGCAAGAAAAGATGAGTATACTACTGCTTGTTTTGCATTCTATTAGAGACGTCTTCCTTTGAGATATGGTTTTCAACAACAACTGAAGCTCCCCATGTTATCTGAAGACTTGTTGAGTCGTTGCCATGATTTGGAAGTGGTTCTATGAATATTGCTTGGTACGACATCATTGCAAGTAGTTACAACAGAAGACATAACAAACTTAGCCGGTAAAAAACATATTACCCTAGCACGTCGCGCCACCGTTGCATGGCTTGGCTTGCTCCACACCGTCAACTCGTCAAGACACCTGGTTGAGCTCCATTGTGGTCCGCGTTGCGCCTCCGGCACTATGTTCGTCTTACGCCGCACCCTTGGCTACGTCTCCACGTCAGGGAAACAAATAACAAAACTTTAATTTTTTGTTTGAACCTGATAATATGTTTACCACACAAGGGAAATCAAGAAATTAGTAAAATGACAATAGGCTAGGTTTGTAACAAATTGCATAAAGAGTAAGCAATCGCTTACCGAATTTGTTCCATTTAACACCGTCAAACAATTCTTTATATGCATAACCCAAAGCATTGTTTTTAGAATAGATACCCAAAGCAGATTAATAAACTCTTTTGAAGTAGATATAAAGCCAAAAAAGTGAGAGCAACGACACTTGCATTACGTGCAGAAGATCAGTTAAATCAAATGCTTCTGAATCCTTAGTTCAAGTCCAAGGCCGCTTTATCGCTGTCTTGATTAGGAAGGGATTTTAGCACGAAGAAAGTCGTTGCTTGTTGTCCTAGGCATTTTTCCCAAGCAGAAGCTCATAAGGCTTCAACGTGAACTTATTTTTCTCCCGAACATCTTGTATGCAGGATTAGTATAATTCATTAGCAATAAACTTTGTGCTGTTCACAGAGTGCATTGATGAAAAACAATCACAAAACAACAATGCCTATCAAAGAATAAAATTAGACGAAGGAATTGCTCACTTGAACTGAAGCATTACCTACTCGATAGCTTTGCTGTGCAGGGCACAATGGAGATGGAGTATTAGCGTCGCGACTGTCTCTTCTTCGCAAGCCACGCGCTAGCGCTACCTCGCACCATCGGACACCAAGCAACTATGCTGGCCTCCAAGGGTTGGGACCATATCACGCTGGCCTCATTGATGCTAAGAACTGGGGATTTGTCCAGTGATGGGGCTATTCCTAGGAGGCCAAGGTAGATGAAATGTCTGGGGGCAGTGCTGATTGGGAGGGAAGACGAGTTGTTGGGATTTGTTTGGTATAAGGGGCACCGCGACGAGGAAAACGGGGGAGGCTGCGCGATCAAAAGTAGCAAAATAGGAGGAAGGGTTTGCGAGGGCTTCTGGAGGTGGAGGCTGTGCTCATATAAATTTTCCAAAGAGAAGGAGTCACAATGGATCCGGGATGATGAGGCTGGGTACACACGTTGGCACACGAATTCTCGAGGGGATGAGGGTTGCGACTTGCGAGGATTGGGAGGGGGGGGGTGCGAAGAACGCATCACTCACCACCACTAGGTTCTTTTTAAATAGTAAAGACTAGCAAGGTGGCCCACGCCATTGCGCGGGCATCATCATTATAGATTAGTAAAGTGCAATTAGCTATGCATAAATATTACTAATTTCCAATCACACTAATGTAGATGTATTCAATACATTTGTTTTTATTTAACTCTAGATGTCTTCGCTACATGTGTTTTGTATTGTCTATATAGTTGGAAATCAAGCAAAAATACAACATTCCCCCCATACAATTTTTTTCTTCTTAACGATTGAGCGATAGCTTAGTGGTGGAGACATGGAGGAACGTCCCACCCACTTGGGTTTGATCCCTGAATCAATCACGTGTGTCTCGCCTAAATAATTTGGGTACACAAGCGGTGCAAGTGTCCATCTTTCAATAATTTTCTTGCGTGTGTAGGGAACACACATGCATGTGCATGCGTGCGAATGGTGTGCGTCCGCCTTATATCCTCTTAACAAATTATTTTCTTTGTTTCTATTTTTTCGTTGCAAAAGCTCTACCTTATTTACGCTCGGAAAGACGGCCGAGTCAGACGTATGTGGGTCAGGGTTCCCTTTTTTGTGTCACGTGTGGTCTATTTAGGCTAAGCTCTATTTTTTTTACTTTAATTTCCTTCTTATCTTTTAATATTAAAACTCACACATCATCTCTTATCTTTTTGAGTTTAAATAGGTTGCCTAATAACATATAATGGTTGTGATTTTTAGTCATAAGTTGGGTCCACCAAATTAATGGCTAGTTTTGTTTTTTTTAAGAATTTCTAGTATGTGTTTATTTTTATTGTAGCATCTAGTGGTTTTGAGCTATCAATCATAATTAGGGTCTGACAAACTAAGGGTCGTATATTTTTATTTTTTTGTGAGAATTTCTAGGCTATTTATCATTTTTTTTCTTAGCAGCTGTAGACCACTTGTCATTGACTTTTAGTATACAATAGATTTGAGCCATTATAACTGGATTCCGCCAGATAGGTGCCTAGATCTTTCTGGTTAACATGGGAGCATCTTCGGAGTGCTTAACCAATATATGTTTAAATTTTTAAATATGTTTGAATTTAGGTTTCAAATTCGTTTGCATATCAAATCTCTAATCATCTTTTGTTTTTTTATTCTGAATTTGCGTGTTTTTTTTATCATACTGGACGTGGATTTCTTTTTGGTTTTAAGCTGGAATTCGTGTAAAAATCTAATTTGTGTTTTATTTTAATTATTATTCAGAAAATTAGTTTTTTAGGATTTACTTTGGAATTCGGATGGAAATCAATTTTCTATTTTTTATTCCGAATTTTAGTTCATTTGGATTGTACTTGACATAAACTCTTTCTTTTAATTTGCTAATTTATATTTAATTATTATTCCTAATTTAATTATTTATGGATGTTACTTTGGAAGTCGTATGGAAATCAAACTGCTGATTTTATTTATTTATTATTCCAAATGTCTCTTAGTTTTGGATTGTGTTTGACATAGACTGTTTCTTTTAATCTAAGATGTTATAAATCGGATCTGCCAGTTAGATGGCTAGATCTTTTCTCTAAGTGTATAATTAGTATAGATATAAATAGATTCTTATATCTCTAAGTCAACTTATTGGACCTAAACGACGACTAGAGGGGGGGGGTTTGAATAGGAGCACTACTTCTTTTTCACCTCGACCAGATTGAACTTAAATTTCACTCAAGTAGCCATGAAAGCTACCAAGATTGAAAGTGCAAGCACAGTGGAAGTCTTGTATTGAATCCAATCAAACCTCGAGACACAACAACCAAAATCACCAAAAAAACTCAAGCAGAGGAGAGTTGGGCGATAAGACCTCTGATGATGGGAGGTCTAACCGATGGCCAACTGATCAGACTTCTCACGGGTGAAGAATCTAGACACGCCATTATGAGTTAATAGAGTATTTTGGTAATTTATAACAATCATCATGTGGACTAACATTTTCCATGAGTCGGTGAAACAAGTTGAGTCCCATGATGATGAAGTCTTAGGATGTCATCATGTATTGATGAACATCAAGACAAGATCATGAAGTAAAGAAGATCATCATGTGTTGATGATATTCAAGTCAAGATCCCGAGCTTGGATTGGAAATATTCGTCATCAAGTAATCACTCCAAGATGGATGCTCAAGGCAAAGGTATGACTAGCATAGGCTAAGGATTTGTTTCTTAGTCATTTCACTGGTCTCGGTGTTTGATGTGGAGACCAGATTGCTAATATAGGTTGTTGTACTATTAAGAGGGGTCTTGACTAGTAGCTTGAGTGTGTCATGTGTTGATAGCTCTTAGTGCTTGCTCTAGCTCTCTGTGGCATGTTGTTGATATTTGCGATGTGTTTTGCAAATAGTTGAGGCTCATCCATAATACTTGTAGCATATGACTTTAGTTTGCTAATGTGTTTTGCAAATGGTTTAAGTCCATGTATGTAACATCCTAGTTTTCTGAGTTTCAAAAACCTTTTGAGTAGTTTAGTCCATTGGAAAATTCACCAAATTTTATTTGAAGTTTAAGTAAGCTTGATATGGACTTTTAAATAGTAAAATAATTTAATGTGACTAATCTAAACTTCAATTAATTCCAAAACTATTTTTTTGAGTTCTTTGTGCTTGGAATTATTTTGCAGATTTTTCTAGTTTTTTTCCGAGTTAATTTGCTATTTTTAAATTGCCATTTGGATTTATTAGTATTTCTAAAAATGCAAAACCAAATAAAAATCTCAGAAAACCTTCGGGCTGAATTCCCTAAACCCCAGCTCATCTACTCTGAAGCCCATCCCATCTTCCCGGCCTTTTCCTTTCGTCGTAGCTCAGCCGCATTTGCTCTCTCCCTCTCATTGCCGAGTGGGTCCACCTTGTCAGCACCGAGTCGCCACATCGTCATCATCTTCATCCTGGACTCCACCTCTAAATCTCATGCATGTACACCTCATTGTCGGCTTCGACACGGACTCGCCCATCTCCGACCCTATTTAAGAGCTCGCACCCACGTCGAAATCTTTGCACCGCCTCCCTCTTCTGAAACCCTAAAGTTGTTCCTCGGATCACACCGCCTTTCTGTCAAATCGAACCCTAGAAGCTAAGCACCGCCAAAGCCTTCCTCGCCGGATTTTGTCACTGCTGGTAAGCCTTCGCCTCCTTTGTCAGCAGAAACGGGATCGTCGCCTTGCGTTTTATGTGGTGCGCATCTTCTTGTCTCCGGGAACTCGCCGCAGAGCCTCACCACCATGAAATCGAGCCGCTCCACCGCTCAACTCATCACCGCCGCCGCTGTGGTCGTCTCCAATGCAAATTGACCACGTCCTTGCAATCCCCGTGTTGCACTTGCTCGGATCCGCTAATTCACCGTCACCGGAGAGCCACCGTTCGTCGAAATCCATCAGGTCCAGAGCGCCACCGCCGTAGGGCCACCGTGTCATGCCACCTCACCACCTTTTCACCTACCACATCAGCCCTAGAGCCTACGTGTTAGTCAAGTCAGTAGCCACATGCGCCAGTGTGTCAACCAAACCCTAAACTTTAGATCCAAATCCCATGTGGGACTAGTCCACGGTAAACAATGCAGTGACATGTGGTCCCCACCTGTCATAGCTACTGTGCTGTAGATCCATGAGCCATATACCCATAGACCAGATCCATGAACCCGATCCATAGATCCCGGGCCTCACATGTTAGCATATGTCTTGATTTTCAGAATTTTCTTTTAATTTGAAAATTGTTGCTGACGTCATGCTAATGCAATAATTCTAAATTTCCTTTGAAAAGATAATTATGGAAATTAGGAATAGTAAATCCTTTTTTTTTCTTAGGGTTAGATCTTCCAAAAGCTCGTTCTTCCTCATATGAACTCTGTTTGAGCTCATTTCAAATTTCTAAATTCATCTAAATCCAAGCTCTACCTTTCTAAGATTTTTATTTAATTTTTGGAGTTTGTTATATCTCTGTTTTATATTTATTTTCTTTCGTTTGCGAGTAGACATTGATATTTCAGGAGTTTTCGAAGGAGGAGAAGTTGAACAAGATCAAGACTAGTACCAAGACTTGTTCCAAGGCAAGTTGTACCTTTGACCATGTTGAACCTAGTTTTTAAAATTACTTTGATTCAAGTTATTGTATTTTACTTTAAGTATTTATTTAAATGCTTTGGGATTAGTTATATACCAATTTGATTATATCCACCTTGCTAATTGTATTATCCTGATCTTTTGTCACCCTAGCTTGGTTAATTACTAGTTGGTAATATCATAGCACCAATGTGGGTTGGTTAGTTACGAATAGTTTGCTTAGCCATGCAACGAGTCATTTATATCATTGAGTTGAAAATATTAACTTGACTAAGTGATTGTGGAACTTGTGTGAAACGATGTGCTGTATGCTGTTACTCGATGATGGTATGTGTTGCACTTAACCAATAAGGTGGGAAAAGATTTGGACTAAGGTGAGTGGATGGAACTGTGTGATATGGTGGAGCTTAGTGATCGGGGAATGGAAAAATGGTCACTTACACTACTACAAAAAGGTTAATACTGGATACCTCATCACAGACGGTTGACCAAAACCGCTCAGATATATGCAATCACAAACGGTTTTGGTTTAGAGACCGTCGTGTTATCATTGCGTTAAAACCATCTCGTGAAGAGGTAATATCACAAGCGGTTCATATTGAAAACCATCTGTGAAGTATCATAGGCGGTTCTAAACATGAACCGTCTGTGATAATTGTAGACTTCACGATGGTTTTAATTATAACCGCTTGTGATAATATCGCTTCAGCTCCTCGGTGAGTTTCTTCGTCACCGATACATCTCTTCATCGTATCAATCTTGCTTGGCCCCCGACGTGTCTCTTCGCCTCACACGCTGAATTTATTCCTTGTTTTATAAAAATGATCATCCGCCATCGAAGATGATCATCCCCATATATAACTCTACTATATATATATATATATATATATATATATATATATATATATATATATATATATATATAAAAGCGTGAATGGCTCCTCTTACATTTTCTTATCGCGGCATTGATGGTCTACTTGGCCATACTATACGAGCACCTCTCTGCCGTATGTTGGCGGATCTTTGCAGAAGGACCTTGTTTCAACAGTGTCCTCACTCCTTTGTCCGAGGATTTGCTAGAGCAAGTGACGGCCACCTTTCTCCATCTTCACATCCTTCTCCGCATCTTAGGGTGATCTCTCGCTTCAAGAGTTAAGCTGCGTCATCGATCTGGTCCTCCACAACGATGTTGCACTTCTCTAGGAGGCTTGCCATCACTTGGATTGCTTAATCGAGGGGGCGGGCGACTGAGTCGACCATGCTGAGACCCCTCAAGCAAGGAAAGAGAGCCTATGGGCTCAATTCTTCTTGATTCAATAGTCCGAGGGTCTTCGAGAGACACTCGAATGAGCGCGTCAGTGGGTGGACGTATTTCGGGCTTCGTTCGCTAATGATCACGAACCATCCGATGCCGCTGCCGCCTACGGAGTTTTGAAGATGGAGATAGTAGCCTACTTCTACCACTAGAAAAACTTTGTTTATTTAGGTTTCTACTTTTTTTAATCTTTGTAAGAAGCGACTGGCCACATGTTTGGCCATATGTAAATTCCAAAATGAAAAAAAATCTAGTTTGGAGGTGAAGTTACTATATTATATGTTGAACTATATATCACAGACGGTTTAGTAGAACAAATATTCGTCTCTGATATGTATCATAGTTAAAGCATATTTTCAACAGTATTTAAATGACAAAATTAACATATAAACATGTAATTTCTTCATGTCATGTAAATGTATACATGATAATATGCTCAAAACATAGAACTTGAGAACAACCATATCACAGATGATTCTATAATAAAATCGTCCGTGATATGTCTCATATCACATACGGTTCTCATATCACAGACGGTTCTATAATAGAACCGTCCGTGATATGGTCCCATATCACATACGGTTCTATTATTTAATCGGTTCCATAATAGAACTGTCTGTGATATCTCTTTATTAGTAGGAGCCCGCTAGGGTTTGTGCCCTAACTCATCACTCCCCAGTCCCCAGGGCCATTACTCTCACCCGTTTCCCTCCCCACCCGAGTGCCCCCAACCTCGACGCCGTCGCCCCCTGTCATAGCTACTGTGCTGTAGATCCATGAGCCATATACCCATAGACCAGATCCATGAACCCGGTCCATAGATCCCGGGCCTCACATGTTAGCATATGTCTTGATTTTCAGAATTTTCTTTTAATTTGAAAATTGTTGCTGACGTCATGCTAATGCAATAATTCTAAATTTCCTTTGAAAAGATAATTATGGAAATTAGGAATAGTAAATCCTTTTTTTTTCTTAGGGTTAGATCTTCCAAAAGCTCGTTCTTCCTCATATGAACTCTGTTTGAGCTCATTTCAAATTTCTAAATTCATCTAAATCCAAGCTCTACCTTTCTAAGATTTTTATTTAATTTTTGGAGTTTGTTATATCTCTGTTTTATATTTATTTTCTTTCGTTTGCGAGTAGACATTGATATTTCAGGAGTTTTCGAAGGAGGAGAAGTTGAACAAGATCAAGACTAGTACCAAGACTTGTTCCAAGGCAAGTTGTACCTTTGACCATGTTGAACCTAGTTTTTAAAATTACTTTGATTCAAGTTATTGTATTTTACTTTAAGTATTTATTTAAATGCTTTGGGATTAGTTATATACCAATTTGATTATATCCACCTTGCTAATTGTATTATCCTGATCTTTTGTCACCCTAGCTTGGTTAATTACTAGTTGGTAATATCATAGCACCAATGTGGGTTGGTTAGTTACGAATAGTTTGCTTAGCCATGCAACGAGTCATTTATATCATTGAGTTGAAAATATTAACTTGACTAAGTGATTGTGGAACTTGTGTGAAACGATGTGTCAGATGTCTTTGTTACTCGATGATGGTATGTGTTGCACTTAACCAATAAGGTGGGAAAAGATTTGGACTAAGGTGAGTGGATGGAACTGTGTGATATGGTGGAGCTTAGTGATCGGGGAATGGAAAAATGGTCACTTACACTACTACAAAAAGGTTAATCTTCGATACCTCATCACAGACGGTTGACCAAAACCGCTCAGATATATGCAATCACAAACGGTTTTGGTTTAGAGACCGTCTGTGTTATCGGCTGCGTTAAAAACCATCTGTGAAGAGGTAATATCACAAGCGGTTCATATTGAAAACCATCTGTGAAGTATCATAGGCGGTTCTAAACATGAACCGTCTGTGATAATTGTAGACTTCACAGATGGTTTTTAATTATAACCGTTTGTGATAATATCGCTTCAGCTCCTCGGTGAGTTTCTTCGTCACCGATACATCTCTTCATCGTATCAATGCTGCTTCGGCTCCCCGACGTGTCTCTTCGTCTCACACGCTGAATTTATTCCTTGTTTTATAAAAATGATCATCCGCCATCGAAGATGATCATCCCCATATATAACTCTACTATATATATATATATATATATATATATATATATAAAAGCAGGAATGGCTCCCTCTTCTGTTTTCTTATCGCCGGCATTGATGGTCTACTTGGCCATACTATACGAGCACCTCTCTGGCCGTATGTTGGCGGATGCTGCAGAAGGACACTGTTTCAACAGTGTCCTCACTCCTTTGTCCGAGGATTTGCTAGAGCAAGTGACGGCCACCTTTCTCCATCTTCACATCCTTCTCCGCCGCATCTTCCGGGTGATCTCTCGCTTCTGAAGAGTTAACTGCGTCATCGATCTGGTCCTCCACAACGATGTTGCACTTCTCTAGGAGGCTTGCCATCACTTGGATTGCTTAATCGAGGGGGCGGGCGACTGAGTCGACCATGCTGAGACCCCTCAAGCAAGGAAAGAGAGCCTGTGGGCTCAATTCTTCTTGATTCAATAGTCCGAGGGTCTTCGAGAGACACTCGAATGAGCGCGTCAGTGGGTGGACGTATTTCGGGCTTCGTTCGCTAATGATCACGAACCATCCGATGCCACTGCCGCCTACGGAGTTTTGAAGATGGAGATAGTAGCCTACTTCTACCACTAGAAAAACTTTGTTTATTTAGGTTTCTACTTTTTTTAATCTTTGTAAGAAGCGATCGGCCACTTGTTTGGCCATATGTAAATTCCAAAATGAAAAAAAATCTAGTTTGGAGGTGAAGTTACTATATTATATGTTGAACTATATATCACAGACGGTTTAGTAGAACAAATATTCGTCTCTGATATGTATCATAGTTAAAGCATATTTTCAACAGTATTTAAATGACAAAATTAACATATAAACATGTAATTTCTTCATGTCATGTAAATGTATACATGATAATATGCTCAAAACATAGAACTTGAGAACAACCATATCACAGATGATTCTATAATAAAATCGTCCGTGATATGTCTCATATCACATACGGTTCTCATATCACGAGCGGTTCTATAATAGAACCGTCTGTGATATAGTCCCATATCACATACGGTTCTATTATTTAATCGGTTCCATAATAGAACTATCTCGTGATATCTCTTTATTAGTAGGAGCCCGCTAGGGTTTGTGCCCTAACTCATCACTCCCAGTCCCCTGTCATTACTCTCACCCGCTTCCCCCCACCCGAGTGCCCCCAACCTCGACGCCGCCGCCCCATCATAGCTCTTGTCTTTGTAGATCCATGAGCCATATACCCATAGACCAGATCCATGAACCCGGTTCATAGATCCCGGCCTCACATGTTAGCATATGTCTTGATTTTCAGAATTTTCTTTTAATTTGAAAATTGTTGTCGACGTCATGCTAATGCAATAATTCTAAATTTCCTTTGAAAAGATAATTATGGAAATTAGGAATAGTAAATCCTTTTTTTTCTTAGGGTTAGATCTTCCAAAAGCTCGTTCTTCCTCATATGAACTCTGTTTGAGCTCATTTCAAATTTCTAAATTCATCTAAATCCAAGCTCTACCTTTCTAAGATTTTTATTTAATTTTTGGAGTTTGTTATATCTCTGTTTTATATTTATTTTCTTTCGCTTATGCAGTAGACATTGATATTTCAGGAGTTTTCGAAGGAGGAGAAGTTGAACAAGATCAAGACTAGTACCAAGACTTGTTCCAAGGCAAGTTGTACCTTTGACCATGTTGAACCTAGTTTTTAAAATTACTTTGATTCAAGTTATTGTATTTTACTTTAAGTATTTATTTAAATGCTTTGGGATTAGTTATATACCAATTTGATTATATCCACCTTGCTAATTGTATTATCCTGATCTTTTGTCACCCTAGCTTGGTTAATTACTAGTTGGTAATATCATAGCACCAATGTGGGTTGGTTAGTTACGAATAGTTTGCTTAGCCATGCAACGAGTCATTTATATCATTGAGTTGAAAATATTAACTTGACTAAGTGATTGTGGAACTTGTGTGAAACGATGTGCTGTATGCTGTTACTCGATGATGGTATGTGTTGCACTTAACCAATAAGGTGGGAAAAGATTTGGACTAAGGTGAGTGGATGGAACTGTGTGATATGGTGGAGCTTAGTGATCGGGGAATGGAAAAATGGTCACTTACACTACTACAAAAAGGTTAATACTGGATACCTCATCACAGACGGTTGACCAAAACCGTCTGTATTACATGCAATCACAAACGGTTTTGGTTTAGAGACCGTCTGTGTTATCGGCTGCGTTAAAAACCATCTGTGAAGAGGTAATATCACAAGCGGTTCATATTGAAAACCATCTGTGAAGTATCACAGGCGGTTCTAAACATGAACCGTCTGTGATAATTGTAGACTTCACAGATGGTTTTTAATTATAACCGTTTATGATAATATCGCTTCAGCTCCTCGGTGAGTTTCTTCGTCACCGATACATCTCTTCATCGTATCAATCTTTGCTTGGCTCCCGACGTGTCTCTTCGCCTCACACGCTGAATTTATTCCTTGTTTTATAAAATGATCATCCGCCATCGAAGATGATCATCCCCATATATAACTCTACTATATATATATATATATATATATATATATATATATATATATATATATATATATATATATATATATATATATATATATATATATGTGAATGGCTCCTCTTCGCTTTTCTTATCGCCGGCATTAATGGTCTACTTGGCCATACTATACGAGCACCTCTCTGGCCGTATGTTGGCGGATGCTGCAGAAGGACACTGTTTCAACAGTGTCCTCACTCCTTTGTCCGAGGATTTGCTAGAGCAAGTGACGGCCACCTTTCTCCATCTTCACATCCTTCTCCGCCGCATCTTCCGGGTGATCTCTCGCTTCTGATGAGTTAACTGCGTCATCGATCTGGTCCTCCACAACGATGTTGCACTTCTCTAGGAGGCTTGCCATCACTTGGATTGCTTAATCGAGGGGGCGGGCGACTGAGTCGACCATGCTGAGACCCCTCAAGCAAGGAAAGAGAGCCTATGGGCTCAATTCTTCTTGATTCAATAGTCCGAGGGTCTTCGAGAGACACTCGAATGAGCGCGTCAGTGGGTGGACGTATTTCGGGCTTCGTTCGCTAATGATCACGAACCATCCGATGCCGCTGCCGCCTACGGAGTTTTGAAGATGGAGATAGTAGCCTACTTCTACCACTAGAAAAACTTTGTTTATTTAGGTTTCTACTTTTTTTAATCTTTGTAAGAAGCGATCGGCCACTTGTTTGGCCATATGTAAATTCCAAAATGAAAAAAATCTAGTTTGGAGGTGAAGTTACTATATTATATGTTGAACTATATATCACAGACGGTTTAGTAGAACAAATATTCGTCTCTGATATGTATCATAGTTAAAGCATATTTTCAACAGTATTTAAATGACAAAATTAACATATAAACATGTAATTTCTTCAAGTCATGTAAATGTATACATGATAATATGCTCAAAACATAGAACTTGAGAACAACCATATCACAGATGATTCTATAATAAAATCGTCCGTGATATGTCTCATATCACATACGGTTCTCATATCACAGACGGTTCTATAATAGAACCGTCCGTGATATGGTCCCATATCACATACGGTTCTATTATTTAATCGGTTCCATAATAGAACTGTCTGTGATATCTCTTTATTAGTAGGAGCCCGCTAGGGTTTGTGCCCTAACTCATCACTCCCCAGTCCCCAGGGCCATTACTCTCACCCGTTTCCCACCCCACCCGAGTGCCCCCAACCTCGACGCCGTCGCCCCCGACATCAACGGCGCCGCCCGAGTCGCACCTTCTCCCCAACCCTATCGCCGACGCCACCCTTCTTTCCATCGCCACCGGTTGTGACACCACGGTTCACTACACAAGACATTCTTATGATAGGAATGTCTTGTGTAGTGTCATCATTGTGACACAACTACCGTGACACTGCTACCGCCGCCGTCGGTCCAATCGACCTCCCCCAGGCCAAATCCACCTTCTCGTCGCCAGATCTGCCTTCCCCTCTTTTTCCTGTCCCCCCGGCGTGCGCGACCCCGACTACCTCTCCACTGACCTCCCCCGGCTACCTCTCCATCGAATTCGATGCCGCCGCCCCCAACATTGACGACTCCGCCCGAGTCGCGCCTTCTTCTCGACCCCTGTGCCTCTTTGCGCTTGGCTCCGACCCGGCTGTGGTTTGAGATCTGGTTGTTTGAGGCTTCCTGCTCCCTGGACTCAATCCCCCATTCCCCCACTTCCTCTTTCTGTTATTTTAGTTTCATGATTGAGCTTGTTTTGGTTTACTGATGTGAGTTGATTATTTACTGATGTGGGTTAATTTATTGATTAAGCATGGTAAATGAAATGGAGGTGGGAGAATGCATGGTGGAGGTGTTGCCGCTGGTATTGCGTCACACTAAGGTAACTACTCCCCTCTACTCTCTATTGCTTTCCATCTCCTTGCTCTGTGATGTAAACTAAGGACTATTGATGTATGTGTATTCTGTGCATCTTGCTTAGTTCATGCTGTGGGTTCAGATTGACAAAAATGAATGGGGCAAAATGGTGGGTTTGGTTAATGCTCTATGATGGATACTGAGGGTTATTGATGTCGGTTCTTTGTGCTTGGTTGGCTTACATGGGATGTGGTTCGGATGGGGCAAAACATCAGTCTGTACACATACAAATTTTTGTACATGTAACTAATCTTATGGTATGTTCCTATATGGTATTCTGCTTTTGAAAGTGTAATTAACTTTTCAGATTTGTAAAGGTTAGACTAATGTGTAAAGCTGCAATTAACATACAAATTTCTGGAATTTTTACCTAGCTTATGCCTCTGATCATCAATTATTTATTAATTGGTGTGTATCCTATTCCAAAACAAGACCAAATGAGTTAAAAACTACTACAACACCTCTTCACTTGTCTCTCATCATTCATTTCACCTTTGTCTGTGTAATCGTGTTCATGCCGGTCAAGTTCTCCTCTCTTGCGTCCTAGGTATGCCAGGAGAGTGTGTGTACATACAATTACCTGGATATCGTCGATAAGTAATTGGACTTGACATCAAGGAATGGTTGGTTGCTGACGCATGAAGCCACTTCCCAGTTGGAGTACCTACGCGTCCACGCCATGTTCAGAAAGTGGCATGGATGCGCAGGTACTCCGATTGGGAAGTGGCTTCATGTATCAGTAACCAACCATTCTTTAATGTCAAGTCCAATTACCTATCAATGACATCCAGGTAATTGTTTGTCCACGCGCTCTCAGACAACTCATGAAACCGTCTGTGATGACATTTTTGAAACGTCTGTGAAGACCTTTTCTGTAGTAGTGTTAGTTAGAATTTGGCAGTCTCACTTTGGTCAATTAAGGACTTAACTTTATGCGCCATTGAACTGAGCCATAACTGTACGACCACATGCCTGATGGGATAGGCCTAACTTAGTAAGTTACGAAATCTTGACATTGACTACTCAGGTAGTAGGTTAGGTGCTCAGTGATGGGTGGAGGTGTGGACTACTCTGTAGGTCACATTTATGAGCAGTTCATCGCCTTCAGGTCCAACGGTGTGTGTTATTCCAAAGCGCTTTGTCAGGGTTGGTACGACGGTAAAACACATCGGGAGGGTCAATCGTCAAGATGAAGTTTCAGAAAGGTTTTGTTGTGATCATCTCTGATCCAATTGATTGCATCTTGTGGGTAAAGTGTACAACATCTGCAGAGTATTAAACGATCTATTCGAATAGCCGTATCCGCGGTCATAGACATGCTCGGGGATTTCACATGAGGGGTAGATTTTCATAAAACATTTGGGAAGGGATAGCTATTGTGGGGACCCTGAAATCGAACCCGTTTCAAGTCAAGTGATTGCGCCGGAGACGCAATTCTTAGTAGGAAACGAAAATGATTTCGAGTACCCGGATATGTGTCTCACGTTAGCTCCCAGGATCAGTGGCTAACATGCACATATCCAAACAACATCATATCACGCACATACCCGATTTGAATATAACAGGATACTAAGTAAGAACTAAGAATTGAAACTAGCTCTACACGAGCACTTTTCACAACTCAACCAACTGACCAAATTAAATTTAACAAACTAAACTCAGCAGCGAAAGACATTAAATAAAAAAGAATAAATGGTCAAGTAAACTAAAACAAACTTCCCAATGGTGCGCCATAACCCGTAGGGCAACAGACTGGGATTAAAGCCGATGCGCCTGCCATTCTCATCTGAACAAGTGGACAATCCGGTTGAGTACAATGTTGTACTCGCAAGTCTTACAAGCAAAAGAAATATAGTAAATGTATTTGAGTATCAAAGGGAAGCTAAAATGGTTCATTTTCAGCATAAAGCAAAGTTGTCCAATGAGATGACTAGTATATATTTAAATTGCCATTTGACAAAATTTTAGAAACAATATATAATAGTAAGGTATTCCAAATTCATGATCAATACTTGCACAAGTTTACCATCATGATATCATAACCAAAGTGGATGTCCCACTCAGGTAAACTAACCATCAACACACGAACTTCCCGTTCGTGACAACATGCCATTTCGAAACATACCCTGATCCTATTCCCAACATCTAGCTATGCATGGTCTCCCACAAGCGATGTCCATGACCAGGGACACGGCTATTCGAATAGATTTATGACTATACAGAGTTTGTACAGCTTTACCCACAGGATATGAATATCTCTCAATGTTGGCCAATTCACTCTTCCATAGGAGTGTGACTGAGATATCATAACGAGGCCATTACAATGCCATGTGCTCGCTATTAAACCACCCGAGGATACACACCATAGTAGGCTATCGTTCGCCTGAACTATAGTTACACCTCGTTGTGTAAGTAAATCCTTGCGAAGCTACCCGCAAACGCAAGCGACCCTTAAGGGCAGTCACATGCCCCCACTAGATTGATAACACAACAATAACAACAATTGTCAATCTAGTTGTGGTTTGATAGCTAAAACATGATAAATTAATAAGGCAAGCCTTCGCCATTAACCCAGCGTGTGGTTGCATGTAAGACTTGGTTCAACACCACACAGACTGGTCCTTAATCACCTAGATGGGGCTACACAATTTCTAGAATAACCTTTCATCATCACCCTACACCCGTCCAAGTTAAAATATAAAGAACCCAATGCTCAAAGTATCCACAAAAACTAGATTTGAAGATCTGATTACAATCCTCAAGTTTTAACAAAATTCGATTCATCTCGGCCGATGGAATAGCTCCATCAACCACTTTCGACTACGGCCCTGTTTGTTTAGGCTTAAGCTTTTTGGTTTATAGCTTAAAGCCAGCCTGTTTTGGCTTAATCAGCTTATAAGCCCCTTAGCTTTTAAGCTAAGCTTTGGTGTTTGGTAATCTGGCTTTTTATAGGATGTTGGCTTATTGAGTTGTGTGTGAATAATAAAAAATATGAATTACCCTTTAGGGTTTAAAGAACCTTTTAAAGCATGTATTTAAACTTATATGATGCAATTTTGTACATATCATATTAATGTAATCTATTTATCCTCTTGCAACCATTAAAGAAGTAGCAATACTATCACGAAAGACACTCATATCTCTATCATCGATTGTTGATCCATTGACACCGTAAAGGAACTTCCATGCCAAGAAATATTCCAACAAAACTATCTTTCTAGGCTTCTTGCACATATAGCATAGGCTCAATAAACAATTCTTGCATTAAAAAAGTTCTTCCAGCAGGACTTAAAAAGTATGGGTGATCATTTTCGTTATCTTTATAGTACAGAGCAAACTCTCTTTAATGTGACTGAGACATGCAAGGAAACAAAATTGTTCAGAAGACCGCTTATTTTATCCCTCTTTTGCAGCTATCATGAGCTCATCCCAGGTTGTGATCTTCTCTCTAGGCTTGTTCTTCAGCTGGCCTGCCATCTTTTCCTTAGAATCGATCTTCTCCCAGCCGTCGAATGGCACAAACAGACATTCTTTTGTTCTAGAATCTCAAGGAGTCCCCTCCTGCCTTCTTTCTTCGAATCAGATGGGAACCTGAACACGCCCTTATTGTCATCTTCAAGTATGCTAGCCACATGTTAATCAAGAAATAAATAGAAAATAATGTGTATAGCCTGGTAAAGACTTAGTACGTACAAATTTAAATACAAAAGAAATCATTTCGATGATTTCACAAGAACCCCCTTCCGTCTATGCAATGTACCTAACAAAGTACCTATTCCAGTGTAGGCCTACAGGGTCAATAATAGCTATGCCATTCCATAATAATAGAGGCTATACATGAACCTGAAGAACTTCCATGTTGAATTTCAAAATGGTATGCTACAAATAATCTTAGTTCACATGGAATTAGGCCACTTCAGGAGATATTTGCAGGTGTTTCTCATACAAGAACAAATGAAAACTACTCACTACACTCAGATCAATGGGGTGCTTGCAAATCTTCTGTAGCACAATGGTAGAAAACAACAAAACAAAGGTACATACTGTTTCTTCAGCACAATGGAGATTTGTCGCAACAATTCCAGTTGGTCCTCTCTTTAACCATCCTACCACATACAGTCCTGGTTCCACTGTGGCAGCCTTTGATTCACTGCTCAGAACTTTGCTCTTCAAGTTTGGGACAACTCCTGCAATGAACGAATATCTATACAACTCAATTTGCACCTACTCATTCGAGAATCTGAATTTACAGAGTGCCATCAGCTTTAAACTACATGCCAAATCAAAGCACAATTGATCACTGCCGAAGTCTCACACACAAGTATGCTAATCCGACAAACACAAATGCTTTACATTGCATTGGTCACTCGACGGGAGCCAACAAGATGGCGGCACTCCGAACTGGCAGGGAGGCGGAGGAGAGGGCTGGCTACGGTGGCGAAGGAGAGGGCCGGCTACGGCGGCAGAGGAGAGGGCCGGCTACGGTGGTGCTACTCGGGTCCAGGCGGTTTGGCCTAGGGCGTTGGGGGAGGAGTCCGAACGACGAGGCTCGGGATAGGAGGCGGCGACGCCGATCCGGCCTGAGGAGGCCGAGCAGCGGTGGGGAGGAGGTGGGGAGGGGAGACGACAGCGTCGGGGGAGGGGAGGGGAGTTGGCGGCTGCGGGAGGTGGCAGCGTGTGAGAAGAGAAGAGGGGAGGGGAGGTGGCGGCGTTGGGGAGAGGAGAGGGGAGGCGGCGACGATGGGGAGGGGGAGGGGAGGGAAGGCGGCGGTGTTGGGAGCCGAACAGGAGGGGGAGGTGTTGGGTTGGGGGGACTGAAGGGTAGGGGAAAAGGTCGAAAACAAGAGCAAAAAAAGAAAATGGTTTGTAATTATATACCAATGGCATTTTGAGGGTAATCTCAACGAAGTTCGGCGGCAAAGGGGTATTCTATTCCGCAAAAGCCAAAAAAGGCACCTCTTTCATGGCTTATGACTTTTAGGCTTAAAATGGCTTAAACTTTTTATAAGCTGGATGAAAAAGCCACCCCTTTGTGTTAGGCTTAGGCTTTTTTGCTTTTAAGCTAGACAAAAAGCCTAAACAAATAGGGCCTACATCTACTAGCATGGCTAAGTTGTTGGAAATATGCCCTAGAGGCAATCATAGAGATGGTTATATTTCATTATGTTCATAATATTGGATAATATGTTATCTTATTCCTAGAATAATATTGTTAATATGATTATCAAGTATGTGACTTGATTGTGAAACTCTATATTTCTGCGATAATTATTCTTATACGATCCCTAGTCAGAAACATATGAGGACACATATGAATAGACTAGCATATGTATTGGTTGATGACTATGTTTCACGGGTCATGGATATGGAGATATCAAACCAATAATATGGACACATGTTAGAGAACATGATGTTGGATTAGACCCACCTTGAGACACTATTGAGATTGTTATGATTCTATGTGTCGTTAGTTGGTCTCAAGCAATGATGATGTATAATCCTTAGACCTGGGATCAACATGGTTTCCTACATGTGTAATAGCACTCTTAGGGGTTGCCAAACGCTACACCGTAACTGGGTAGTTATAAAGGTAACTTTCAGGTATGCTATGAAACATACAGAGGAATGTGACTAGTCGGATATGGGATTTGCCCCTCCTAACATAACAGCAGGAGAGATGTCTCTGGGACCCTTGTTGTGATCGGATAAAGAAAGTGCATGGCCATGCCACTAGTAGTCGAAGTGTTCGACCACGTAAAATAATTCGACGCTCGATCGAGAAAGCATTGAACAGTTCATGGATGACACAACATCTCACCTGGAGTTCAACCAGACATTGTGAGGCAAAGGGAGTATACCTGAGTAGGTCACTTAGTTCGAACAGTTACGGACTGGTCGTATGGAGATACAAGCTGGTCGTAGACTGGTCGAACGTAATCACAGAGTGGTCGTAACGTGGTCGTAAGGAGTTACGAACTGGTCGTGACCAAATACGAACTGGTCGTATAGAGATAGGACCTGGTCGTAAGTGATGAGGACCTGGTCGTAGATCATATTGCATTAAGGTTCGTTCGATATAATTTGTGTGTATTCAGGAATCGCTATGTTCTGCTAGGAGCCGCTACGACTCGTGATCGGAAAGGGTTTCCAAGTCACAACTGATTACGCATGAATCTACAGGGTCATACACTTAACGGGTTGGAACAAACCAGTACGAATACAATTCGTCAAACGTGTTCGGATAGGATCCGTCACGAGCACTATATAAGGAGATGCATGAGGCTATTTGGAACGTAAGTTTTACACCACCGAAACCCTAGCCGCCATCTTCCTGAGAGCTCTACCGTGCGACTTGGTGCTAGCACACTTGCGCATGGTTGTTCCTTCCCTGGACGTGTGGATACCGTAGAGGCGCTACTGCGACTGTTGCGCTTCAGGACGATCCGCAATCTTCACAAGGAACTGCAGAAGTTGCTGGAGGAGACGATCGAATCGCGAGGACGCTGGACGATCCACTACGACCACTACATCGACGCGCTCTACGTTGGACCAAGCTACTCCAACCCTTCTTCCGCTGCTCTGTGCGTCTGGTGGTAACGATCTATGATCATCTACTTGCTTGGCTTCCTGGTTTGCGTGATAGAAATTTTTGTTTGTAGCTATCGTAGCCTACCCGTGACCCAACAGAAGTGTCGTTCTAAAAATTACCAAACACCTCCATATAACATATAATCTTAAGCATCAATGGTAATTAGGTATTCAACTTTCAAAGGAAGGGAAATGCAGCAAGAGGACATAGCTACATCTACCCAATTGACATACTGGTATTTGAATTTAAAGCAATGCATAGAATACTTAAAATCAATACAAACATTTTATTGAAATTAATAGGAAAAATATGGTCAAAGGGGGGGTATTGCTTGCCTTTGCTAATACTACTTGTTCACCCTTAGATTAAACTCACGAATACGTTGGAATCGTCGAAAACCTAACGAAAGACGATATTGCAATAAACGACAAATAAAGCCAAAAGATTCAAAACATTCACAATTGCATGAAATTCACACAGTAAGTAGAGTGTAATTTTAGGTGAATTTGGGTAAATTTTTTAGTTCAATTGAAGTTCATTTGGATTTTCTATGAATTTTTTAAAGTTATTGTCATTAGTGTATAAATAATTCAAGTACCAAAATTTTCTGGAGTTGTGGTGGAGATGAATTTTACATGACATAGAAGATATTAAAATGCTGTGAACAATAAAATTTGAATCACCCCAATTGGAGTTCATATGCATTTCTTATGAATTTTTGAAGTTAAATCAATTTTTAGTGTAAAAACAATTCATTTCAGAGATTAATTTGGCTTTCAAAAATTTCTAGAATAGAAACAAATTTCAAATTTATTCCATTTAAAAGTACATTAAAATTGAGAACCAACAAAATTGGTTACATTCAATTTGGAGTTAAATTGAATTAGTTATGGATTTTCTAAGTTATTTGAATTTTTAGTGCAAAAGTAATTCATTTCAGAATTTCCAAAATAATTAAATACTTTTTAGACGTGCGATCAGCTAGCCACAGCGAATGACAAGTGGGACCCGATGTGAGGGCTAACCTAGGTCACCTTTGACCTAGTAAAACGGTCATGGGATCCACGCGTGAGTGGCTAGGTCCATGCAACAGTGCTTGGACTATAGTACACGCGCGGTCTACCGGTGTATGGTTACTATGCACTTAAGTGATTGGGCCCACATGTCAATCACTCAACGGCTTAAACGGGTGTTATTTAGATTTGAAAACTCGTTTAAAATAGGTTGGACCTACGAGTCATATGCACCCTAATAAATCTATTAAGCTCTAATGGCAGGTCATTACCTTAACACACTGGTGGCTCGTCGTGTAACACCCTGGCTATTCGAAAGCCAAGATGTCACCTAAATAATCTAACATACAACCATAATGCGGAAGAATTTGAACACTATCTCATCTAATGACATAAAGAGATCAATATTCAATAGAACCATGGCATGAATATAGTCTGAATCCAAGCAAGTATATCGAAGAAATGATCAAAGATCACAAGTAATACTTAATCAATCATAACATAGCACTAGGTATCATTCACCATCTAAATTTATTTATTACAGTTCATCAATAACGAATGAAAGATAGAAACTAAATCGTAATGTTGAACTTGAATATGGTGAAGTGAATGAGTAGTGCGTGTCTACTCCCTCCCAATTGAGCCCACATCAATGATCACCTAAAATAAACGAACAAAGCAAGAATGAGTTCGAGACTCAGCAAGTACAGTGAATACTTGGACATGCAACAAACATGATCATGACAACATCATTAAAGAATATGAATATAACACAGAATGAATATTTGAATGAATGGAATGAATGGATTGAATGAAATGAAAGGACTGCACACATGCATATACCGGTATAGCTAGTGACACACCCATCGGTGTTCACCTAAGCCCGTATTTAACAAAATACGGGGATCTAAGTCCCGTATGAAGAACGTTTCACACGGGTGTCCAAATCTGCCCACATTGGAATGGTGGGTCTTACGTGCCCATACTGGAATTGATGGGTCTTTATAATCCACTCCCGTGGATGAAACATGAATAATGGATGCATGGAATGAAATATGAATATTGAAAGACATCATCTCTAATCATGGAGATAACACATATGGAAGGAACATGAACATTAAATATTCTCATGGATCACAAAAAACACAATACGAACATCAATTATTCAACATTTTCTAATCATAAGAACATCAAAGTACTTGCCTTCCGCGATGCGATGCGTTAGTAGGCAACGAAGGTGCTCCTAAACCCGAAGCCTCTCCGCCTACACAAGTATATACTCGAAATAAGAACAACATGGTACAATACACTACCATTAACGTTTTACAATACCTTCCCGACAACCCACGAATTAACTAATTAGATCTATTCTGAAAACAGACAACACGATCACGGAACTGAATCTGGATAGCAGCACGGAATCACTCATATCTATCGATCTGGGACTCGAAACGAGGTGAGCCCAGATCCTATGGAAACTTAATGAACATAACCACAAAATCCTAGTTGGCGAGATAATCCAATTCGGCCAAAATAATTTGCTCACCGGTAGATGAAGATATAAGACAGTTTCTGTCTAGACGAAAAAGACAGCAGTAAAGAATATATCACAACTTTTGATCTACAACTCTGATTAAGGGGTTCTTTATCATTATGGAAAGGTTATAAAAATTTATACAATAACCTAGTTGGGTGAAAACCCTGAATCTTCCAATAACATAATCATAATTTAGGAGACAACTTGACAGTTCACTCTCGTCAGGATTTCAGGACAGCGGTAAAGATCAGACCATAACTTTTGATTCGTAAGTTAGAATTACATGTTCTTGGCGGCTACGGAAAGCTAAGAATATTATATAAATATCTCTAGGAGATGGCCACCTCCAAATCGGCCTCTAAGAACCCGAAATATGCCACGCAAGCTACTAGACAGAACTGAACTTGCAACCGAACGAATTCGATCCAAACTAAATAATCTAATTTCGCATCTAATCAACATTAAACAGCGGGGAAACATCTCGTTACCCTTGAAGAACCCCGAAGAACGATGAACGATCCTTGGAGAAGATGATCCCCTCCTTTCTCCCCTCTTTTCCCTTCTTTCTTTCTCTTCTTTCCTTCCTTCTTTCTTCCTTGGCAGCACAACATCACACACTTGCACTTAGCACATAGGATCAGCAGTAGCAATGCAACAACAGAGCCATCTCTCTCCCTTTGTGTGTGTGTGTGTGGCTTTGGCAGGCATGCATGCAAAAAGATGGTTCCGTGGCAAAGAGATTTGGCAAAAGGGCAAGACAACAGGCTAGATGGTTCCTGGCAAAGCAGAATTGGTAGGACATGGAAAAGCAAAGCAATGGATGTAAGAGAGATGGCATGCATCAGAGGACTCACGCAGGCGTGGCTAGGTGCAAGATCTGGTGGCGGCTGGGAGGAGGAAGAGATAGCTTAGGATTCTAGGGCACTGGCTGCATCCCTCTTTTCTTCTTAAGGGCATCCCCTATCTTGGGCCGTGGGCTGAAGGCCCACCTCTATTTCCCTCTCTAATTTCTGAATTAATTCTTTAATTACTTCCTCTAATTTGTTAAGTACTCAAATGATTAAACGGGATATTAAACATTGGAGCTCCCGTGCGTACACGAGCATGGCGAGGAAGACGATCTGGTGCAAGAGAGGCACTCCGAGCTCGTGACCAACACTTTTAGGTGTGGGGCGATGTTGCAAACTCGTTGGTGGTGACACGGAGTCCAAGGGTTGCCGGAGGCAAGCTTGCGACGGTCAGAGGTGGAGACGAATGGGTGCTCTCATGGAGGAGAAGCTATAGGCGTCGAGGATGCTCGGGGAAAGAGGCATTGGGATTGCCTTGGCACTAGGATCACGGTGCACCTGAGGATGATGACGAAGAAGGTTGGAGATGACCGGAACGCGGATGACGGTGATTCACCGAGGTCGGAGAAGATGGGACAATCTTTCCTCGGTGTTGCTCTAAAAATGAATTAAACACACCAATATAATCCATGGGATATTGCGATCACATGGGACAAGATGGTGTGGAGGATAGCTCACCAGATCGCGTGCGAGCTATGCGGCCATGGCCACCGGAGTCAAGGACGAAGAGATCGTTCCCGATGAATTAGTGGATGACGAAGTCTCGGACAGGCAAAATGGACACGGTGTTGAGCATGGATACTGGTGGTGGGCTTGTGGGCTCGCGGAAGGCACCGAGGTGGACTCCCTCCCCTCATCTTCTTCCTCGGCCAAAACAAAGAAGAGAGCAGAGAGGGCGAGAGAGTACGGGAGGGAACGAATGGATTGGCTTAGGAGGTTCGTGAAGTCTAGGTGACTCTTCGTAGTCGGTCTCGGGAGCATGAGGAGGTGAGGTGAGCATCGCTGGCTATAACACCCCTATTTTCTGGGCTTTTTGAAAATTTTCAAAATTTCAAAATTAACCCTTTGGTTTTATTGAATTTCTAAAGCTTAACTTGAAATTTTAGGATTTAAAAGCAATTTAATTTCAATTAATCAAACTTCAATTTAATCAAAGTGGTTTATTTAATTTTTTCTGGTTCTTATTTGGATTCAAAGTCTAAAATATTATTTTAAGTATTTTATTAGATTCTATTGGATTTAAAAAAGACGCTTCCTTTTTCCAAAGCTACAAAAAATTTATTTGCAAAATCAAAAGCTAAAGTCAAGTTGAAAGTATTTTTTTATTAAGTTCCAAATAATTCAAGTAATTTCTTTGTAAGTTTCTTGAATTTTTGGATTATATTTACTATTTGCTAAAAATGCTTTTCATTTTTTGGTATTTTTCTTTATTCAAAAATCCTTTTTAACCTTCCTATTCATCTTGGGCCGAATTTCTTCAGCCCATTCTTCTTTTTGCCCGCACGGTCCAACTCCTCCTGGCTTGTTCCACGCGCCACGCCTCCCGATCCTCATAATCCGTCCGATCGAGATCTCACGGTGACGTTCGAACGTCCGAACGGCCGATTCATTTTGAACCGCTTGATCAAGATCGGACGGTGCCACTTCGTTGTGCCTTTCCTCGCCTTGCTCCGCGTCTCACCGGCAAGGCGGCCCCACTGGTCAGCCGCTGCTCGCCTTGGTCATCGTCAACCTCCCGCCCATTGGGCGTCCATGCCGAGCGCGCGGCGTCAACACCCGCACGCGTTTTTCGTCGCCTCACCTGCCCCCGTCCCGCATGTCGCTGTCACTCCGACGTGCCCATTCAATGTGCGGACCTCTGCCGCACCTGCTGCCGCCACCCACTCCTCCTCCCATGCCCTGCTCCGCCCGTTGCCGCCCATGCCTGAAGCTCCGCCCATGCCGTGCCCATGGTTTCTTCCTCCTCGGCCCTCCCCGTGCCTATTTAAGGAGAGCACCAGGAGCCCCACAGGCTCCTCTCTCTTTCCCCTCTCCACCCTCTCTCTCTCTCGCTCTCCTCCGGCCGTAATTCAAGTTTCCTCACCACCGGTAGAGAGGTTATCTACCGCCTCTAGCACCGCCGCCGAACCGCCTCTGGTGTCGTTGACCCCTCCTCCAGCACCGCAGGAACACGGGCCACCCCGTGCGCACCTCCCCTTCACCGGACTCCAGCCAGAACATCGCCGCCATCGCTGCTTCTTCCTCCTTGCCGCAGGCCATCCCGTGGCTCCCTGTCGACAAGACCTAGCGCACCGTGTTCGCTGTAAAGCCCTCTTCCTCTGGGTGCCCTCGTCGGCCACCCAAGCCCAGCCAATTTTTGGATTTTATTTGGAATTTTTTTATTTAGCTTTGTTCACACGTATAGATTCCGACGTTTCGGACGAATTTGTGGACCCGATGAATTTGTAGAAAGAAAGGTTGAGTACGAAAACCAGAAAGACAGGTAAAAATATGTTTAGTTTTTGAAAATAAGTTCTTAAGGCTTGTCCGTTCTAGCTAAGGTTGCGACCTACAGTCGATATGGCTCTGATACCATCTTTGTCGAACCCAGGATAGAAGGATCCAAGATTCTCTGTACTTACAACACTAGTCCAGGAACAGCTAGTGTACACAGTTTACAAATATGGTAACAAGTCCACATCACACACTTTATTGATAATATCAGAGTATTTATTACAAAAGGGCACTTGGCCTAAAGAAAATTTCAGCGAAAAGCAAAAGATAGTAGTAGGCCAAACGATACACCACAGGCAATCATTTGGGGGCGCAGCCTAGCCGTCCAAGTCCTCCTCGTCCACAAGGTACTCCTCCTCTGAGATTATTTGCAATAAGTAAGGATGAGCACAACTTCCGTGCTCGTAAGTTACACCCAATAACACAATTTAATGCATGCAGGGATTACAAAGGAAGGCTTATAGGGTTGATTTTTCATAAAACCATGTTTCTTTCAAATATTTATATTAAGTTCTAAAGCGGTTATTTAGTAACTAAAATTAAATTTATAAACTCAAGTTTTATAGTAGGATAACCTCCATATGAAATATGGTGATGAATACCCTCCTATCACATGGCTAACCGCCCAATTTTCCAATTGGATAAACTATCCAAACTCATTTGTCCAAGTCTTTTGAAAACCAAAACCAAAGTCTAACTTTGAGTGGCAAATGCTAAACATGTCCATGACCGTGGACACGGCTATTCGAATAGTTTTACACTCTGTAGAGGTGGTACAACTTTACCCACAAGAGATAATTTGCTTTTGATGTTGGCCAATACACGCTTCCGAAGTCGTGTGACTAAGCAATTATCACAAGGCCATTACTACCCAAAAGTATTTATGCCCACTAAGATTTCACTTCCATTGGATTGTCCATCCTCTGGAAGCCCCCTCTTGCGCCAAGTGGGAATACTTTCTATCCGACACCCATACACCAACATGGCACAAATAACAGTAGAGTATTACAAATTATTAAGCCTAGTTCTGCCCACTCAGGACATGTGGTAGTACGGTGGAGTTTAACAAAAAGCGGCTCTCAGGCCGGTCCTTAAACAACTTGGGCAACAAACCAAAACCCTGGACTTGATTAATGAAATGATTCAATCCTGTGCATTAACTTGCACCATCCTGACATCCATTTTGACAAAGTTTAAACCACCTTTGATTTTATTTTTGTTTTCAAAATCATTTGCAAGAGAGTCCATGGTAAAACAATGCCATGACTTATTTTAAACAAATTTGAATCCTTGGCTAAATTCCCCAAATTAAACATTTTTGGTCTAAGCATGTCTTTACATAACATTTTCAAATGATCCTAGTTCACACTAATGTATCAACCAGGTTTTATCTTGGGTGACAAGATATTTAGTTCAATACCAACATTGGTCGTACAAGGGATTTTAGGTATATCTATGAATTTAAAACAGGTATTTAAATAACTGAATTTAAATAAGCATGCAGTACATAATTTTAAAAACAATATTTAAATAATTTAAAATACTGGGATTCAAATATGATGAAAGAATGTAACTTGCCTTGCTCAAAAGTCTGGTCGTTCGTTAATTCTGGTTCTTCGGACTCGTCGAAATCTATACATGAAAATAAGCCAAATTCAAATAAAATTCAAACAAACTTCAAATGAAGTCCAAATAAAATAATTTTGGTTTAGATAGCTAGTTTATGATTTTATATAAATTTAGAAATTTGAATCACCTAAATCGGAGTTCGTATGAAGAAATACGAGCTCCTAGAAGTTTTAAACCTAAATAAAACCCTAATTTGGATTTTATAGATTTTCCGAATTAATTTTCTAAAGGAAAAGAAAATAGTCATTGACATGGAATTTTTTATATTATTTAATCCTTTTTTAATTATATTTTAAAGTTAACCCCTCGCCAACTTTATTTCCAATTCGATTTTTGGTCACGCCACCTCCAATGGCGTGACCAAATAGTCACACGCCACCGGTGGCGGCGTGGCCAAGGTGCCATGCAAGCCCTCACCACAAGCCAAATATGGAGGGCTTGCGTGGCACTTTTCATGCCTTTTTGTTTGGCGTGACAGAGCCCGATTGTCACGCAATTTATGACGGCGTGACAGGGGCTAATTCCGGTTTGTTTGTATTACATTTGGATTTATAGATTTGGAGCCAACAAAGGGACTTCATTTTGGAAGATCAAAAACAATTGAAGATACGGTGATACATAATGCCATGTACATGTAACATTTAACAATTCACAACTTGAAAATAGTGACCTCTCTACGTAACCAAATATAACACCATCGTTTTTAACTAAGAGTAAATAGATATATGGACATGTAATTGTTTTGTGCTTTGAAACCCTTTGACACTTTACAATATTTCCAGGGCGTGTCCCAGAAGTGATATATAATGCATCCTAGGAAAAAATGAGTAATATGTGGATTGTGTGGTACAACATGAGGCACAATTATGCACATATGCTAGACAGTACCACTGATGAAAGATGCGTAGACATCCTAGTGGAATGATAGGTGGTGCGTAGACATCCTACTGGAATCATAGGTTTGTGGTTGTAGACCAAACTGTAAACTTCCGGAACGCGTTTTTGTCATGTTGTTGGATGCCTTACTACGCGAAAAATTGAATGCGAAAAGACGACGAGATTTAAAGTTGCGAATTAAAATAGACTTCATAACAAAGCTTGGAATAACATGACGCACAGGGTTTGGTTACATGCATAAGGAACAGCATCATGCATGACGCAATAAACCGAAGTTCTCCTACGATACATATGCGCCTTTTTTGAATGGAAATAAATTAGACCTTCCGGGAACTAGTGCGGAAAGGTGCCTCGCACTACCCACATAGAGTGTTCTCTAGCTGGGCACCACGGACATGGCTGGCCGTCGTTGTAGTGGCACGCACATATGCAGCTAGGGTTGGCGCAGCAGCATGTGGGATCATAGGAAATTCCTATGTTCACGACCTCCTCGTTGCCCCTCTCGTGCTGCATCTGTTGGCAGAGGTCATCATTTTGCTCCTTTAGATCTTCAATTTGCGCCTCCAAATCAAAGATTTGGTTCCACAATATATCCATGTGTATCGCAACATGTCGTTCATGGGGAGGATCGATCCAGCCTACTATAAGGGACGGTTAGTATGGAGGATGTATTAGCAGTACATCAGTAAGTAACATGAACAAAACTATTTACCCCAGAGTATGGGCATCGGAAGAAACGTCGTCCGCCATCAAAAGGTTTGTCTATGACCTGCACGATAGCGTCCTCCCCGTGTCCACATTTCGACCACTTAGGTTGAGCACGCTTATTCGGCATCAACCGGTAGTTAGGGCCGAAGTCCTCCCTCCTTTCTAGGTGAAGATCTTGCTTCGGCGACCCCGGTTGGACTGGTCCCTGGGCGTCTGCCATGGTATGTTAGTGTATGACGGAGAAGGTTCTTCTTTCTACAGTTTGAAGGATCGAGTGGTCTTTCTAGAGCGTGGGGCGCACATTTTATAGCCCGCGGGGGGAGGCCAAGACCTGACGGGGTAATGTGTTAGGTTGTAGACGACAAGACTTGACAGGGCTGTCTACTTTGCGCAGAGATAAGACCAAACGGGACAACTTTGCGTAGTGACAACACCAAAAGAGACAGTCTTGCGTAGTGACAAGACCAGACGGGGCAGCTATGCGCAGCGACAAGACCACATGGTGCAGCTTTGTGCAGTGACAAGATCACACGGTGCAGTTTTGCGCAGTGACAAGGCCAAAGGAGACAGCCTTGCACAGTGACAAGACAAGATGAGACAACTTTGCGCAGTGATAACCCTGACCGCCTCGCCAGCTTTTCAGAATGAGAAGACATGACTCTGCAAAGAAAGACGCAGAGTGTTATCACGTCGATCTGAAAACCTGGTGAGGGTCAGGGTTGTCCAATCGATCTGTAATGAGTTGTAAGTAGAAAGGTAAGTGATATTCGTTCAGAGAAAGGATGATTGATAAGCCTCCCGTCATAGTGTTGTTGCTTCTGTAATTTTTGTATAATTTTATTTGTTCAGAGAAAGGATGATTGATAAGCATATCAGACGAGGTATAACCTTGAGGATATCGTCCAAGCAAACTTTGTCTGCTGAAACACTTGTTGGGTTTCAGAAGTGGGATAAAAAGGCATCTATTGGAGTCTCTCCTCGATGAAGTCATCTGAACGTATACGCGTATATAGCTGTGTAGTCGATGAAGTACTTTTTGAAGCTTACACGGAATATGATTGAAGGGGCTGAGAACGCTCGTTGTGATGATGAAGATGCCCCAAAACATGGAGTCTCTCCTCGATGAAGTCGTTTGAACATATACACGTACATAGCAAGGCAGTCGATGAAGTGCTTTATGAACCTTATACAGAATATGATTGAAGGGGCTGAGAATGCTCATTGTGATTATGAAGATGCCCTAAAACATGGAGCATTCGATGTCGGTGCGAATGGTTCTTTCTGGGATTCCACTAGAGGAGGCATACTTGCAATATAGGCTTGCTTTGATGGCTTAGCGGAGACATGGAACCAGAACTACATTAGAGTCCACGGACAGAAGCACGTTACATGTAGTCACATGGCATGATGGTTCGGCTAATTGCTTTAGTCATCCTCGCTACTACTACGGTACACTGCGACACAAGCATCCGGACCATGTAAGTATACATGCCTTTAGGGGATAGTAAAAAACATGGCGGGTAGGAGGGGGGACTACACGGAATGACCTGTCGTACAATACAAATCATGCACGACAAACTGATAATTTGACAAAGAGTGTCCTATTTAACGACGTCGGCCGGTCTCGGTCGAAGGAGCCTTCCCCTTCCCCTTGTCGCCATACTCTCCACGTCGGGCTGGTGTGTCGAAGTCGTCAATGTCCTGCAATTCCATGATGTAAGTGCACCGTATAGTGAAAATCGTAAGAAGGATGTAAATTCGTCATAACTCACGTCGTCAATACGGATTACACCCGGGCGACCAGATATGCTGTGGCGTCCAGGCTCAGCTGCATGAGCCTTTCCCTTGCCCTTGTCGCGGGACTGTTCACGTCGGGCTGGTATGTCGAAGTCGTCCATGTCCTGCGATTCCATGATGTAAGTGCACCGTGTAGTGAAAATCATTAGAAGGATGTAAATTCTTCATAACTCACGTCATCGATACGGATTATGCCCGGGCGACTAGATACGCTGTGGTGGTCGTGTTGGGCTACGGGTAGGCTACGATAACTACAAATCAAAATTTCTACCACGCAAACCAGGAAGCCAAGCAAGTAGATGATCATAGATCGTTACCACCAGACGCGCAGAGCAGCGGAAGAAGGGTTGGAGCAGCCTGGTCCAACATAGAGCGCGTCGATGTAGTGGTCGTAGTCGATCATCCAGCATCCTCGCGAGTCAATCGTCTCCTCCAGCAACGTCTGTAGTTCCTTGTGAAGATCACAGATCGTCCTCAAGCGCAACAGTCGCAGCAGCACCTCTAAGGTATCCACACGTTCAGGGAAGGCACAACAATGCGTAGGTGTGCTAGCACCAAGTCGCACGGCAGAGCTCTCAAGAAGATGGTGGCTAGGGTTTCGGTAGTGATTCACGTGTTGCTCCCAACAGCCTCATGCATCTCCTTATATAGTGCTCGTGACAGATCCTATCCGAACACGTTTGTTGAATCGTATTCGTACTGGTTTATTCCAACCCGTTAAGTGTGTGATCCTATAGGTTCATGCGTAATCGGTTGTGACTAGTTATATTGGTCATGTTGCTGGAGGATACGATCGTTGCCAAGGATGTTGGACGATCAACTACGACCACTTCATCGACACGCTCTACATTGGATCAGGCTGTTCCAACTCTTATTCTGCTATACTGCGTGTCTAGTGATAACGATCTATGATCTCTTACTTGCATGGCTTCCTAGTTTACGTGGCAAAATTTGTTGAATTGGCAGCTAGTGTAGCCTACCCGTATCCCTTCACAGTCTCCCTAGAAGCAGAACGTGCTCCCCCCGCACTCTCTCGGACGAAATACTGAATCTAGTCATCCTGCAAAAGGGGATGGTTCTACGTTAGTATTTGTGACTCTTTAAGAAAGATAAGCTTTTTAACATAATACCAGAGACGAGACTGAAATAGAAATTGACATGGAGACAAGAATTTTTATTTTATTAGCGTGGCCCTAACCGATTGCTCAGATACCAACTGTGGCACCCCGTGTTATTACCCTGAAGGGTAATCACACTTAAGCATACGGATTATTATTCGTCTGCCCGGTAGTACACCGCTCCAACGAATAATAAGCTTTGTCAAAGTTAATGTAGTAGAACAATAAGACATGAACAATACTTTATTACAGCAGTTAGCCACACAAGGCTATGGTCTTTAATACAAGTATTTAATTACAATTGCAAAATGGGACAAACCCCCTCACTTGCCTGCCTTGCTCCATCGGACGTCTGCTCTTCCCACTTGCCAAATAAGGCGTTCACCTCACCCTAGTCCTCGTAGTGAGCGCCCTCGCCTCCTGCGGTATCCTCGGCACCTACGTATCCTTCATCCCACTCAGGGTAATCCCTAGCTGGACTAGGATCTAACAAAGAAAGTAATAGCAAGAATAATTACTAGTGTACTCAGCAAGCATTAATAGCAAAGATGCACTGTATGACTCTTCTCTGTTCAATAATCACATTTTCTAGCTCATCTCTTTTTCTGGAAAATACTTTATCAAATTAAGTGGCAAGTTTTTCTACTGAAAAGACTACTAATCACCCGGTGAGAAGATAGACCCCTAGCGGTCACCGTAGACTCCAATCCAGGAGACAGGCATGAATTCATGGTTTTATATAACATCGCACATGCTTGTACCACTTTACACATAGCTACTCTGAGCTCTCTTAAGCTAGGTCTCCTGCATTTCCTTTGATGCGGTATCAAGTTCAGAGTACAAAACGTTTTCCAAGTTACGTCATTAAGTCTCTACCCATTATTTTTCGTCGGTGTCCTAGGGCACTCACCTAGTCCTCCAACGAGTTCCCATAATGTTGGTTGGGCCGGTTATCCCTTCATCCAACACTCCACTTGTACTACTATAGCGCATTGGATCCCCTACTTCTGGACTTTTCCTACTGGTCCTGGGTTCCTCCATAACTCACACATTATATTACTTACCCAATGTGGAGAGTATAGTAACGTAACAAGGTAGCATTTTCTGCCCACCAAAACAGGAAAATGGTTGGCACTTAAATACGGCCCCTTATCCGAGTGGGAGTTTTGTTGGTCCTTATATATTATCTATATGTAAAGGGTCCCACCTCTTCCCTCTCTTTCCTACCAAGGGCCTCCTTTACTAGCCTTAGTATTTACTCTTACAGCCTAGCTGCTCCTCTCAACTGGACTGCTCTTTTCTCATGTTCATCTCTTTTATTTTCTCTTCTTTCTTTTATCCGATTTGGTTTGACAAATAATTTAAATGCACATACCTATATGGTGGTATAGGATGTAACTTTTACATTTAAGATAACTAGGTTAATGATCGAGAAATAGGCTTGCCTGTGTATTTGTAGAAAAGATCGGTGTCAATGGATTCTGGATCAGCTATTCCTGCCTGAGCCAGTTCATCTTCTGCAAATATACGGCAGAAGAGTATAACAGAAATACTTAGTTGTTTGGGGGTGATATTATGCTTTTATTAAATCCCTGCTCCCTTTTTTAGCAGATTTTAATTTTATTAAATTTTTCGGATCCCCACGAGGTTAGCATGTTCTAGTGGCTATTTTTTCTACGGCAGGTTAGCTCTTAGAACCTCTGGTCGCAGAACCCGCGCACGCTCCCCTTAGTTTGGGTTGGCTCTGAACAGAAAGGTTAAACTCCTCTTATCCAAGACCCTTGGATTTTTCTAAATTCAAGCGATCCTAATCTAACAATATGTGCCCGCACGCAGAGCACAAAGATGCTACACACATACTAACAAGACACTACACACACTACACACCCTAACACAAAATGCTACACGTACATCACACTAACACTAAACACACACACTAAACACTACACAGCACCTAACACAACACTACACACTACACACACTAAACACTACACGCACACGCACACCCCTCACACTTCATTGCACAAACGCACACACACACAACACACTCACACCGCACGGCACACTCACACACACAACACACTAACACTCGCCCGCACTCACTCATGCACCTCTTTCTCTCTGCGTGGATCTCCTCCTCTCCTGTTCGAATCCGGCGCTGCCAGGTGGGTTGTGCTCCTTCTGCGGCTCCCCTCCGCCAGCCTTGCTCCAAATCCGCGTCGCTTGGTACTTGCGCCTCCTGGTGGGGCTCTTGCGGTCACCTCCTTCATCGGTTCTTCCCGTCGTCTTGGTTGATTTCTGGTGGGCTTCTCCCTCTCATCCGGCCCTCGGTGGCTATGGCTACTCTACATCGGCGGTTCCCGCTTTCTTCTCCCCTGTATTACGCTTTCCTATTGCGCCTATTTGTGCCAATTTCTACCAATTCGTCCTAATTGATTTGGAGTCCATGGTGGTACGGTCGGTGGGTTTGGGGGATTTTGGTTGTGGCTTGGTGCTGAGGGGGTTTCCTTAGCTTGATGATGCATTGTGGTGGCTTCAGTGGTCGATTTGATGCCTGGTGGCTTGTGGTGGCTTGTGGTCTGGTGGATTGGTGGTTAGAGTTTGGTGATTCTGGGAATAGTGCTTGTTTGTTCTGTGGGTTTCGGTGGTTACGGTTTGTGGTGCTGGTGCTGGCTTGGCTGGGCATGGTGGCTTCGGTTCTCCTAGACTTGATGATACTGGGTAGTTATGGGCATGGTGACTTCAGTTTTGGTGGGGTTCTAGTGATGGTGATTCATGGTGACTATGGCTTGTTGCTGGTGGGCTTCGGTTCTGGTTGGGGTTGTGGCATGCTTAGTGGTGACTTGGTTTCCCTAGACTAATGACGCTTGGTGGGTATTCTGTGGGTTTCGGTGGTGGGTTGGCCATTCAGTTGTGTTGATTGCCTTGGCTTGAAACCCTAACCCAGATGCTTCCTTTCCCCATTTTCATACTTTGTCAATTTTAGCTCAACTTCATGTTCTATTATTACCATGCATGCTTGGGGTAGTTCGGTTAGGGTTGTAGTGACGGTATTCGGGTGGGGGTTTGTGCCAGGGAGCTCATCCCTACTCCTAGGGCGCATGGCAGTTATAGCGGCTTGCCACTGGCAGTGTGTTGCTCAAGCCGACTTAGACATAGTGCCTTTCTCCTTGGTCACCTTGTCTGGTTGGTTGTGCTTGTGTGCAGTGCGAGTGTTGTGTTTGATGATGCTAAGGGTATGGTATGCGAATGGCTACAATGGTGGGCATACCTAACGGTCGGTTGGTCGGGAAATGGGGGTTGTGTGGATATCATGGGGATATACCCATGATCTTAGGATGATGAAACAATTGGCAATGTGGCTTTTGGTTTGAAGTTTCATGTGTTTTCGACAAAGTTTCAGTTCTGTCAGGTCAGCGGCGGTCTGACCGGCTTTTGTGCTGATTGTTGATTTAAGTGGTGATTTGATTTTGTGATAGGTCATATCCTTGTTGATAATGCATATGTGTTGCATATTGCATGTTTTGGCTAACGTGGGTCAAGTTGTGAAGAACTTGTTCCGGATTCGTGTTGCTTGTCTATTCTTTGTCGGTGGCTTGCAGGTCTATGACGGTCAACGGCGAGGAGGATCGGGACTAAGCTTGGAGAGCTGAGGTCCAGAACGATCATGGATGCCGAGTGAGGTCAAGTGACTCAAGCGTGGCGCAGAATGGACAAGGATAACCGAACGGGCGGTTCGGTGCGACTGGTTGGATCAAGCGGTGCGGGAGTCGTTGCAAGTGCTCAGTGGTGCCAGTGGGATCCGGACGGGAGAGACTTGACGACATGGAGCCGTTGATCAACCTACACGTGGCGAAGCAGGCGATTGCTTCATGATCTGTGGACTCGACTTTTGGAAAAGATCGAGAAGGGGTATTTTGGTAATTTTACCAAATACCGCCTTGGTGACCTTTTGACTAAGCTGCGGCGCGGGTCGGCGCATGGTGAAGCGGTTTAGATCAATCGACGATGAAGACGGCGCTTTGAGATGCGTGCGTGTGTGTTCCGTTGATGTTGGGCCTTAACGGAAGCCCATTTGGTCTTTAGGGTTAGAGGCTGCCTTAAAAGGATCTGGATGGGACATTTGAGAGTGTGCTTTGAGAGCCCTGTAGGGTTGCGCCCAAGAAGAGGGGCGCCGAATAGAAAAACCAGGAGTGGCGGCGTCCTCTTGCGCCCAGGAAAAAAAATTAGGCGCTGGAAAAGCCTCATGGCGGCGGCCTTTGATGGCGCCTTTGTTCCTCTTGAAAAATAGATCTCGGCGGCGCCAGCGACTGCTTTTACTTGTGAAACAGAAAATTTTCCATTGAGTTGTTCCTATCTTTTTGGCTGTAGTTGATTGGGGTTTTATTTCTTGTGTGCTGTGCGTCGCTAGAGCTCACTGGAAAAATCTGGAAGCCCCTGGTGACGCCGCTTGAATCCACCGAAAAAGAAAAAAATGATGGCGGCCTGTTCCCCTGTGCGGAAATGAGTTCTTTGCGGCGGCCGCTTGTAGCGAGTTGAGCAGATAGAAAAAGATGCCAGTGGCTTGTGCTCGATAGATCAAAGCAGCGGCGTGTGGCTGTGATTTGTAAACTTAAATGACTTGATGGTACATTGAGTTAATCCTGTCTTTTTGCTGTTTGGATTTGGTGATTGCTTTGGCTGCAGTCTTGTGCGTGTGGTCTTGAGTTGTTTTTAGTTTTTTGCTTCGGGGTTTGATCGGATTCAACACAGGTCATCCGCTGTGCCTGTATACAGATCTTCATAGCTTTTATAGCTATTGGAGTAAAAGTAGTGTTGAGTTCGATCGAGGTGAAAAATAGAGAAAGCGTCTATTCACCCCCCCTCTAGTCGCCTTTCCGGTCCTACAATTGGTATCAAAGCCAAGTTTGCTCTTTTGTGATCTTTATTGATCTTTGAGCATGGCGACAAATATAAGGACTTGTGAGCGTTTCCTTGCATCTTGTCGTGGTTCTTTTACCAATGGTGTTGGCCGTAACAAAATATTTGAATGTATGATAAGTCTAATGGCGATGGAGGAGGATTTCTCTTGTGATATTTGTGGCGAATCCTTTTGTTTTGATTGTCCTAGTTTCAGGGATGAGTCACTTTTAGAGTCCGAGGAGAAGAAGCCTAGTGGCGTATGTGCAGCAGCTTTTGAGGATGAACATGATGGAGAGGATTTTGATGATGAGCCTTTTGATGATCATGATGATTCTTTCGAGGACGATCCCCTACTCAAGCTAAGCAAGGTGAGCAAAGAAAAACTCATTGATGGCTTGATTTCATATGAATATAAATTGCATGCTCTTAGGAAGAAAATGAAATTGCTGAAAAGAGAAAAGAATGATTTGTCTCATGAGCTCTCCGAGTTGAAAACCTCCATGAATGCTTATGATTCATTGCTTGTAGACATGGAGAACTTGAATAACTCTTTTGCATGCCTAAAATCTGAAAATGAATTGTTGAAATCAAATGCTTCTATGCCATGTGATTCTTGTATTGCCTTACATCATGAGCTTGACAATGCTAAGTTAGAAATAGGCAATCTTAGATCTATGACTAGAAATAATTGTGATTCTTATGTAGGCATGCTTGCTGAAATTGAGAAGCTTAGATTGACTAATTCCATGCATCTTGAGCAATTAGAAAATGCTAGGGCTGAGATTATTGAAATTGAAGCTAAGCCTTGTAGCATGTGCTTAGAACATGAAAAATTGCTTAAGGATGGTTTAGTCTCTTGCAAGAATTGTGCTTGTTTTGAAACTGAAATTGATGCTTTGAACTGCATGCTTAATTCGAAAGCATCATTAATTTCTTGCACATCTTGCATTTCATTGAAGAGCGAGGTTGAGTCTTTGTGCGATGATATGAGCGCCAAGTCATGTGACTCTTGTATTTGTCTTCACTCCGAGATTGATGTTTTTAAGATTTCTCTTGCATCTTTGCATTCGGAGTTGGAGTCTTTTTGTGCTAAACGTGAGTCACTTGATGTTGGTTTTTGTGCCATCGCTTTGGATAGCTCTTCTTTGGTGAGTTCGACTCTTTCGGACTCTTCTTGTGTTGTCCAACGGATTTCAAAAGACAAATGTGCTTCTTTCTCAAATGGTACTAAATCTTCAAAAGAGAAGTATCATTGCACATTTTGTAAGAAGAATGGACACACTCTTGAGTTTTGCTTTCGCCGTTTGAAACATGAGCGTCGAGTGCGTCGTCGTACCTCTAGGAACACACATAGCCTTTCTCATGGCATGTGTGGGTCTAGTGTCGATACGAGGACAAGTCATGATGCTAGTTCTTTCAGGATTTCTTCTTTGAGCCATAATGGTGCTTCGTCCTCTCGGACCGTGTCTACTAGTAGACCTTTACACCATTGCTCATTTTGTGGGAAGAATGGACATCATGTGGATTTCTGTTTTCGGCGTGCAAAACATTTGTGTCGAGCTCATACTTCTAAGTCTCCTAGTGGGCATAGTCTTTCTCATGACATGCACACTAATGAGCCAAGCACGAAGACTCGATTTATTGATGGCTTCTTTGACACCTTTTCTAGTGGTGTCGGACAGCACCGTGGACATGGTTTGCATAGTTTTGGTTTTGGTCCACGAGCTGCCCCGAGGCAGGATTTCCGCCGTTATCCAAGAGGTGGACCCCGTTTTGATCATCGAGGTACTCACCCACGGCAAGGTTGTGTGAGTTCTTTTGATGCTTCTGTTGGTTCTCATCATGGTGCTTTCAAGCAAGGCCATCGCCGCTTTCCTAGAGATGGACCTCGTTTTCCTCTTCGAGTTGTCCACTCGCGGCATGCCTCCAAGGATGAGATTGGATCTTCTTGCATGGACCATCATTTGCATCATGCTAACTCACATAATGTTTCGACTGCTTCTGGTGGTGGTGTGTCCAAGGTTTGGGTTCCCAAGCATTCGCTCTCTAACCCTTCGGGACCCAAGACTCGGACATCTTTGCCTTTCTCATGTGTAGGTACCAAGAACGCGGGTTGGAGAACATGGACTTAAAGATTCCGATCTTTTGCTTCATCACATGATCGGGACACTTGATGGTTCTCCACCTCAATGATGGCCTCCAAGAGGCATGTGCTTTCATGATTGGTGCTTTCACATGTTTGGTGAGCTATCTTATACCTTCAAGCATTTACTCTCGTGATTACTCATCTTGGCATGTTGTGCTTGTCTTTGTGCTCACCTGTACCATATTGGCTTGTTTTTCTCTTATGATATCTGTCATCATGCCTTTTCCTTTACCTTGCTTGTATATCCATGAATCTCATAGTTGTTCCTAATTTCCATGGGTATATGAGTTTGGTCTTGTCTTCATGAGCCTGTGCTATCTGTACATGATTTATCTTGCTCTTGTTGATTTTTGTCTTATGTATCCACTTGTTCACTTGATATCCATGTTAGCATACATCATTCATGAATTGTTCTAAAATGCTTTATGCTTACATGGTTATTGTGCTTTACTGTTAATTGTGGATGCATGAGTCTTGCCATAGCTTTCACTAGCATGTTTTATCTTTCGACTGTAATATATGTTGTGTGTTATGCTATGTGCGTGTTTGCTTGCTCCTATGCCTTTTTGAGGACTGAGGATAGGTTGAGCTTTGTCATATCTTGGATAGCATGTGCTGAAATTGATTTGTCTATATTCATGCTCATGTTCTGAACTGTTGATTATATGCTTTAATGAGCTTTGGATCATCTACTGCTATCCTTGTTAGTCGTGTGTCTTAGTACTGTCTTCTCTAGACAATGTTTCACTAACCCAGTACCAAGGCATAGACTTTTCTGTCTCTTTGGTGTAGTCTTTCAGCTGAGAAGAAGAACATGTGGTCCAACAAGTGTTATCACCTCAACCTGTTGGTTCTTCTTCATTTGTGCATTCAATGCTGGCTATCACTTCTTGGAGACGAAGGAATTTGAGATGAGGATGATGGGTGAGCGCAACTACCTTCTGGAGCTTCAAGAAATGGATCTTCACTCATCATGACTACATCCCACTGCCAAGCAGTGCGACTCAGGTTCGAGCTTCTATACCTTACTTTTATGTATGGTATCCCTAATCTACCTTGCATTGCATCTGGTTTGTGTCAGGTGTTGGGTTTGTTGGGTTCAGGGTAGATAGGAGGCTCTATTCTAGCACGTGTCTTTTCTAGGCACTCTTCTTATCCCATGATTTGCTAGGATGCATTCTTCTCACAGCCTAGGTCGAGCTTGTCTCCCAATCACTAGTGTTAGCAGGTTTTTGAGTTGCCTGTAAGCTTTTTAGTGTTGGTGTTTCGCTCCCTAGCTTTTCGAGTTGCTTTTCCTAGAGATCGTGTGGCGGTTGAGGTCTTTGTGCTAGTTTTTGTGGAGTCCAAGGCCTTTTTGGCAGATCTCCTCTCAAATCATTTAGACCCAACAAGGTTTGCCACCTTGAGATGCGAGTTAGGGATAATTTATCCCTATGGGTTGGTTTGAGGGGGAGTTGGTTCTTTTCGGAACTTTCTTAGTTCTTTTCTGATACCTTCTTTAAGTGGTATCTTCTTTGGATCTTTTTGATCCTTGTGATCTGTTTAGGCTTTTAAGTCTTTTGTGCATCTCATTGTACCATATTGCATACATGTGAAAAATCCAAAAAGATGCATTGTAATATAAGCTTTACCGCTTCTTTTAATTGATGAAGCTTTGCTTATTACCCTATTGAGCTTTAGTATTTCAATTCTTGCTCAAGATTGTGTCTATTTCTTTGACTTGCTAGAATTATCATGCTTTCACATGTGTAGCAATGTCTTTGCTAAATGAGCTAGAACTTTGAATTAACTTGAACTGAAAATTGCAATTTGTGGATCTTTTAGCTAGTTGCACAATTAGTGATCCTTTTGTGACATTGGCCCTGTCAAAATTGCTTTGTTAGCTCTGGAATCTAGAATTGAACATCTTTGAGCTTTCAGTTCATTAAAGAATCTAAAACAACCCTTGTGCAAAATGAAAAATGATCTCTTTTGTGCGAAAAACTGATCTCACCAATTCTTTCTCATGAGACGGCTTGCCATTGTACTAGGCATGAACTCAGGGGGAGTTTTGGATGACCTAGACCACTCTTTTAAGCTTTTGTTGCTTGGGATGATCGCAGTGAGGCTTGAGATCTAGCACATGGCTCAGAAAAACAGATTGTCAAATTGGTTGAAGCTTAGGAAGAGGTTGTGGATGGCTCCTAGTCCAGGACCTTCTTTACTAAGATAGACCTTTAATCAACTTGAATATTCATTGCAAATGAAAAATAGTTGAGAATTGGGCTTTTGACAAAAATTGAGCTAAATGATTTATTTTAGGACTTTTTGTCTCTAAGATGGTCTTTGCTAGCTTCTAGATCTCACAATGATATTCTGATATGGCCATTATCACTTTAGGATAACTGTTGATGAACTTGCTAATTTTGATGCATTGCTTAATTTTACCCAACAACTTGTGATATATTGAGCTCATTAGCCTAGCTTTGCTATATATGTCTTATCATGATCTTGCTAGCCTGTTCAATTGAGTAATCTTCAAAGCTTCTTTTACCTAAAAAATGGAAAAATTAAAACAAAAATGAAGCCACCCCATTGCATTTCATGCATGCTCTTTCTTTTGCTTCTTCCATTCTTGTGCATTTGTCATCTCTGGATGAGAGGAAGGGATGATTCCTTGATGAATCCATTGTCAAAGGGGGAGAAAATATAGAGAAAATTTAATGTTAATAAAGAGCTTTTTGGTTATGGGGGAGAAGGTTTGTAAGGGGGGAGAAATGGAGAAATTGAAATTTCATATTCTCTCTTTTAAAATGATGATCATAGTGAGGGGGAGCATTCATATTGCATTCTTTTGGTCTTATTGCCTTTTCTGAACTTGAATTGCAAATCTTGAAGCCTCACAATGATCTAAGGTCAAATAGAACAATTGTTCTTTCATATAGACCTGAAGTGAGATTTTTGTCGATTCTCTGGAATTGGAAGCTTTTGTGCTTTCTTTTGCCTTATCTCATTTGTTTATGCTATTCTGGAGCCAACTTGGTCTTTTCCATTGCTTTTTCTTGCTAATGGACCAAGTTGTGCCTTTGTGCGAAAACGGCGAGTATTTTACTTTTCAAACCCCAAACTTACATTTTCTGAGAGATTGCCAATGTGTTCATCAAGGGGGAGATTGTGGATATCATGGGGATATATCCATGATCTTAGGATGATGAAACAATTGGCAATGTGGCTTTTGGTTTGAAGTTTCATGTGTTTTCGACAAAGTTTCAGTTCTGTTAGGTCAGCGGCGGTCTGACCGGCTTTTGTGCTGATTGTTGATTTAAGTGGTGATTTGATTTTGTGATAGGTCATATCCTTGTTGATAATGCATATGTGTTGCATATTGCATGTTTTGGCTAACGTGGGTCAAGTTGTGAAGAACTTGTTCCCGGATTCGTGTTTGCTTGTCTATTGCTGTGCAGGTGGCTTGCAGGTCTATGACGGTCAACGGCGAGGAGGATCGGGACTAAGCTTGGAGAGCTGAGGTCCAGAACGATCATGGATGCCGGGTGAGGTCAAGTGACTCAAGCGTGGCGCAGAATGGACAAGGATAACCGAACGGGCGGTTCGGTGCGACTGGTTGGATCAAGCGGCGCGGGAGTCGTTGCAAGTGCTCAGTGGTGCCGGTGGGATCCGGACAGGAGAGACTTGACGACATGGAGCCGTTGATCAACCTACACGTGGCGAAGCAGGCGATTGCTTCACGATCTGTGGACTCGACTTTTGGAAAAGATCGAGAATGGGTATTTTGGTAATTTTACCAAATACCACCTTGGTGACCTTTTGACTAAGCCGCGGCGCGGGTCGGCGCATGGTGAAGCGGTTTAGATCAATCGACGATGAAGACGGCGCTTTGAGATGCGTGCGTGTGTGTTCCGTTGATGTTGGGCCTTAACGGAAGCCCATTTGGTCTTTAGGGTTAGAGGCTGCCTTAAAAGGATCTGGATGGGACATTTGAGAGTGTGCTTTGAGAGCCCTGTAGGGTTGCACCCAAGAAGAGGGGAGCCGAATAGAAAAACCAGGAGTGGCGGCGTCCTCTTGCGCCCAGGGAAAAAAATTAGGCGCTGGAAAAGCCTCATGGCGGTGGCCTTTGATGGCGCCTTTGTTCCTCCTGAAAAATAGATCTCGGCGGCGCCAGCGACCGCTTTTACTTGTGAAACAGAAAATTTTCCATTGAGTTGTTCCTATCTTTTTGGCTGTAGTTGATTGGGGTTTTATTTCTTGTGTGCTGTGCGTCGCTAGAGCTCACTGGAAAAATCTGGAAGCCCCTGGTGACGCCGCTTGAATCCACCGAAAAAGAAAAAAATGATGGCAACTGTTCTGTGGCGGAAATGAGTTCTTTGCGCGCCGCTTGAAGCGAGTTGAGCAGATAGAAAAGATGCCGATGGCTTGTGCTCGATAGATCAAAGCAATGCGTGTGGTCGTGATTTGTAAACTTAAATGACTTGATGGTACATTGAGTTAATCCTGTCTTTTTGCTGTTTGGATTTGGTGATTGCTTTGGCTGCAGTCTTGTGCGTGTGGTCTTGAGTTGTTTTAGTTTTTGCTTGAGGTTTGATCGGATTCAACACAGTCATCCGTCAGGCTCAGATACGATCTTCATAGCTTTTATAGCTATTGGAGTAAAAGTAGTGTTGAGTTCGATCGAGGTGAAAAATAGAGAAAGCGTCTATTCACCCCCCCCTCTAGTCGCCTTTCCAGTCCTACAGGTTGGTTGAAGCTTGGTTGGTCCAAGATCCACTAGTGGTCTTGGTCGTCCTGTGCCTTCCTTCACCTTCTGGCTTCTTGCCTCTTGTTCCCTCCCTTGTCTTCCCCGATTGGCTGTGGGTGTGGATGGTTGTGGTTGCTTCTGCTGGCTTGCTTGCTTTGGTCTTTGCCGTGGGGATGGAAGTGGGGGCTTGCTTGCCCTTGCCTTGTGGTGGCAGTGGGGCTGATTTTGGTTTCGGCTGGTTGGAGGAATGCAAAGTGTGGCAGTGGCTTGGCTGGTTGGTTGTGCTGGTTGTGAAGTGAGGCAATGGTTGGCTTGGCTGTGAGCAATGGCTTTTATCTGGGATGTTGTTGTGGCTTCGGTTGGGACTTGGTTGTGCTGGTCTCTCTCCCTCTCTACTGTGCCTTACCCCATTTGCCCTCACCCCATCTCTTTCCCTCTCTGTGAATCCTGTTTGGCTGGGTAATATGCATGGACCAATGGTCCATAAGCATGGGATTATCTGTGATTGAGGTAAGTCGAAAAAGTGCGTATTAGATTTTTATACCTGCCGGGTGATGAAACCCACCGAAGTGAGAGGATGTCGATTGACCTTAGTCAGTCTGGGAACCTCGATGAGCTTCACGCGATCTGACGGCAGTCCTTCACTTCTAACTTCAATTCATTTCTTTTGGGTTTGTTCTAGGTCCTTAGGTTGTTGCTGACAATGTAAATGTAGGTAGGGTTTTGGCTTGGCTGAGGAAGGGTTCGATGTGTTGGTGATATATGGACAATGATGCAAGGGCTTCAGGCTACCAAGCATGCAAGTTTTGTTTTTCTTTTGTACCGTACTTAAAGTTGTATTTTTTTTGATCTGATGTAAAGAGTTCTTGTAACTAATTCAAAGTTTGTAACGATGTTATATTTTTGATTTATAACTCCTGTTGTAAACTCTTGATACTGAAATGTTGTATGTTAATGATTTGCCACGTGTTCTCGATTAGTCTATAATTTACTGCTTATTACTGTTTGTTTCAGTTTAGATTAATGTAAGTTTTAGGGTTCTCACACTGGGCAGCTAGCAAACACACCTCCCCGACGCGACGAAGGCGCCCAAGGGTAATATCCATCTCCCCTAGGGTGTGGTTCCGAGGTGGCGACACGACATCGATGTCAGACACAGCGCCTCCAGGGACTCCATCTCCTCCCATGTCGCCCATGCCACGAAGTGTGAGAGCTCCTACTCCGCTTCAGTCTCCGTTTCGAGGTTGACCCAAACGCGGAGAAGCGTCTGTACCTCCTCTTGCAAGTCGCGGTGCTCCCCCTCCAGCTCTGCAACTCCCACCTGCAGCTCCTTTGTCCTCTCGGCTAGGGCTGCGCGCTCGGTGCTCAGAGACTCGCTCCGCACGTACTCTAAATCGACCCGTTCCTGGATCTCCACAAAGCTGCACAAAACGTCCCCCTCAAGCGCGCGGGACAGCATCAGGGTCTGCATGAAGCATACCGTTAAAAAAATAAGAGAAAAAGAACAAAACAAGTATACATATTCATGCTCACCTTCGTAGCTTTCGCTTCGATTGACCAGAACATCCCCTAGAGGGGCATGCTGCAGAAAAGCTCCCCCGCGTAGGCTAGGGCGACAAAGCGAGCAACATCCTTGCAAACAGTCGTCGCTCCCGCGATAACCTTGAAGTCGGCGGGGCACAACGGGCCAAGATCCGTGGTGCCCTTGGCACCTGGTGCAGGAGCAGGCGAGGGCGCTGCCTCTAGACTGCGAAGCATGTAAACGGGTAAGAGAAGAGCAGAAAACTAAAAACACAAGGAGGGAGAGATTGACCGATTGCGTCATGACCCAGAGTGGGAGGCACCGCCTAAGTGTCCTTGGAACCCTGGCCATACACGTGCGACAGCGTACCGCCCAAACGAGCTCACCACCCCCTTCGCAGCATCCACAACCGCCGTCGGAGAAACCGAACACTCTACTGACGAGGAGCTGCTCGAGCAAGCACACTCCACCTGCCCTGTGGGATCTTGCGCCGGCCTCCTCGAGGGCCTATCCACAGCATCCACCCTCGTGCAGCTTAGGCCACCCACGTCGCCAGCCCTAACGGATTGTGGAGGCCTCGTGTTGATCGGCCTTGGGGCGTCCAACTCTTCTGGTACACGGGCCCGCTTCTTCCTCCCCTCGTCGGGGTCCGGGCGCTCCTCCAAGTGAACCACCAGATCGACATACGCCCGGTTCAAACATGACTCGTGCACTACCAGCCCGCCGCTTCGCATGCTTCTCACCAGTATAGGGGCCTAGAAGTTGATTCGCGATGCGCACTGCCTCGTCAATGGGCATCATTGCAATAATACCAGTACACCTCGTCAAAACCAAAAAAAAAAGGGAGGGGAAACCAAGGCCAAGAGCTAGCTCCTACGCAGCGTGCTACCATGTGGGAGGGAAGATCACCCTTCAGGCCCCCAAGCTCCACGCTCTAGCCCCATGCTAGGGGCCACACCTGAAGTGCGCAGAACTGTTCCACCAGGTCCCTTCTGGAAAGCCTCCACGTCACGTTGAGCAAGAGGTGGAGCAGCGCCTCCTCCCTCAAAGTGAGCATGATCTCCAGGGCGGCGGTGAGTTGAATATGCCCTTCGCCCAATCAGAGACCATCACTCGCAAGGGACTTGTGGTAGAACCACCTCCGGTTCCAGTCAGAGTCCCATTGATTCTGGGCCGCCCGAGCTGACGCATACCCTAGAAAGCGCGCATTCGGCTAAAAGTTGATGTTACTGAAGTTTAGCATCTCGTCGGTGGTTTTCTTCTTCTTCGGCTGGCATCGCACGTCGTGGAGCTACGCAAAGAGGCGCCCCTCCCCGCCCGTTCCCACGAAGTGCATCACCCACTCGAAAACGGCAAGGTTGACGAGGGAGTTGGGTGTTAATTGCGCCAACTCCACCCGGTACAGCTAGAGTACCCAGGCCACCAGCTCCATACAGGGGAATCAAAGACCGGCGTCAAAAAATGCGATGAAGACCACCGCTTCATCCTCCAGAGGTGCTGGCACTATCTCCACCCCGAGGACCCGCGCCTGCGTGAGGTCCTCTAACTTCTCCTCGTCCCTTAGCGCCTGCAGCACCCGCAACGTCACGGTGGAGCAACCGAGGTCGTCAGTGTATACCACGATGCCACCACCATCCTTGCTCCGCTTCGTCGTATCGATACCCCCAAAGACACAATGTTCAAACACTGGAGGTCAGCTCGCTTCGAAAACCAGTGCACAAAGCTAAGAAAACAATGAACGCATGGAATAAAAGGCTGGGGGGATTCCCCCTATTTATACACTTAGCAGGACCAGAAAGAAATAGAGCTGGGGAGTCGAAGTGACACTAGCCATTCAACAGGTGACAGGTGCCACCCAAACAGGATCCCCAACCTGTGGCATAATGATGCACAACATCCAACGACAACACTCGCCATTCGAAGGAGCACCATCAAGGCCAATCAACGGCATTATGGTGCACGACAACCAACGATGGTACGCGCCATTCGAAGGGGTGCCATTAATACCAACCAGCAGCATTACGGCTGTAATACCCCGAATATTAAATAGAGAGAACATATTATTCGGAAGAGAAATTTATTCAAATTTGAATGCACTAAAGCTTAGAGGAAAATTGAAAGAAAATTCAAGATTTGAGGGAGGATTGGACCTTGGGCTTTCGGCCCAAGGCGTCCTAGCCAAGTGGGCCGGCCTTGTAGTGGAGTCAAGAAGGGGGGGTGCCCTTCCCCCAAAACCCTAACCTCTGCTACAGTACCGCGCCGCACTGTAGCACGCGGTACTGTAGCAGCCCCCCGCCTCCCTACAGCTCTACCAAGATGAGGAAGAAGCTCCGAGGTGCCGCCGGCCATGGTGGAAGGAGAAGAAGGGAGAAGAAGAAAGGAGGAGAAGAAGAAGATCATCTTCTTCGTGGATCGTTCTTCGTCATCCCGCGGGTCTCGAAGGGTAACAATCGTCGATTGTTGTCATATGATTAATCGTAGAATTGAAATCGAATAGATTTGATTGGATAAATGTCGGTCTGCTGTAAACATCAATCTGTCCAGAATGTTGCGTGGGCGTTTTCGTGATCGTAGAGGCCGAACCAGTAGTTTTGATCTTCTAGAGATATTTAGAGGTTGTTCTTAACTTTCTATGGCCGCCGAGTTCACTTGATTCCGATGTTTGAGTCAAAAGATATGGCTGTTTTAGTATCCGCTGTCCAGATTTCTGACGAAACTGAACTGATGTGTTAATTTGTAACTTATGACATGGTAATTTGCAGAATCTGGGATTTCTCCCAACTAGGTTATTGAAGGTAATTTTATAACCTTTCCGGATTGATAAATATTGATCAACTCGGAGTTATAGATTAAAAGTTATGGTCGTTTTGGTGCCGCTGTTTATTCTGTAGACAGTTTTTCTGTGCTGAAAGTTCATCTGTTTGTTAACGTACTAAATTGGCCGAATCAAATTATCTTGCCAACTAGAGTATTGTGGGTTTGTCAGTCAAGAGTCCACAGAAACTGGGTTCACCCCATTTGGAGTTCCAGATCAAGAGTTATGCCATTTACCGTGCTGCTGCCAGGGGCGGTGTAGGGCAGAATGTGTTGATTTTCAGTTTAGAGGTTCTAGTTATATTTTGAATCGCCGGGGGAGCGTTGTAGAACTTTATCTAGTATTGTCATGTTCGTGATCCTTATTTCAGTTATTTGTTTGTTAGGAGGTGAAGCTTCAGGTTTGGGAGCACCGCAATTGCCTATTAACGCGTCGCAACGCTAAAGGCAAGTACCTTAGTATTCCTAGGATTATGACATGTTGAATGCTTGCTATTGGTATTGAATTTCTAAGTACCATGTTATTACTTAAATGTTCATATTCAATCCATGTGGTTACCTTCATGATGGAGAGCATGTTTCTTATTGTTCAATATTCATATGTCATACTCAAAGATCCATCTTTCATGTTTCATCCACGGAGTGGATCGATGTATAAGACCCATCAATTCCAAATGGGCACGTAAGACCTACCATTCCAATGTGGGCGAGTCGGGACACCGTCTGAAACGTTCTTCGACGGGGGCTTGGGTCCCCGCACTTTGTTAAGTCTTGGGCTTAGGTGAACACCGACGGTGTGTCACCAAAGAATACCGTATATATGCATGTGTGTGTAGTCCCTTCATTTCATCCACATCATTCATTCCATTCATCCAAGTGTTCGTTCTGTGCTTATTTCATACACTTTAATGATGTTCACATGATCAAGGTTGTTATGTATTATTCATCTAATGTACTTGCTGAGTCTCGGACTCACTCTTGCTTTGTTTGTTGTTTTTTTAGGTGAACTTTGAGGTTGGCTCCATGGGGAGGGAATAGACACACACTACCTTTTCACTTCACCTTAATCAAGTTTAGGATTTCATTTTAGTTCAATTTAATCATTCATTATTGATGAACTGTAATAATAAACGTTGGCTGTGGCTGATAACTCTTCTCCATTAAGACTGGTTAATAACTGTGCGTAAGCTTAGTTCATCCTTTTGATATAGTTGCTTGAGATAAGATTATACTTCTGCGATGATTCTGATATTTGTTGATTTCACCATTGTCTTGATATTAATGATTGTTGGAACCTCCGGTATAGCTAACTATACAGGGGAGGTTCTGCCGAAATTTAGAATTTTTGTCGTCTGTTTTAGCTTGTTAACATGTTAGTTTAGTAGCATTCCAGCCCTTGTAGGACTGGGGTGTTACAACGGCGTGCGGTGCCCAACAAGTCATCATGACCATGAGGGCGACCCAAGCGTTGTCAGAGCACCCAAATAAAAGCACGCTTCACCAGGCCGAAGGGGATGGTCTGCCTGGACCCTCCGAGAAAAGGGAGTGGTTTCAGCCATGATGAAGTAGGACCTCGACCACGAGGGGCTTGTCATAGGGGTGGTCCCAACGATCCAACGAAGACCGCGAGGCGCCCCCCTCGAAGCCCCGACAGCCAGGGGCGTGGCTCGAGCACCCCCCAAGGGGAGCCAAGAGCGCCTTTGGGACTGGCTTGGAGCCTGACCGATAGTCGCCGAAGGCCAGAGATGTTGTGAAGGGACCTCCCCGAGGGAGCGACGTACCTTCGGGGAGGCCTCGGGGGTAGCGTGAAGGTTCCCAGAGGGTTTTCGGAGTGCCATGAACCCAGAATCCAGGGGGTTCCCTAGGGCCACCTCGGGACGTCGAAGGGTGCTGGGGCCACCTCAGCCCAGGGACACCTCGCACGTGGTGAAGGGTGGAAAAGCACCGGTACTCTAAGCGTACCAGTTGAATAGACCAAGACCAGGGAGCTCCACCATGAGCCGGAGCCTACGCCTAGGGAGAGGAAAAGCCCCTACAACTCCTATGGGCGTAGGACCTTTCTAGGGGTAGATTCGTAATCTCCTGTACCCTGTGAAAGACTATAAATGGCATCCTCCCCTCATTTAATAGGATAGACCCTATTTTTGGAATAATTAATACACACACTTGTCCTGGCAACTGGTCCCCTCTTCGAGGATCCTCTGGTCACTCTCGCAGATACCGGGGGTCCCCTTTTCTACTGTCTAGTCTTTCTTGCTACGACAATAGTAATCTCCTGTGATGATTAAGTCATCAACATAGACTAGAACTATTGCGTGTCTACCTTGCTTGGGTTTCACAAATAAACTAGAATATGATGGAGCAACTTTAAATCCACTTTGTACTAGAAACTCACCGATCTTCCATACCATGCTCTTGGAACCTGCTTCAAGCCATATAGTGCCTTCTTCAATTTGCAAACATCGGGTGAGTCTTACTCTCAAAGCCTGTTGGTTGTTCAATGCAGATGTCCTTGTCGAGCTCGCCATGTAGGAAGGCGTTCTTAATATCCATCTTCCACAACTTCCAAGACTTCCTAGCAGCCAATGCAAGCAAGACTCGAACAGTTGTGATCTTCGCCACTGGACGGAAGGTTTCTTCGTAGTCCAGCCCATATTGTTGAGAAAAACCTTGAGCAACAAGTCGAGCCTTATACCTTTGAATTGAGCCATCTAGGCGAGTCTTGACCTTATAGACCCATTTGCAGGATATTGGCTTCACATCCTTTGGTCTTGGTACTAAGACCTACATTTGATTTTCTTTTAGTGCCATGACCTCTTCTTCCATAGCCTTTTACTATTCAGGGCCTTGTGTTGCTTCTTCATAAGAGGATGGCTTAATAGGTATAGGCTCGTCAACAAGGGCATCATTAGCATATCTTGGGTTAGGGATCATTTGCCTTGTTGATCTTCGTAGTTCTTATATAGGCTCCTCAACCTCCATTTGCTTTGGATGAAGCTCCTCAGGTGTAGGTTGATGTACGCCAGCCTTTCATGAACTCTTGGTCTTGCTGGGTGAGCCTCCTTCAACTTCACTTGGAATTGGTGCTTACTCCTCACCTTCTTCCTTAATCTCTTCTAGAGCCTCTTCCAAGTCATGAGATTCAGGAATCTCGAATTTTTTGGGGGTCCACCATGAAGAGACTTCATCAAACACCACATTTCTTGAAGTGTGACACTTGCCTGTGGTCGGGTCGCAGCACCTCCAGCCTTTTCGGGCATCATCATAGCCGACAAAGATGCACCGAATCGCCTTCTATTCAAACTTGCTCCTTAGATGATCCGGCACGAAGACATAGAATACAAAACGAAATACCTTGAAGTTAGGGGTGAAAATGGATCGAGTACGAATCGAATAGTGACCATACCATATTTGTATTCGTATGTGTAAAATGAATACGAATGCTAATGCGAATATGCTCGAATATGAATATGAATACGAATCGAATGGTGTAACAAATACGAATGAGAATCAAATACTTACTCAATTCGACTGAATTCGAATATCCTAAAATACGATGAAGTTTCACACAAGGAATTCAAATTCCAAACATCTACAAATAGAGTTCCAATATATGGAATTACATATCAAATTCCCACTAGCAACATGGTAACACAAAACACAAGAAATGTTAGTCGACTAGATGATAAGGAAAATAAACCTGTCAAATCCAGATATTATATGTATTCGTATTTGTATTTGAACACATTTTTTCATACCACATTCGTATTCGTATCCAGCAAAAAAAATCCGGATAATATCTGGATTCATATTCATTTTGCAATATGAATGCTATTTTCCTTACCATATTCACTACCATCCGAAAATGGATGCCGGATAAAACTGACTATACGAATTCATTTTTGGAAAATTAGCTCAGTGACATCACGTTAGAGCATAATCGGAGGAATAACACTCCATTCATGACGCACTGGAAAATGACATCACGAACACCAAAAAATTAGATGAATGACATCGTCGCTAGTTACTTCCGTTTCCAGAATTTTTTAAATGTAGAAGCTGCACTCAAAAAATTATTAATTTTTTTGTGGAGCCTCCTATCATAGTTTAATTACTTGTGTATTTTTTTCAAAACTTTATATGTTCTGATTTGTCTCTAAAATTTATTTAAGTATACTATTTGTAGGAATTTTCTAATATACAAAAATGAGGTCCAAACATTATGAAATATTTTTTCAAGCTCCTTACATATTGGAATTGATTGTGTAATTTTTCTAGAATTTTTACAAAATTAATTAATGCAATTTCATATTGTCCTTACATTATGAAATATTAGACTCCTCACAAAGTGGACATTATGAAATTGTATTACTTAATTTTGTAAAATTTTGGAAAAATTACACAATCAAGTCCACTGTGTAAGGAGCCTGAAAAAAATTCATAATGTTTTGACCTCATTTTCCATATTAGAAAAGTCCTACAAACAGTATACTTAAATGAATTTTAGAGACAAAATTGGAACGTATAAAGTTTTTTTAAAAATAAACAAGCAATTAAACTGTGTCAGGAGGTTCCACAAAAAAATTGATAATTTTTTGAGCTCATTTTCTATATTTAAAAAATTTTGGAAATAGAAGTAGCCGGCGGCGATGTCATTCGTCTAATTTTTTAGTGTTCGCGATGTTATTTTCTAGTGCGTCATGAACGGAGTATCATTCCTCCAATTACGCTCTAACGCGATGTCACTGAGCTAATTTCCCCTTTCATTTTACACCCCTACTTGAAGTGGTTGATGGCTGGCTTCATCTTCCACAACTTCTCATGTGGTGATTTAAATCCTAGCCTTACTTGTAGTAACCTATTGATGACATAGGTTGCAGTCCCTGTACACTCGGCCCAAAATTTTCCTGGAATGTCCTTGGCATGCATCATGCTCTGACAAGTAGGGGTGAAAATGGATCGAATACAGACGGATAATGGCTCTTCCATATTTTTTTTCATATTTTTTTTCTCAGATGCGGATACAGATACGAATACGAATTATGTCGAATACAAATACGGAGCGAATATGAATCGAAATGAATACGGTCATGGATATTATTTGGAACATGATAACCCCTTAAATTGTACACCAGAAATTAATGAAAACATATAACTAGTTTATTTGCTCCAAACATTCATGAATTGTTCGCATTTTCAGTAACCACATATAACGAAACACCTGCGTGTCCATTCTTTTCCATATCATCTCTCCCATCAGTAAACACCTTTCATATAACGAAAGGCAGCGGCTCTGTGCGGCGCTGAGCGAGGAGAGGCCGAGGAGCGGTGCAGCCGGTGGCGCGACATCTCCTGGCAGCACAGGCGTAGGTGACGTGGGCTGCAGAAGCCTGGGGCAGCGGCGGCGCTCGGCACCCTATGTTGGTGGCCAGATCCGGCCAGCTCGGCCGGCCAGAGGGAGAGAAGAGAGGAGCCAGAGTGAGTAGAGAGATGAAGGGAGAGCTCTGGAGGTAGAAGGAAGAAAGAAGGAGACAAAGGAAGAGAAGAAATGGGCTGGAGGTGTAACATCCCAAAATCTATAATTTAGGAATACACAACAGAAATGCATTGGAAAAAACACTTTGATCATTTCACATATGAAAATCTACCCATGTTTGAAATTTGAACTTTTGTTTAAAAGTAAATGCTGAATACAAACAAACATGCACTTAAAGGAAATTGAGTTAAAAAAATAAAAATGGTTGAGAGAATTATTTTTAGCATAATTGTTCAGGGAAAAATTTACTAAACAACTTAGATGAATTGTTATTGAGAATAACAAATACAATTACATAAGAACAAAAACTTATAAGAATTTTAGAGAAAATCACAGAAGGGATAAACTTCTGAAAAATTTACATAAAGAACTACATTAGGTCAAGAGCCCTCACAAAAAGTTTCATAAAATTTGGACTTTGTTTGCCCGGGGGTCTGATAGGAGAATTGCTAGTGTTGGGCTGAATTGCATATATCCCGCCTGGCATAATCTGTATTCATATCCGTATTCAGCGGATACTAGGGCTACCATATTCATATTCGTTTCTGATAAAAAATTATGTATTCGTTTCTGATCCGAGAATTATCCGAGAAAATCCAATCCGAGACAATCCAAATTCATTTTCGTTCGGATCGGTCGAAAACTATCCGATCCGTTTTCACCCCTACTGACAAGTCTCTGCAAGGTGACGATTCTTGTGCTCCGCTACTCTATTTTGTTGTGGAGTATTAGGGCAAGTTAATTGTCTTCTTATCTTGTGCTCCTTGAGAAAGACGATGAACTCATTGGATAAATATTCTCTCCCATTGTCAGTGCGTAAGCTCTAAATATTTTTTTGTCAAGTTCACCCTCTATCTTCTTATTGAATTCCTCGAACTTTGTAAAAGTCTCAGACTTCTCTTTCATAAAGTAAACCCAAACATACCTTGAGAAGTTGTCGATAAATGTCACCATGTACCTCATGCCTTCAAGTGATATTTGCTTGACTGAGTCAAATACATCTGAGTGTATGAGCTCCAATGGTGTTTTGGACCGATGCTCTGACTCCTTGTATGGCAATTGATGAGCCTTGCCATTCTGACAGCCAGCGCATACTAAGTTTGTCCGGATGTCCAAATGAGAGAGTTCCTTCACCATATGCTTCTCCATCATCTCCTTCAATTTGTTGTAGCTAATGTGTCCAAGCTACACATGGCAGAGATCAATTGTCTCATTCTTTCAGATCTTGTCCAAATATGCCAACTCTGCAGAGGGCACATAGACGGACTCTCTTCTTCTTCCTTCCATGATAGGTGTGTCGGCCACCTTTACTTTTTGGAAGATGGCTACTTCTTTTGGTCTGAAAAGCACATAGTTCCCTTCCGCAGTCAGTTGAGGCATTGACAATAGATTCTTCTTCAAGCCTCGGACATGATAGACCTTCTCAAGTTGGAGTTGTTGAGGACCGTACCTTAGAACAATAGTGTTCCCTATATGAGAGATTGACAGCTTAGAGTTGTTGGTTGTTAGCACCACTTTCCTTCCCTTGTACTCAACCATGTCTTGCAGCTTCTTATCATCACTGGTCATATGATTGGAGCAACCAGAATCGACGATCCAATCCTTCTTGTAATTTATCCTAGATCTATTGTTGCTGCAAAAGATGGCGCCTCCATGTCCTCCTTCAACTCCTTTTCATCAACCTCTTGAGAAAAATCCAACTTCAACGTCCTACTTTTCTTCGCTGATGGATGCTTCTAAACTGATCTCCTTCTCCTTTGTGGTGGCTGCATTCCCTTCAAATTGCCTCCTTGGGCACCGACAATCTAAAGAAAAATGACATGTCTTACCACAACTGAAGCATCCACTATTCTATGTCCTCTCGTTCTTCTCCTGATGTTGATCTTGCCTTCCTCATTGTGCTCCCTCCTAGAGAGTTACTTCTCTCCCTTGGGTGCTACTTGCTACCTTTTGTCCACCTTGTCTTGGACCTCCCTTGTTCTCGAGGTGGATCCTTCTTCTTGTTGGTGAAGAGATCTTCCTCTTCTTCTTTTATGGTAACTCCTCCTGATTAATGAATGTAGGAAGAAGTAACTAGATCCATACGCATTAGATCCCACCACTCGTGGGAAAGCATAAAGGAAACCAGTTCCACCGAATGCTCCCATCTGTTGAAGCGGAGAAGGCCCAAAATTCTACATGGGCTCGTTGTACTCCGCAACCAAAACGGCAAACTCCGCAACCAAAACGGCAAAGAAATCATTCCAGTAAAACGATGGCCTAGAAGGCTAGAAGCAAAGGCGTCCTTGGCAACCTGCAGGGAACAAGGTGAGAACGGCGGCCTTCACCCTTTCGCAAACGCGTTTGTTTTGCGTGACATGACGGAAGGGATCATCTTGCGTGACATGACAAAAGCGATCATCGTCAATTTCCAAGCTACTTACCGGGTGGCTTTTAAGGGTAGAAAAAAAAACTCAAAACTCGCGAGCAAGGTCGGCTCGTTAAGGACTCGGCATGAACTCGGTCCATTAACGAGCCAAGCCGAGCCGAGTTAGCAATTTAGCTCTTTTTTTAACGAGCCGAGTTCAAGCTGGCTCGCGAATTACTCGTTTACAAAACCAGCCCAAAAGTTGTAGCCCACCAGGCCCGAGCCCACCAGGCGCAACCCTAATCGTTAATCCAATCCACACGATCAAGACTCCTTGATTGACCCTTGCACGCCGCCTCCCCACTCCAAGATACCCACGCGCCATGCCGCCACAAGCAAGGTCACTGCACACAAGACGGCCTGCCCTCACTGCTCCAGCCCTAGCCGATCCCGGCCTCCCGCTTCCTCCACCTCTTTCTCTGGTCCCGGCCTCCCACTTCCTCCACCTCCAGCTCCGGCTGCGGTCTCCCACCCCGGCTCCAGTCCGGGAATCCATCTCAAGCTCAGTCCTAGCCCTAGGCCTTCTACTCTGGCTGCAGCTTCCCGCCCCGGCGTCCAAAGTTTGCCCAAGGCCTCCCGCATTGGCTCCGGCCTCTGGCTCCCACGATGGATCAACAATCGAGCCTGGAGTCCAAGAACTCCGAAGGGAGGAGGTCGTCTGCCTCCGACTCTGTTTCACCCTCTGCCTCAACACCTGCGTCCACTAGAAAGCCGCCTCACCCTGGCCAACCAGGAGGTCTGGCACCAACCCCTACTACGGTTGTCCCCTCAGTGAGTGTCATGATTCATTTCGGATTGTTCTCCTCTGATCTGGGTTATCCATTGAATTAAATGTTGACTAGTATGAATAAGTGTATGACATGCTCTCCTCTGATTTGTTTTCTGTCACTTGATACAAGTGCATTTTGCAATTGTTCATATTTAGAACATAAGATAAGCTATTGTCGATTGTGCTAATATGAATCATAAATGAAAAAGAGCATGCATAAGATTGGTGATTGGATTTGGATGTCATAAGATTTCAGATTGCATCCATTTCCTGAGGATGTGGTGGTTAGCAACTAGTTAAATAGTAAGTTATTTTTCATAGAACACTCATATTTGCAATATTGGTTTGGCTTGCTGTGAGTAGAGACTATTTGGTGGTGGTAGAATTCATGTAGACGTGCGGTCTGGCTGTTACTGATTTTGCAGTTATATGTGCTATTTTTTTTTTGTCTTTTTGGGCTCAGTAGGTTGTGATTTACGACTACAAGAGTGGATTTTTTTGTATTATCCTGCAGGTTGTAGTTAATCAGCAATGGCAAACGAATGTGATATGCTTGATGAAAGATTGTTGAGCCTTAGTGCCTTACTATGTTCAAGTTCACATATCCTGATGGGTGTGAACTAAGCTGCAACTGCATTGCATGATCTAAATTCAACTCCATATAGATCTTTATCTGATTTGATTTAGGCAATTACTGTTGCAAACATTATATTTCTTTCTCAAACTTCCCTTTTTAAATACAAAAATGGAGTGACAGTAGTACTTAATTGATTAGGACATCACTCCTTCGGATACACGCACTACACAAAATCCTCCAGATCCGGTTGCTAAACTACAAGGTCCTATGACAAGAGCTCGTGCACGTCACTTAAATTATGAGGTGAGCTTGTTTCTAGGTGCTAATAATTTATCTATGCGAGAATGGTATGCTACCGAAAATTGTGATCTTCATTACTTAGGAATAATGGGAGGATCCAAACCGCTCACGCCTGTGTTCCCAAGGGCTACGACCAGTTCTCGGTGATCTGCAAGCTCTACGACCAGGTGTACCCGCTCTACGACCAGATCTGCCAGTTCTACGACCAGGTCTCAAGCTCTACGACCAGTCCTACGACCAGGTCTCCAGCTCTACGACCAGTCCTACGACCAGGCTGCCAGATTTATGAACAGACCTCAAGCTCGACGATCAGGCCCACGACCAATGACGACCACGTTGGGTGTTGGTCAGAGACTTTGAAATAAGGTGCTGCGTCACCGTTTTGGGCCTAATACGGCCTTGTAAGCATGGCGAGGTCAAAGCCTAGGATGTGTACGCCTCTCCCATGGCAAGACAACCCTAGGTCGACCTCCTCATGTTCTCCCCTATATATTGTAGCAAACGCCACAGTTTAGGGTGGGTTTTTCTTAGATTATTCGCCACTTTGCGCCGCGCTTGATCGGTTTGAGGAACCCCACTTGTGAACTTCATCTATATTCGCAATATAATTCAGATTGCATCTACCTTGTTCTTGTGAGTTGCTTCGATTGCTTGCGTGAATCATAACCCTCGTGGTAAGGTCGATCGCGTGCAAGCGTGGTTGATAACGACAGTCGTGCGGGTGTAGCGAATTGCGAGGTGACGATCTGCGGGTTGGAAGCCTCAAAGCGTCAACGTCCTCACGACGAATTCAATCGAACCTATCGGAAGATCGGGCCACCGTGTTATTCATCATTAATCATCATCAGTTTTTCATCACACGCTTCAAATGGTCCATACTAAGTTAGAAATATGTTAGTTGGCAGAAATCAGTACAAAAATCAATAAGAAAAGTTTCCACCAGAAAGTTCAAAAAGAAGTATACGTAATTGTGAGTTGTGTGTGCATCAGAGATGCTACCAAAAGTCTGAACATTCAGAATACTTTGCTATTGTAATTATTTCACAGATATTATCACTTTCTTTCACAGATATTAAAAATTTAGAATACTTTGCTATTGTGATTATTATTCAAATTCTTTGAAGAGAGTGTTAATTGTACTTGCATGTAGACCCTTCTATTTGAACTTTGAAGACCCTCCATACATCTAACATCTCCTATGCGAATTTTTTACCTACTTTTCCTCTTGTTAAGCATACCTTTTGTTTGGTGGAGGATAAGTTGACAAGATCACAAGAAGACATTTTATTTGGTGGTCAAGTTCATTCAAGAATCGAGAATACTCAAGACCTTAAGTTTCATGTTTATAAGTGATATTATGGACTTTTCGTTGTGAACTTGTGATCTTGTGGTTGTGAAATTATGAATTGAGTTCCTTTTCGTTTGGTACTTGTACACTCTGCAAATTCACTAGTTATTGTTCCTCATTGACAGAGATGTTTTCTGTTTATTGATCTGCATGGAGTAACTGTTTTCTGTGCAAATTCACTAGTTATTCGGCTTTTTCTGGATGTTTATCTCTTCAAAGCTATTATCTATACTCAGTAACTTTAATTCATTAGCTTCAATTCAATAACGAGCCTAACGAGTCGAGTCGAGCTATTGAACAAACTGAGCCAAGCTTGTTATTCTGCTCGTTAGCTTAACGAGTTGAACCGAGCTCATTTTCTTAACAAGCTTTACCGAGCCGAGTCAACTCGTTATCCACCCTAGTGGCTTTGCTTCCAAAATGCGGGTCGTTGCCTCGTCCGTTTCTTAATCTCCCTACCACCCTTTGGTCTGGCTCAGATCTGGATACTCACTTTTGCCACGAAATTGCACGTCTGACACACGTTTCACATTTGGAAAGCCGGCTCGAGTCCAAAAAAATTACTAGACACGGCCCAAACTAATCATATATCTAAGCATAGTGCTACAAAGGTAACACCATTTGAGTTAGTGTATGGGCAAGAGGCCGTTTTACCTATTGAGATAAATCTGAGTGCCCTTAGATTGGCCAGGCAAAATGATTTGTCGGCTGTAGATTACCATAACGTGATGATGGATAGGATAGATGAAGTTGCAAATGAGAGATTAAAAGCTTTGAGGGAGATTAAAAAGGATAAGGTAAGGGTAGCCAAGGCCTACAATAAGAGAGTGAAGGAAAAATCGTTTCAAATAGAAGACTTAGTTTGGAAGATGATTTTACCTGTTGGATCTAAAGATAATAAGTTTAGGAAGTGGACTCCGAATTGGGAAGGTCCGTATAAGGTGGTAGAGATCGTTCCTGGAAATTCTTATATGGTGCAATGTTTAAAGGGGGATAGGCTGCCTAAAGCTCTCAATGGCAAGTATTTGAAAAAGTACTATATGAGTATTTGGCAAGATGCTTAAGAAGCACACATGGTGATGAGTTGTTCATCATCGTCCTGAGAAACATACACATGGTTGGTGTTTAATCATCATCCTGAAGTGAAATTGAAGATATTATTGTTTTGTGGCAAACATGTTTGTTTTACCAAAAAACAGGGGGGCATGTGTTGATGACAAGATTTGGCATCTATGATGGTCATTGCAGTGCTGATTGGTTCAACGGTAAGAGCCTAAAACTACCGCTGATTCAACTAATATTTTGTTTCGAATCGGAAGGCAGAGTGGCTTCGAAGACCTCCTGAGAGGTCTTCGACAACCTCTTCAAAGACCTCCTGGGAGGTCCTGGCTTCAAAATCCGCCCGAGAGGTCCTGGGCGACCTTTTCAAAGACCTCCTTAGAGGTCCTAGGGGACATCCTGGGTGATCCTGGACAACCTCTACAAAGACCACCAGTACTGGAAGACCTCCTCGCTACAGTACCTTGGTGAACAGTACTCGGAGCAACAATACTTCGGAAAACCTCCATGGTGAATAGTACTTGGAGCTGCAGTACTTCAGAAGACCTCCTCGCTACAGCACCTCGGTGAACAGCCTGAGAAGTCCTGGGTGACCTCATCAAAACCCTTCAGAGAGGTCCTGGACGGCCTCTCCAAAAGACCTCCTAGGAGGTCCTTGAGGATGCCCTGGGTGATCCTAGAAAGGACGCTCACGTGGCTTCATCAAAGCCGTTCAAGACCTCCCCAGGGACACTAGCGCGCCTTCATCAGAGCCACCTAGGACCTCCTCAAGGGTGCTCACGTGGCTTCATCAAAGCCGTTCAACACCTCCTCAGGAGCGCTCACGCGCCTTCATCAAGGCCGCTCAAGACTTCCTCAGGAGTGCTATGCGGCTTCATCAGGGTCGTCCAAGACCTCCTCAGGAGCACTCGCGCGCCTTGATTAGAGCCGCCCAGGATTTCCTCAAGGGCGCTCACGTGGCTTCATCAAGGCCGTCCAAAACCTCCCTAGGGACACTAGCGCGCCTTCATCAGAGCCGCCCAGGACCTCCTCAAGGGCGTTCACGTGGCTTCATCAAAGCCGTTCAAGACCTCCTCAGGAGCGCTCGCGTGCCTTCATCAGGGCCGCTCAAGACTTCCTTAGGAGCGCTACGCGGCTTCATCAGGGCCGTCCAAGACCTCCTCAGGAGCGCTACGCGGCTTCATCAAGGCCGTCCAAGACCTCCCTAGGGACACTCGCGCGCCTCCATCAGGACCGCTCAGGACCTCCTCGGGAGTGCTACGCGGCTTCATTAGGGCCATCCAAGACCTCCTTAGGAGCACTCGCGCGCCTTGATCAGAGCCGCCCAAGACCTCCTCAAGGGCACTCACGTGGCTTCATCAAGGTCATTCAAGACCTCCTCAGGAGCGCTACGCGGCTTCATCAGGGCGCTCCAGGACCTCCTCAAAAGCACTCGCGCGCCTCCATCAGGACCGTTCAGGACCTCCTCAGGAGCACTCCCGCACCTTCATCAGAGCCACTCAGGACCTCCTTAGGAGTGTTCACGTACTTTCATCGGAGCCGTCCAAGATTTCCTTAAGAGTACCACGCGGTTTCAGGGCCGTTCAAGACCTCTTCCGGAGATCCCACGCGGTTTTTCATCAGGACTTTCCACAAAGGCCTCAGGACCTTCCGCGAAGACTTCATCAAGGAAACTTGGGTGTTTAAAAGGAAAGATTTATCTGTTATGGAAAATATGGAGATCAGATGGTAAAACCGAATCATATCTGTAAAATCTTGTTCGGTTTAGGAGTCCTGATCTCTTATGGCTAAGACATGCCGCCCTTTAAATAGAAGAGGGTCATGGCCAATTGAAATCATCAGCAATCGATCAACACAATTTGCATCTACTATTTTTTCTACCATAGCTTCCCTGTAGTTCCGTCCTTTTTTCCAATCTTTTCTGCTTCCCTGGCTAGGTTCAAAGACCTTGTTAGGACATCGCCACCGCCTCAACACCACGACTAGCTCTGCCTAGGTGTTGTGCACTGTGGTTCTTCGTTGTGATTGGTGAATTATCCCCTTTGCTAGTTTGCTTGAAAACTAGTCGTGCACTTCTACGTAAGTGGAGCAAATCTGGTTATCTGCGACCTTGTGTGTTTATTTTTGGCGTCAACACAAATTGGCAACTCCACTGGGGACACAATCTATTCCCTAGCCATGACGAATGGATCCGAAGTCGACCGTGACAATGTCATTGCGCCCGCCATCGAGGAGCTAGATGAGGAGGCACAACGAGAATATGAGAAGCATAAGATGGAGTTCGACAGGGCGTTCGCGTCACGTTACCAAAAGACGAGACAGGGCGTCATCTGGAAAGGAGGAGAATTCACACCTGTCTACACCAAGCCTGAGGTAACTCCCACTATGATTAATGCATCTCTTACTGAAGAGCAAGTTGCTTTGATGATTGATCAGCAACTAGGTGCTTCCGTATCTAATACCGTGGATATATAGGTTGCTATCTAATCGTCTTAAGGCCATGGGTTTTGAAGTGCAAAGTGAAAAAGATCTGAAGCAACCCGTTTTGCCTCATACTAATGCTTACAATATTTGCAATGATAGCAACGTTCAACACGGCTCCTTGCTTGATAACACATCGGAAGCAGGTATACCATCTCAAATTATACCGCATGGTGTGCCGATACAACATATACATAGCCGAACTAATGTGTTAAATTCGTTTGGTCATAGTGCATCATCGCACGCTATTCCAAATATTGCTATACCCGAATCTGCAGCCCCTGTGCCTTCATCATATACAAATGCTAATATGGCCAATTCGGGTGCACCCAATATTGGCAATTACACTAACATGGGAGAAAATTCAGTAAATTTGCAGACGCCTTTATACCGCACTGTAGCATACAGTGTACCTCCCATGCCACCTCAAGGTTTCGGCATTCCATATGGTCCAATACCTGCTAGTAATTTCAATAATGCTCCGCAACATGTAACATATCCACAGCTGAACCATACTACATATGCCCATGAGACACCACAACCCAATGTTTATAGGCCACCACAACCAGTTGATGTAACACCCATTCGGCCTACAGCCGAGCCATATATGGGGACTGAAAACGTTAGAGAGCAAGTGGCCAATGTTTTTAGAGAGCAGTTTGGGGTGGAGCCCAAAGGTAGAGGACGTGCATATCAAAACCATATCCCGATTTCTATGATAATGTTCAATATCCCAAAGGATTCAGGGCGCCTGAATTTATTAAGTTCACTGGAGATGATGGTAGGACCACTTTAGAACATGTTGGTCAATTCATCTTGCAGTGTGGTGAAGCTGGTGCTAGCGATGCATTAAAACTGAGGTTGTTTCCTTTGTCATTGTCTGGCCCTGCGTTTACCTGGTCTACATCTCTGGCACCTAATTCTATTTATACATGGTCTCAGTTAGAGCAAAAATTCCATGAATACTTTTATACTGGGGACACTGAGTTTAGATTGTCACATTTAACATCAGTCAAACAGAAACCCAATGAGCCTGTTACTGACTACATTCGAAGGTTTAGAGATACGAGGAACCGATGTTTTAATTTGACAATTTCTGACGGAGACTTGGCTGATCTAGCTTATTCTGATTTACTGTCTCAATTAAAAAAAAGCTAGAGAATCATGATTTCCTAGATGTTAGTCAAGTATTACAAAAAGCTCTGGCACAAGAGAGCCGAGCTAAAGAGTCTAGAAACTTTCAGAGGTCAAGCGATAAAGTAAAAATCGATCATCCTAGTGTTCATATGCTTGAGTATGAATCTGAAAACTCAGATGATGATGATGTTGATGTGTGTGTAGCCGAATGGGATTGGTCCTCAAAATCTAAACTATTCGTTTGCTCGGCTTTAAAGCTGGTTCCACAAAATAATCGGCAAGAAGACATTAAGTATACTTTTGATATCGCTAAATGCGATAAAATCTTTGATTATTTGCTATAAGAGAAACAAATTAGATTGCCTGACAAACACGTTATACCAACACCTAAAGAATTAAGGAGGCATGCATATTGTAAATGGCATAATTCTTATTCTCATGCCACTAATGATTGCAGTGTTTTTCGTCGACAGGTTCAACCGGCCATTAATGAAGGATGATTAAAATTTGCTGAAAGTCCGAAAATGCAGCTAGACCACAATCCCTTTCCTGTCAATGTGATTGATTTTGAGAACAGGAAAGTGCTTGTTCGGCCATCTCAGGCCGAGTCTACAAAAGGAAAGAATGTGATGACAGGAGAGAAAGGCGTAGGAACATCAAATTTCGAGGCCATGCAAGGCGTTAGGCCAAAGATGATCAAACCAAAAAACCTAGAAGTTGATCATTGGAAAGTTAATAAAGGTAGAAGCAAGACCATCAAAAGAGTTGAAAGGCCGAAGCCCACATTTAAAAAGCTTCTGGCTAATTATGAGGATGGCAAGGTCGGCAGAAACAATGCTAGTCGGCCCAAATAATTTTAAGCGACCAAGATCACCTACAAAGCAAAAGTTTGATGGTCAGGATCATCGTCGAGGAAACTTCTGTACAATAGTGTCATACCATCCTTTTGGGTAGCCAATGCCCATCCCATGGGGACCTCCTCCTGCTAGTTTCCCTCCCTATCCAGGCTGGTGCGGCCCATGGATGCCACCTCCAATGCCTTTTAGACCATTCCATCCGGGGTGGATAGCACCAAGAAGGCCTGTATTTGATAGGTTATCACATCCTAATAATGACCATGTTGATCAAAGAAATCGGCCTTATGATGGGACAGGTAATAAAGTGGTGAAGAAAGTGTATCGTGTGAAGAGCGATGGTAATTTAGGTCTGAATTCAAAGGGAAAAGAGCCGATCATTGAGAAGGAGAGGAGGTCTTCGAAGATCAGAAGGGAGGTCTTCCAAGATCAGAAGGGAGGTCTTCTAATCTTCAGAGCGGAGGTCTTCGAAGATCAGAGCGGAGAGGTCTTCGATCTTGGCGATCTTTCAAGTATTGGCAGTGAGAAGTGCACAGCAGCAATGGTGGTACATGGTTTGGATACAAGTAGTCACACGTCTACAGCAGCCATGAATAGTATCATAGCTATAGTGCCTGTGGACATCAGTTCGGCTGCAGTCGCAGCTGTAGTAGTAGCCAAACAAACCACGTCACGTGCTAATTTTGAAGCGCCAGAAACAGTGGAAAAATTTAAAGGGAAGACATCTTTGCTATTCGGGATGAAACCATAGCCCCGTTGGTGTCCACTCAGTCTATCTCATTCCCAAAAGAGAAGGTTGCAGCGGTTGTGCATGCAAGAACTCAGAGAAGCTCGGGCGGAGAAGATGAGAGACGAATTATTTAATGAAATAAAGCCTATGATGCCTGTCCGAAAAGAGTGGAGGATAAAGTCAGTTGAAACACCGATTTGGACACCTAATGATGACAAGGATGATTTGCTGGATTATGAGGGATCTCCAATGATTAAAGATGATACTCCGCCTCGTGAAGGTATGGACATTAATATGGTATTTACATTGCCTTCGGAGTTTCGGATTGCTAGTGAGGAGGTTGCCCAGTTGTGTCTTGGCCCTAAAGAAGCCATTTTTGAAAAGCCCAAGGAATTGAGCCGACATTTGAAACCATTGTATGTTCGGGGACATATCAATGGTAAGCCGATTTTTAGGATGTTAGTTGATGGTGGGGCTGCTGTGAACTTGATGCCATATTCAGTTTTCAAGAAATTGGAGCGAGAGGATAGTGAGCTTGTGAAGACTAATTTGATGCTTAATGGTTTCACGGTGAGTCCACGGAAGCCAAGGGTGTCATCTCTATGGAACTTACTGTTGGGAGCAAGACTCTATCTACGGCCTTCTTCGTCGTTGACGTGCAAGGTAATTATAGTGTTTTATTAGGTCGTGATTGGATACATGCAAATCACTGCATTCCTTCTACCCTGCATCAAACTCTAGTACAATGGATTGATGATGACATAGAAGTGGTTCAAGCGGACACGTCGGCTTATGTTGCTTTGGCCGATGCTTCAGCTGATTGGCAACATGATGATGTCCAATGTTTGACGGGTCTAGTTCTTTCTAGTTATGATTATCTTAGTGTTACTAAAGATGGTTTTGTACCCATGTCTGTACAGCCGGCCTCAGCAGCTCGGCTTAGTAATATGATGTTATAAATGAACAAAGAAAGCAGTTTAGAATGGTTGCAAAAGCGTGCAGAGCAATATCGATAAAAAAAAGATATTTGTGAAGCTATTGATGATTTCAATGAAGTAGAAAAGTTGGGGCAAGGTTTCTCGTCGGCTGACCCATTAGAGGAGGTTGACATAGGCGATGGAACTATTCCTAGATCGACGTTTGTAAACAAAAATATGTTTGTTGAGTACAAGAGCAACATGATGAAATTGCTTAGAGAGTATGTTGATTGCTTTGCTTGGGAGTATCATGAGATGCCAGGACTCAGCCGGGAATTAGTTGAGCATCGGCTGCCTATTAAGTTTGGTTTTAGGCCTTATAAGCAGCCGCCTAGAAGATTTAATCCTGAGATATATGATCGGATCAAAGAAGAAATAGGCCGATTGTTGGAGGCTGGTTTTATTAGGCCATGTAGGTATGCTGAATGGATTTCTAACATCGTCCCGGTTGAGAAGAAAAATACCAGTAAGTTGAGAGTATGCATTGATTTTAGAGATTTAAATAAAGCTACTCCTAAAGATGAATATCCTATGCCTATAGCCGACATATTAATTAACGATGCTTCAGGGCATAGAATAATTAGTTTCTTAGATGGTAATGCTGGTTATAATCAAATTTTCATGGCCGAAGAGGATATGACTAAAACGGCCTTTCGATGTCCTGGTTTCGTTGGCTTGTTTGAGTGGGTTGTTATGAATTTTGGTTTAAAGAATGCCTGTGCTACTTATCAAAGGGCTATGAATTTGATTTTTCATGATATACTTGGTGTTATCATAGAGGTATACATTGATGATATAGTGGTTAAATCGGATGGTATGGATCATCACTTAGCCGATTTACGTCTGGCCTTTGAACGAATGCATCGGTATGGTTTGAAAATGAACCCGCTCAAATGTGCTTTTGGTGTGTCGGCTGGTAAATTCATGGGATTCATAATACATGAGAGAGGCATAGAAATAGACCCTAGCAAAATAGAGGCTGTTAAGAAAGTAAAGGCGCCACAGTGTAAAAGGCACATGCAAAAGTTCCTAGGAAAAGTGAATTATTTGAGGAGGTTTATATCTAATTTGTCTGGCAAAGTTAGTGCATTCACTCCTATACTTCGGTTAAAGAAAGAGACTGAATTTACTTGGGGGGCAGAACATCAACAGGCATTTGAGGAAATTAAAAGTTATTTGTCTACACCTCCTGTGTTGAGGGCGCCTCAAGCTGGGACGCTATTTCGGCTTTATATTGCTGCAGAAGAAGGTGTCATTGGCGTTGTTTTGACGCAAGTAATAAATGGCAAGGAATATGTGATTACTTACCTGAGTCAGCGTCTCCTGGGAGCTGAGCCGAGGTATGTATTTATAGAAAGATTATGTTTATCTTTGTATTATGCTTGTACCAAGTTGAGACATTACTTGCTATCTAGTAATTGTGTTGTTGCATGTCAAACCGATGTTGTTAGATACATGTTGCAACAGCCAATTTTAAGTGGTAGAATCGGAAAGTGGGCTTATGCATTAATAGAGTATGATTTGGCTTATGAATCTTTGAAATCTGTGAAAGGCCAAGTCGTAGCTAATTTCATTGTTGATCATAGGATTGATAATGAGGTAGAGTTGATTGACTATCTATCTGTTCGTCCGTGGAATTTGTATTTTGATGGCTCGGCTTGTAGAGAAGGACAAGGTGTTGGCATTTTTTTAGTTTCACCTAAAGGTGTTGTTTTTGAAACATCGGTTCACCTAGAATATTTTTGTACCAATAATCAGGCCGAGTACGAAGCTCTTTTGTTAGGATTACAAATTTTAGAGTCCATGGGTGTAAAGAATATAGAGGCATTTGGTGATTCATTATTAGTTGTGCAGCAAGTTTCTAAGAATTATCAATGTTTTGACGGATCATTGAATATTTATTTGGAAAAGTGTTTAGAAATAATAGCAACTTTGGATGATTTTACTATTGGCCATGTCGCTAGAAAAGAGAATATTAGGGCAAATGATTTAGCACAACAAGCATTTGGTTATCAAGTTAAAAGAGGTAAATTGTTCATGATAGAAAAACCAATGTTGGAAAGTGCTACAATTTGCATAGCTGAACAACATAATGGCAGTTCGGATGCTTTGAAAACATCGAGTTCTGCCGAACCTAATGACTGGAGAAAGCCTATATTTAGTTATTTAGAAAACCCTAGTCAATCTGTTGATAGAAAGCTTCGGCGACAAGTATTGAAAATACATTGCTTGATGGAGAGTTGTATCGCCAAACTATAGATGGGTTACTTTTAAAATGCTTAGGTTCGGATCAATCTAAAGTCGCTATGGGCGAGGTGCATGAAGGTATATGTAGTACACATCAGTCGGCTCATAAGATGAAATGGTTATTAAGAAGAGCTGGTTTCTATTGGGCGACTATGTTGGAGGATTGTTTTAGATATTACAAAGGGTATGAGTCATGTCAGAAGATTGGTGATGTGCAATTGGCACCCACTGCTATGTTGCATCCCATTGTTAAACCATGGTCGTTTCGTGGTTGGGGTTTAGATTTCATCGGCCAAATACACCCTGCGTCTTCTAAAGGACATCGCTTTATTTTAGTAGCCACTGATTATTTTACAAAGTGGACAGAAGCTGTTCCTCTTAAAAACATGATACATAAAGAGGTGATTAGTTTTATTTTGGAGCATATTGTTCATAGATTCAGCATACCACAGACTTTAACTACTGACCAAGGTTCATCTTTTATGTCTCATCAAGTACGTGAACTCGCCGAGTCGCTTAGAATCAAGCTCCTTAATTCTTCACCCTATTATGCTCAGGCCAACGGTCAGGCCGAGTCAAGTAATAAGACCTTGATCAAGCTCATTAAGAAAAAGATAGAGGGACATCCTAAGAGATGACGTGAAGTGTTATCTAAAGCATTATGGGCTCATCGTATATCTAAGCATAGTGCTACAAAGGTAACACTGTTTTAGTTAGTGTATGGGCAAGAGGCCGTTTTACCTATTGAGATAAATCTGAGTGCCCTTAGATTGGCCAGGCAAAATGATTTGTCAGTCGTAGATTACCATAACTTGATGATGGATAGGATAGATGAAGTTGCAGATGAGAGATTAAAAGCTTTGAGGGAGATTGAAAAGGATAAGGTAAGGGTAGCCAAGGCCTACAATAAGAGAGTGAAGGAAAAATCGTTTCAAATAGAAGACTTAGTTTGGAAGATAATTTTACCTGTTGGATCTAAAGATAATAAGTTTGGGCAGTGGTCTCCGAATTGGGAAGGTCCGTATAAGGTGGTAGAGATCGTTCCTGGAAATTCTTATATGGTGCAATGTTTAAAGGGGGATAGGCTGCCTAAAGCCCTCAATGGCAAGTATTTGAAAAAGTACTATCCGAGTATTTGGCAAGATGCTTAAGAAGCACACATGGCTGATGAGTTGTTTATCATCGTCCTGAGAAACATACATATGGCCAGTGTTTAATCATCATCCTGAAGTGAAATTGAAGATATTATTGTTTTGTGGCAAACATGTTTGTTTTACCAAAAAACAGGGGGGCATGTGTTGATGACAAGATTTGGCATCTATGATGGTCATTACAGTGCTGATTGGTTCAACGGTAAGAGCCTAAAACTACTGCTGATTCAACTAATATTTTGTTTCGAATCAGAAGGCAGAGTGGCTTCGAAGACCTCCTGAGAGGTCCTAGACAACCTCTTCAAATAAATCCTGGGAGGTCCTGGCTTCAAAATCCGCCCGAGTGGTCTTGGACGACCTCTTCAAAGACCTCCTTGGAGGTCCTAGGGGACATCCTGGGTGATCCCGGACAACCTCTACAAAGACCACCAGTACTGGAAGACCTCCTCGCTACAGTACCTTGGTGAACAGTACTCGGAGCAACAATACTTCAGAAAACCTCATCGGTGAATAGTACTTGGAGCACCTCGGTGAACAGCCTAAGAGGTCCTGCGCGACCTCCTCAAAACCCTCCTGAGAGGTCCTAGACAGCCTCTCCAAAAGACCTCCTAGGAGGTCCTAGAGGACGCCCTAGGTGATCCTGGAAAATATCAACAAAGACCTCTTAGGAGGACCTGGAGGGCGGTCTTTGCAACATGGCCAAAAGGGTGGTCTTCGCAAAACAGGAGGCCGTGGCTCAAAAGGGTGGTCGTTGCAAAACATCCCAGAGGTGGTCTTTGCAAAGTAGCAAGTCGGGAGGACAAGGGAAAGCGAGGCCAGGATCTCCCTAGTTGCGTTCACGTGGCTTCATCAGAGCCACCCAAGACCTCCCTAGGGATACTTACGCGCCTTCATCAGAGCCGCCCAAGACCTCTTCAAGGACGCTCACGTGGCTTCATCAAAGCCGTTCCAGACCTCCTCAGGAGCGCTAATGCGCCTTCATTAGGGCCGCTCAAGACTTCCTTAGGAGCGCTATGCGGCTTCAACAGGGTCGTCCAAGACCTCCTTAGGAGCACTCGCGCGCCTTGATCAGAGTCGCCCAGAATTTCCTCAAGGGCGCTCATGTGGCTTCATCAAGGCCGTCCAAGACCTCCCCAGGGACACTAGCGCGCCTTCATCAGAGCCGCCCAGGACCTCTGCAAGGGCGTTCATGTGGCTTCATCAAAGCCATTCAAGACCTCCTCAGGAGCGCTCGCGCGCCTTCATCAGGGCCGCTCAAGACTTCCTCGGGAGCGCTACGCAGCTTCATCAGGGCCATCCAACACCTCCTCAGGAGCGCTACGTAGCTTCATCAAGGCCGTCCAAGACCTCCTCAGGAGTGCTCGCGCGCCTTCATCAGGGCCGCTCAAGACTTCCTCAGGAGTGCTACGCGGCTTCATCAAGGCCATCCAAGACCTCCTCAGGAACGCTAGCGGCTTCATCAATGCCGTCCAAGACCTCCCCAGGGACACTCGTGCGCCTCCATCAGGACCGCTCAAGACCTCCTTGGGAGTGCTACGTGGCTTCATCAGGGTCGTCCAAAACCTCCTCAAGAGCACTCGCGCGCCTTCATCAGAGCCACCCAGAACCTCCTCAAGGGCGCTCACGTGGCTTCATCAAGGCCATCCAAGACCTCCCCAGGGACACTAGCGCGCCTTCATTAGAGCCGCCCAGGACCTCCTCAAGGGCGCTCACGGGGCTTTATCAAGGCCGTCCAAGACCTCCCCATGGACAGTCGTGGTCCTCCATCAGGACCGCTTAGGACCTCCTCGGGAGTGCAACACGGCTTCATCAGGGCCGTCCAAGACCTCCTCAGGAGCACTCGCGCGCCTTCATTAGAGCTGCCTAGGACCTCCTTAAGGGCGCTCACGTGGCTTCATCAAGGCCGTCCAAGACCTCCCCAGGGACACTAGCGCGCCTTCATCAGAGCCGCCCAGGACCTCCTCAAGGGCGCTCACGTGGTTTCATCAAAGCCATTCAAGACCTCCCCAAGGACACTAGCGCGCCTTTATCAGAGCCGCCCAGGACCTCCTCAAGAGCGCTCACGTGGCTTCATCAAAGCCGTTCAAGACCTTCTCAGGAGCGTTCGCGCGCCTTCATCAGGGCCGCTCAAGACTTCCTCAGGAGTGCTACGCGGCTTCGTTTGGGCCGTCCAAGACCTCCTCAGGAGCACTCGCGCGCCTTCATCAAAGCTGCCCAGAATTTCCTCAAGGGCGCTCACGTGGCTTCATCAAGGCCGTCCAAGACCTCCCTAGGGACACTAGCGTGCCTTTATCAGAGCCACCCAGGACCTCCTCAAGGCGCTCACATGGCTTCATCAAAGCCGTTCAAGACCTCCTCAGGAGCGCTCGCACGCCTTCATCAGGGCCGCTCAAGACTTCCTCAGGAGCGCTACGCGGCTTCATCAGGGTCATCCAAGACCTCCTCAGGAGCGCTACGCGGCTTCATCAAGGCCGTCCAAGACCTCCCCAGGGAAACTCGCACGTCTCCATCAGGACCGCTCAGGACCTCCTTGGGAGTGCTACACGGCTTCATCAGGGTCGTCCAAGACCTCCTCAAGAGAACTCGCGCACCTCATCAGAGCCACCCAGGACCTTCTCAAGGGCGCTCACGTGGCTTCATCAAGGTCGTTTAAGACTTCCTCAGGAGCGCTACGCGGCTTCATCAGGGCGCTCCAGGACCTCCTCAGAAGCACTCGCGCGCCTCCATCAGGACCGTCTAGGACCTCCTCAGGAGCACTCGCGCGCCTTCATCAGAGCCGCTCAGGACCTCCTTAGGAGTGTTCACGTACTTTCATCGGAGTCGTCCAAGATTTCCTTAGGAGTACTACGCGGTTTCAGGGCCGTTCAAGACCTCTTCCGGAGATCCCACGCTATTTTTCATCAGGACTTTCTGCAAAGGCCTTAGGACCTTCCGCGAAGACTTCATGAAGGAGACTTGCGTGTTTAAAAGGAAAGATTTATCAGTTATGGAAAATCTGGAGATCAGATGGTAAAACCGAATCATATCTGTAAAATCTTGTTCGGTTTAGGAGTCCTGATCTCTTACGGCTAAGACCTGCCGCCCTTTAAATAGAAGAGGGTCATGGCTGATTGAAATCATCACCAATCGATCAACACAATTTGCATCTACTATTTTTTCTACCATAGCTTCCCTGTAGTCCCGTCCTTTTTTCTAATCTTTTCTGCTTCCCTGGCTAGGTTCAAAGACCTTGTCAGGACATCGCAGCCGCCTCAACACCACGACTAGCTCTGCCTAGGTGTTGTGCGCTGTGGTTCTTCGTCGTGATTGGTGAATTATCCCCTTTGCTAGTTTGCTTGAAAACTAGTCGTGCACTTCTACGTAAGTGGAGCAAATCTGGTTTTTTGCGACCTTGTGTGTTGATTTTTGGCGTCAACTAATATTCGTAGGCTTGAATTATACGGAAGGGGCAGAAAGACGAAGCAAAAACATGGAGCAAATAAGAGCTTCCCGTGGAGCCGTGGAGGGAGCAGAGATCCCGACGTCCTATATACATGGGTGTTAAACGGATTCGGATTATCTGTTTTATTTGGTATCCGTATTCAGATGGTAGCGAATGTAATAAACAAAAATGTATTTGAATTGCAAAATGAATACGAATCCGGTTAGTATTTAGAATATTTTTTGTCAAATACGAATACGAATATGGTATGAAAAATAGGTGTCGAATCGAATAAGAATCCGGATAATATTCGGATTCGGTGCAATAACAACTAGCTATTACATATCTTTTGCATTTTATTTCTAAATTGGGCATATTATATATGCATTTTGATCGTCTTGATGAGACCGTCATCATGGTGGACTCTAATTTACCTTTTTTTTTCTTTCATTTTGGCACATCCCTCAATAAAGCTTTTTGCATACTCTTTTTTAGCGAAATTCAACATGTTCCAAATTCAACATATTTATAATCGATTTATTTACAATATCTCTATAATTAGTTAGTATTAGTGGTAAAATGGAACCAATGGTCAATGATTACATGATAACCATAGGAAAAGGGGCATAAGTATTACTATAAAACTGACACCAACTCGTTAAACTTTGTTATGCTGTAGGATAATCGGATCCGATCAAATTGAGTAGGTATTCGATTCATATTCATTATAATATTCAATTTGTATTCATATTCGAGTATATTCGAATTTTTATTTGAGTTCGTTTAAAAAATATGAATATGAATAGGAAAAACCACTATCTGATTCGTATTCGATTTGTTGACACCATACCTTTATACCACATGGTGAGATCTAGGCATTTATGGGAGTAGTTAGGATGCGATTAGATAAAGGAAGGTTTCATGGCAGTAGCTTCAGCATTTGTTTATGACTTGGCTTTAGGGGAGGTCCCTTCACTGATCGTCGCTAACGCGCAAGAAACTGTGGGTCCAAGTACACTACTAGTATTAGTGAGCGGCGAGTGTGCATGTGCCTGTAGGTGTCCAACTTGGCGACCAAGCACTAACCTTCCTCTCGAAGGTTTTTGATTAAGTGGTGGGGTGATTAAGTGGCGGGGCGGGGAAATTTGATTTGTGATGCTAGGACCATTGGAGGGTTAAGCATTACAAGTTAAATCGCCCGACGGCTCCTACAAGCTTGGTATCAAAGCCATACTGACTATAGAAAACCCTAGCTTGGTCGTCCTTAGGATATTTGAAAATTTACTTTTAAAATATGAAATATTTGATGAAAATCTAAGTAAGTTCTCAAAATTTATTTCTTACATATCTTAGATTGTTCAACTTACCTTGTTCTTGTTTGGGTTTCGAAAAGATGTTTCCCCTCTCATCTCCTTTCAAAAGTTAGTTGTGTACCGTTTAAATTCAGATTGGGGATTCAATGAGAGTCGAAAATATGAAGTGTGGGCTGTCCTTTGATGAAGTTAGGAGGCACTTGGAGTTGGAAAAATTCATCTCAGAGCTTGGTTACAAAATCTGGACAGCAAGAACGTAGTTCGTCGCTAGGGCTACAAATGAGAGGATAATTCGACTAAAACTCATGAGATTAAAATGGTAAGATGTGATTATAGTTAGCTAGTGCCTAATGCACCCCTAGATGGTTTTTACCATGATCATTAGATGCGATAGGACTTGTTTTGCATTCTGAAATTTATCATCCCAACCGATTGCTCGTTCATTCAATACGAGTTAGTCACACCGAGATGCTAATCTTTTGCCTTATGGTTTTATGATGGACCTTATGCCTTTATGCAAATATTTGGAGTTCATTCTTGCTAATTATATGTATGCACACGTGTTTGGGTATTATCGTTTCCCCTTTAGTCGATTGCTTCTCTAATTGCTATCTGTCGCATCTAGTGTTCGGGTGTTGTTGCTAACCCAATTCGTTGAAACAGGATGGCTGGACGAACTCGAAGTGGGCAAGGTCCACAAGCTGGCCGTGATGAGGAACTCCTCCTCCCACTATGGCTAAGGTCCTCGCTCAAATCGAGCAAAATCGGATCGACCAGACGCGGATTCTAGAGATTATCGCTCGGAACACCTCTGTTCCATCCGGTTCTGATGGACCATTAGAAGGAGGTGGACATCATATATGGGGAGGACTCTCAGAATTCCTCCGCATGCAGCCACCGACCTTCTCCTGGTCCGAAGATCCCCTCGACGCGGATGACTGGCTTCGTCTCGTTGAGAGGAAGTTGAACATTGTGTAGTGCCTAGATCATGAGAAGGTGTTCTTCGCCTTTCATCAACTTGAGAGGGCAGCGCACGTATGGTGGCAAAACTTTCTCGCCATGCAACCCGCCGGACGAAACATCACATGGGAGGAGTTTCGTACTGCCTTCTGACGGGCTCACGTGCCTACCATCTTGATGAAGCTGAAGAAGAAGGAGTTCTTTGCACTCCAGCAAGGGCACAAGACGGTGACTGACTACCTCCATGAGTTCAATCATCTCTACAGATATGCTCCTAAGGATGTGTCCTCTGACGCTGCAAGCAAGAGAAGTTCAGGGGCGGCTTGTCTAAGGAGCTACAGGACAAGCTGTCGGTCATTGATTTCCCCCATTTTCAGACTTTGGTTGACAAGGCCATTGTTGCTGAGCACAAGGGGAGAGCACTTGTTGAGTCTCGCAAGCGCAAGTGGGAGGCCCAAAAATTAGCAGGGGGCAATCTTCCTCGACCTCGCTTCGGGCAAGCCCCGAAGCCTGTCCTCAAGCTCCACCGTCATCGAGGTGCTGACATTCGTGCCTCACCCTCCGTAGGCTGTGTTTCAACCATGCGTACCTGTGGGACAGCAAGGTGGCCTTCGCAATCCAGCTACTGAGGTCACTTGCTTCTTCTGCAACAATAAGGGCCACTATGTAAGTACTTGCCCTAAGAAGACCGGAGGAGCCCCTCGCCCTAATCTAGGGCAAGTGCAAGGGCATGGCTGTGGTCATCCCCTGACTCAGAAGGTGGCCCAATAATTCTAGAGGGTTGCACGCGACCAAGTCAATCGCATCTCAGTCGAGGAAGCGCAGGAGACACCCGATGTTGTGTTGGGTACGCTTCTTGTCAATTCTCGTCCTACCACTATTTTATTCAATTTTGGAGCTTCACATTATTTTATATCTAAGTCCTTTGCTGCAAGTGGTGATATTCAAATTGTTTCTATGCATATTCCTTTGATCATCCACTCTCTAGGGTCAGAAATGAGAGTCGAAAATGAATGTCGGGACGTATCGTTAAGATTGAAGGAGTGAGATTTTGGGCAAATCTTATTCTCCTCAATTCAGTGAGCTTGGATGTGATACTTTGCATGGATTGGCTGTCCCAACACTTGGGACAAATCGATTGTGCCAAGAAATTCATCTCCCTCACGAATGCCTCCGGCGAGCAAATTGGATTTGCACTGAAGTTGCAAGAACTGCATCTCTTCGCGCTTGAAGCAAAGCCAACTCCAGAAATTCATGAAGTACCTGCCATGTGTGACTTCCCTGATGTATTTTTCGAAGAATTCCTAGGAAGTCGCCAGCCTGGGAAGATGAATTTGTCATCGAGTTGATGTCTGGTACCGCCCCGATCTCGAAGAGGTCATACTAGATGCCTCTAAATGAATTGGGGGAGTTGAAGAAGCAACTTCGTGAGCTGCAAGCGAAGGGTTTCATTGACCCTAGCTCATCATCATGGGGCTGTCCGATAATCTTTGTGAAGAAGAAGAACAAGACTCTACGAATGTGCGTCGATTACCATCCGCTTAATGAAGTGACGGTGAAGAACAAATACCTGCTGCCCCGGATCAAAGACCTTTTCGATCAAATGACCAAAGCTCGGGTATTCTCCAAGATTGATTTGAGATTGGGCTATCACCAAGTAAAAAATCAGATCTGAAGATATTCCGAAGACGGCTTTCTCTACTCACTACGGACTGTACGAGTACACTGTCATGTCTTTCGGCTTGACAAATGCTCCTGCCCTTTTCATGACCCTTATGAATACGGTATTCATGGAGTATTTGGGCAAGTTTGTGGTGATTTTCATAGATGACATTCTCATCTACTCGAAGAATAAAGAAGAGCATGCTCAGTATCTGAAGCTAGTGTTAGAGAAGCTGCGTGAGCATTGGCTATACGCGAAATGCAGCAAATGCGAGTTTTGGTTGAATGAAGTGGCTTTCCTAGGCCATATCCTTTCAGCCGAAGGCATAGCCATAGACCCTAGCAAAGTCAATGATGTGCTCTCATGGGGTCAGCCCAAGTCGGTAACCGACGTGAGGAGGTTTCTCGGTTTAGTGGGCTACTATCATCGCTTTATCGAGAACTTTTTCAAGATCGCGAAGCCGATGACGGAGTTGCTCAAGAAGGATAAGAAATATGAGTGGTCCGCTGATTGCAAGAAGAGTTTCCAAGAACTCAAGAAGAGGTTGACCACAGCTCCAGTCCTTGTTCTTCCCGATGTTCACCGAAGCTTCGATATCTATTGCGATAATTCTCGTCAATGACTCGGTTGTGTTCTTATGCAAGAAGCCAAGGTGGTGGCATATTCATCAAGACAATTGAGACGCATCTAGATAGTTGAGACCTCATGAGCTCAATTATCCAACTCATAACTTGGAACTAGCTGCAGTGGTCCATGCGCTGAAAATTTGGCGATATTACCTCATTAGTAATCGTTGCGAGGTGTTTTCGGACCACAATAGTTTGAAGTATCTTTTCACCCAATTGGATCTGAACCTTAGGCAAAGAAGGTGGTAGGAGTTGATCAAATATTATGACATGGGTCTCCAATATCATCCGGGCAAGGCTAATGTCGTTGCAGACGCACTTAGCCGGAAGGTGTATTGCAATAACTTGATACTCAAGGAGCAGCAGCCTGCCCTTCACGAGGAGTTTCAGTGGCTCAACTTGGGAGTGGTTGAGCATGGTTTCCTCACTGCCATGGAAGTGCAACCAACCTTGGAAGATCAGATCAAGGCTGCACAACAAACGAATGATAGGGTGAACCGAATCAAGAAAACATCAAGAATGGGACTGCCAAGTGCTTCTCAGAAGATGGCCATGGTGTTATGTGGTTCGGACAACGCCTTGTTGTTCCAAAGGATATAGAATTGTGGAATTTAATACTCTACGAAGCCCATGACTCCTTTGTCCATTCATCCCGGGGCCACGAAGTTGTATCAAAATCTCCGGCGGAGATTTTGGTGGACCCGGATGAAAAGAGAAATTGCAAGATTCGTTGCCGAGTGTGACGTATGCTATCTTGTGAATGCTGAACATAAACGTCTAGCGGGTATGCTACAACCCTTGCTAGTGCTTAAATGGAGGTGGGATTCTATCGGCATAGATTTTATCACCGGTCTGCCCTGTACCTCCAAGGGGAATGATGCCATCTGGGTTACCATTGATCGGTCGATAAAAGTAGCACATTTTCTGTCAGTGTGGACAAATTTTCTTGTAGGTTTGTTGGCAGACCTCTACATCTCCCGCATTGTGAGTTTGCATGGGGCACCAAAAACGATTGTTTCAGATCGTGGTTTACTTTTTACCTCCTAGTTTTGGAAGAGTTTACAAGAGGCTATGGGAACTCACATTTCCTTTAGCACCATATACCATCCACAAACCGAAGGCCAAACTGAAAGGGTCAATCAAGTATTGGAAGACATGCTCCGCGCTTGTGTTCTCTCCTATGGGAAGAGTTGGGGAAAATGCTTGTCGTTTGCCAGTTCTCCTACAACAATAGCTTTCAAGCTAGTCTTGGCATGGTACCATTCGAGGCCTTATACAAGAGAAGATGTAGAACCCCGTTGAATTGGTCTGGGACATGCGAAAGACCACTCTTCAGCCTGGACTCGATCCAAGAGGCAGAAAGTCAAGTTCAGACGATTCAAGACCGGTTACGCACGACTCAATCAAGGCAAAAGAGCTATGCGGACCGACGTTGTCATGAGTTGAGCTTTGAAGCAAATGATTTTGTATATCTCAAAGTCACTCCACTAAAGGGCAATCAATGGTTCGGCGTCAAAGGCAAACTAGCTCCTCGATATGACGGACCTTCCCGCATCATTGAGAAGAAAGGAGTTGTGGCCTACAAGTTGGACTTGCCCGCTATACTCTTAGGGGTACATGATGTGTTCCATGTGTCCCAGTTAAAGAAGTTCCTTCGTGTTCCAACCGAGCAAGCTCCATTGGAAGGTCTTGATGTACAAGAAGATTTGATCTACTAGGAGCGTCCCATTCGCGTCCTTGAAAAAGCTGAACAGAAAACAAGGAATCGTGTCATTAAATTCCTTAAAGTTCAGTGGACAAATCACACCAAGGACGAAGCAACTTGGGAAAGGGAGGATCACCTTCGTGCGTATTACCCGTCTTTCTTTTTCGAGTGATCGGAATCTCGGGACGAGATTCTTGGTGTGGGGGGGGGGGAGATTTGTAACATCCCAACTCTGAGTTTGTGTTTTAAATATATAAAACTAAAAACTTATAAAAACTTTTGCTTCATCTTTTGTCTTTTGCATTCTCTAGTTCTTCATTCAAAGGTTTACTGCACTTTGAAAACCTAATGCATTAATTCCTAGAAAAAATAACCCAAAAATAGATACCAAAGAAATCTTGTAAACAGTCTCTAAAAATAAATTTCCTATGTTCTAGAACATCTTAGTAACTCACCTGAAAATTTGCATAATTTTTAGAATTTGTTTACTATTTTAAAACAACCAGTCAACCTAGAAAAACAAAAGTCAAACACCAAAACAATAGCCTAAAAGATTTTCTAGAGAAAAATGCAGCACATGAAAAACTCTGAAAAACTTACACCAAAATCTATACCTTGTCAGGAACCTTCCTTAAAAATTTCAGTATTTTTGGAGTCAATATTCTAGGTATAAAAATTCCAAAACTTTCTTAGCCTGTTGTTTCAACTCGGTCAAACCGACCGAGTTGACTCAGTTGGACTCGATCGAGCCAAACCGACCGTGCCCCCACTTACTTGAGCCTCTAACTGGTGGACCCCAACTGGCAGGTCTTCTTCTCCATGCGGCCGAAAGTGTCTCGCCCATTTCCAACCTGCGTCGTGGACAAGCTCACTTGCATCAAGCATTCCAACGGCCCCGCCTACCATTTCTAACCCGCGCCCACGGTTCCTCCGCGTCCTCCACGCTCGCCCATGCTCCCGTTGCCTCACCATCACTTCCCTGTCACTTGGCTCGTCCATGCTAGTGCGCAATGAACCGAGCTCTGCGTCGCAGCTCCTCCTTGTGAGTCCTTCACTCCAGCACCTACAGGAAGCCCCCTGGGGTGTCATCTTCTCCCTTTCCCCTACCTCCTTCCCCACTCTTATTGAGCGAAACACCCAAGGAGAGCAAGCCGTCATTGTCGACCGAGACACTACCTCTTCATCGCTGGCGTTATCGTGAAGCTCTTCTCTCTCTATCCGCGTCACCTTGTGTTCTAGGGATTTATGAAGCTTTCCCCTAACCTAATTTCATCGTAACTCCTCAGGGTTCGCAGGAATTTGGGTTTTCATCCACTGCAGCCGCAAGCATCGCCTTCTTCCCTAACTCCGGCGTAGTGTGTCAATAATCAAATTGTTCCCTCTCTGAGCATCTCAGATCCTCACTAATACTTATCCTACCTCCCATTTCCTTCCTCCATCCTCGTTGAAGCACCGCCACCGCCTCGGTTCAATGTCGTCGACCTTACTCCGGCTAGCTCGTTCCCTCCGCTTCACTCCGGTAGGCTCCCTAACCCATACTAGTGCTCGTACACGTGCTATTTAGCTCAAAGCTTCGCCGAGCCATACAAGGCACCATCACCGTAGCTGCTCCTCTACCTCTTTCCATCGCGCCGCCACTTCGGTCCATCTCTGGCGGTGCCCCAGCCACCCTTAGCTCCGTCTAGTCACCAGGATCCCATTTTAGCCCTTGGTTCTCGCCGCCATGGCCTCCTTCGCTGGTGATTGCCAGAGAAGTTCACGGCCGAGAGCGCTCTGTGCTGTCCGCTTAAGACCGGTACTGTAGCATAGTTAATTAGCATAATCTCTATCGTTTAGGACATCATTAATGCTAAGCATTGATTAGTTTCGAGTTTTATTACTCTAATGCACCACTAACGAGTGGGCCCAAGCGTTTTAGTGCACAGTGCACCGTGTTTTAGTCCATCGATTGGTGAACTGTGCCGTGGACCGAAGGTCCACACGCTATTTGGTGGACCATGTGTATGACAGGCAGACCCCACATATCAGCAGAGAAATAACCCAGAATTAAATATAAAATAAAATAAAAATGCATAGGACCCACTAGTCAGTGACTGTGGCTAGCCCAGCCCATGTAGAAAAAGTATTTAATGTTTTACAAATTCTGAAATGATTTATTTATGTACTGGAAATAGGTTTAAACTTCACAAATTCATGGCTAATTCATGTTAACTCCAAATTGAGTGAAATCAATTTTGTTAGGTTGCATTTTTGTTGTAATTTATTATGGTATAGTTCTGAAACTTGTTGCTGTCCCAGAAAATTTTGTTAGTAGAATTATTTTCAGTAGAGCATTATTTTTGTACTAAAAATTCATTTAACTTCAAAAATGCATAGGAGTTTCTTTATAACTCCAATTTGAGTGAAATAAATTTTTTGGGGTTCCTATGTTGTTGTAATTTAATTTGGAATAGATTTAAAGTATGTAACTATCACCAAAAATCTTGACGTTCAAATTATTTGTGTACTAATGGCATGACTTTGAAAATACATAGAAAATTCATTTTAACTCCAAATGAAGTGTTTCATTTTGTTTTGTGTGCTTAGAATGTCATGCTCTATCTAACATAAAAAATTTATATTCACCACCATTATGAAAATTTTTGCGAAAAGTTTGAGTTCGGTGAATACTAACCAAAAGTTGAATTTCCAGCATTTTCTTCCTAGCTGATTTTGTTTTGGCCATAAATTTTGCATGCAAACTCTAAATCAAATGATTTTTGTTTCTAAATTCATTTAAAATCATGCTATATCTTATGTGTAAATTTCATGATTTTTGGATGATTTTGAATTTTTTAGTGTAATTGGCGTTATTCGTTCTTATTGGTTCTTCTCGTTCGTTCGATAGGTTTTGACTATTCGATCAACTTTGAGAGTGACCCTCAGTAGCAAGTGGATTGTCTCTAGAAAAGCAAGAACCCCCCCCCCCCATTGATCATATTACTCCTATTATATTTTATTACAATTATCTTGTTTGCAAATGTATGTATGCATGTTCTATGTTGAAGTTTAAATTCTCATTAGAGGTAGTTAATCCAAATAGTTGCGTGAGCTGTAGGTAAATATTTCTCATTGCTACTGAGCCTAAGTTATATTCTTGCTAGTGATTTAGAGCCGGATGGGTGGGTTCTGGTCGCGTGTGTGTGTGTGTGTGTGTGTGTGTGTGTGTGTGTGTGTGTGTGTGTGTCCATATATAGTATACGAGTTGATATCGCTTAGAAATGCTTAGAACATTAGTATGGGGATCATCGCTTCGGCGATGGTCATTATATCAACACTTTAAATACTTGGGTCAGGGCACTCATGTATGTATTGTATTTGCAAAAACTAAAACCGAAAACAAAAAGATTTAGACTTGGGCACATGGTTGATGGTATTTTGTTGGGTGTGTGGTTGGTGCCTAAGTCAACAAGGACCGAACATCTTGCGTCACTAATCCAAGCACTATTGCGTGCATCCACATGAGGGTATTGGGAACCCCTCTTGACTTAGTACTTTGGCGTGTGTTAGCTCAGAGTCGTTGGTGGTAGTGTTAGGATGAAAAATATTCTGTTGTTGTTGGGATGTGCAGGGTGGGTTCCGAATATAGGTTCCCTCGCCCAAGGTGCATCGGTAGTTGTCTAAGGCTTTACCCCTAGGGGTAGTTGACTAGAGCTTTACCGGTTGTCGGGACCCAAAATTACAATTCTGGACCCTCTGTGTTTCATGCACTAGTCTAGGATCAAGCTAGTGCACACAGTATCAACAAAGATGAGTATCGATCCACACAAGCGAATAATAACATAAACGAATAGTTTGATTAATAAATAATGGTTTGACCTTATGGTCGAGTTTACAATTATTAAGCCACGCAGGGCTGACAGAGAAATAAAGTAGCGGAAACAAAAACGGCAGCGGTGTCCCATCGATTCACCACAGGCAACCGACTGGGATCAAGACCCCACGATCAGGCACCTTCGATAAACTCCCCCTCGAATGCTGGCGAAGACTCCTCCTCTTCTGCTTGATTTATTTTAAAGCAAGCGTGAGTACACACCGTACTCACAAGTCACACCACAGAAATGCAGGCTTATTACAAGGGAATGGCATTTTGTGGTTCTTTTGCGGAAATGCGACATTTGCAGTTAAATACAAATAATAGATTGAAAACAAGTAAAACAAATAGACAATAATAATTTAACAGTTTGATTTCACAAAGACACACACAGCCTAAACAGATTGTTTACATAGCCATATGATTTAGATCACACAGCTCCCTTCCCACACAGTTTTATGAAGATCTACCCCTCGTGTGAAATCCCCGAGAATTGTCCATGACCGCGGACGCGGCTATTCGAATAGATTGTTTACACTCTGCAGAGTTTGTACACTTTACCCACAAGATACAACCAGTGTTGCAAGCACTAGTCGTAACAAAGCATTGCAGAAAGTTCATCTTAACATAGATGCTCCCGATGTGCTTACATCATACCAAACCATACACAGTGTATGGTACAACACACACCGTTGGACAAGGAAACGGCGAACCGTCCGGCGATGCGACTACATGGTAGCACACACCTCCACCCTATTCACATAGCCTAACCTACCGCCTGAGCAATCAATGCCAAGAATTCATATCTTACTATGCTAGGCCCGTCCCATAACAGGCATGTGGTCGTATAGGAGGGCTCAGTTCAATGGCGTACAAAGTTCAGTCCTTAAGTGACCGAGGCAAGACTTTCATTGTTCTAACTAAGGCACACAGATTAATTTGACACACAGATTAATATTCCCATATCACATAGCCACCATGTCACACAGTTCCTTCCACTTGCCTCAGTCTAAACCTTTTTCCCACCTAGTTGATTTAAGTGCAACACATGCCACAAAGACACATAGTGCACACAGATTATTACAAAGTTACATAGTCACTTAGTCAAGTTAATAATTGCACTTTACATGAATAGGTGATTCGTGGCATGGCTAAGCAATCTAATCGCACTAACCAACCCACGTTGGTGCTATAATATTTACCAACTAAATATCAACTAGGGTGACAAAGGATCAAGGCATAACAAGTTACACAAGGAAGGCATAACAGATTGGATTTAATAGCTAATCCCAAAAGCATTTAAATAATTACTTGAAATAACATGCAATACTTTGAATTAAAATAACATTTAGAAAACTGGGATTCAATCATGATCAAAGCATGACTTGCCTTGGAATAGGTCTAGAAATTGATCTTGGTCTTGTTGTGCCCCTTCTTCTTCAAATCTTCCAGAAGCGTCGAAGTCTACTCGCAAACGAAGCAAACAAACAAAATAAATAAATAACAGAGGCAAAACAACTCAAAAAATAAAAATAAAAATCTCCATTAAATAGATCTTGATTTTATAGGAATTTAGAAATTTGAATGGACTGATTTGGAGTTAGGATGCAAAAGTTATGAGGTTTGGAAGTTTGAACCTAAAGAAAACCCTAGAAATTGAATTTACTGAATTTTCGAATTATTCTTTAAAAGAAAACCCAGATTATTGCGCAATGCTGGCGTCAACGAGGGAATTTCCGGAAAAGATAAATAAAAAGAAAAACTTGACATGTGGGACCCACACGTCAGTGACACGGCCCATGGTGGACCAAGTCCACCAAGCTGGTCAGATCAGGTTGGGGCTGGCGTGGCGCACCTGCCTGCGTGGCGCTGACTCAGCGCACACGTGGACGACACATGGCGGAAAAGGGTGATGCGGCACTGAGATGGCAGCCGACGTGGACGGCGGCAAGGTCGGCGGCGCACGGGAACCAAGGGTTCCGGCGAACGGCGGCGAGTTGACGGCGATGAGTGGTACAGGGAGGTAGAGGGGGACGCGGTGATCTCGAGGGTGTGCTCACTGGTGCTCAAGGATGAGCGAGGCGGCCGGCGGCGAGGCTTTGGCGAAGGAGGAGGTACGGGCTCGACGGCGACGGCGTTAGAGGGCTCCTCCAATGAAACGAAGGTGACTCCGAGGTTCCTCTCGATCACGCGATGTCGACGGTGTAGGCGTTGGGGCTCTGACGGCTTCGGGTGCGGCGAAATCGCTCGACGGAGTTGCGGCGGCGAGATTAGGTCTTCGAGCTCCTGCGGCGGCTCAAGGGCTTGGGAGGGGAAATTGGGTGAGGGGTCTTGGAAAGGGGGCTACAGCGATCCTCGGGGACCCATTTATAGGCGTAGGGTGGCCTTGAGGTGACGTGCCGGCAGCGGAGATTAAAACCGCCCGAGAAGTGCTCGCGGAGGAGACAGGATAGGGACGGATTTGTATTCAAATTCATTTGAACGAGTCCGGGGAAGATAGGGCTTCTAGAAGGGCTCATCCGCGCGAAGAATCGGGGCCGTTTGCATTTTTATCGGGCGAAGCTTCGAAGGCGGCAATGGCGGACGCGGGCGCTCGTGCGAGGAAGAGGCCGAGTCGGAGACGATGACACTGTAGCGGTCCACCAGTCAGCGAGACGGGAAAACGGGCCCACGCGGTAGAAGGCGAAGGCAAGGCGCGTGTGCGGGCGAAGATCTGGGCGTCCACCCAGATCGGACGGCTGCGAAGGAGTGGGCTAGGTGAACAGGAATGGGCTGAGTAGATTCGGCCCAAACACTATTTGGAGATTTTAAATAGCTTTTCCATTTTATAAAATACTGAGAATTCAAATAAGCAATAGAAATTAGCAAATGAACTTGGAAAAATTCTAGAAAATTCTAGAAAATATATCCAAGCACATAGAATCCAAATAAAATAGTTTTGACTATTGTTCATGTTGACTTTAGTCATATTAAATGGTTTTGTTACTCAAAGTCCAATATTAAGCTTTTAAATTAAATTCAAATAAATCCAAATGATGAATTTTCTTTCTACCAACTATTCAAAGGATTTTTAAAGCTTAGAAAAATTGGGATGTTACACCGGTGGCTCCAACACAACGTGTGGGTCCTCCGTGTGAGCCTCGTCTACACACACAAGGGCGTTTCATGGAGAGTTTCCCCCATACGGGCGGCTCTTAGCTTATACATCTCATTAGAAAACGTCTCATAGGACTTAGCTCCGCTGGCATACCTAAGAAATATGTTATATAGCTTTGCGAAAGGGGCGGTCTAGCATGTGGATAAAGTTTTACACCCCTGGAGGGTTTAATCTATTTGAATAGCCAAGTCCTGGGTTATGGACACACTTGGTTAGGTCGTGCAAGAGTTAGACTATAACATTTTTGATAAAACTTGACATCGGGTAGTACGAATGGGAAATTCGTGCTATGTTGTGGTGGCTATAACCTTTTGTAATAACTCTAAAGTTTGTATGTCTTTTGGTGTTGGAAACTATGTTGTTATCGGTATTGTAATAATTGTGTATGACATTGATGCTTTAATTTTGTGTGGGTGTATGTGTACCTCTCCTGGGAGGTACACAATACCTCGATATCTTACTAACCGCCGCCTTTTCTCCGACCAGATGTGACACTTCCAAAGGACGCCTCTTCCAGTGATAACTGCCACCACTTCGTCAGTTATTTAAAGGAGAAGACAATCGGAGGACAAAGACATCAGATGACATTACATCACATACCACAACTGATTCGATCAAGCCCAAGGCATCTGCATCAAGACAGTTAGATTCAAGCAACACACATAGTGTAATTAGAGCTAGTCCACTGCCTTGTCGAATGCACCCCCTGTAAAGATACAGTTCAGTACAACAAAGAGCAGCCCCATTCTCTCCAAAGAACTCTTTGCCATTTTCATCTATTTATTTCGTAATATCGGGGACTCGATCGTCGACAGGGCATATCACCAACGATATACACAAGCATGATGTTATAAGTGCTCGATGTCCTCTTCTCCCGCATCAATCGTGTCGAACCCGGGAACGAAGGATCCCAGATTCTCTGTGTTTCATACACTAGTCGAGGAATAGCTAGTGTACACCGTCAAAAAAATCATAGCAAATTCATATCACATATTTATTTAATATTAATCTGAGTTTATTACAAGTGGGCATGAGGCCAAATAAAAGATACAGCAGAAAAGCGCAAATAAATAAGACGGCCATACGATCTGCCACAGGCAATCGTCTAGGGTTGTGGCCTAGTCCTCCAAGTACTCACCGTCTGGGTAGAAGTCTTCTCCTGAACAACAATTATTTAAGCAAGGGTGAGTACAAAATGTACTCTGCAAGTTACACCCAATAACAGATAGGGAAAATTGGCTATAGGTCACTCAAATTTTGCGTATTTGGCTATTGGACATCCAAAAAACACTACCAGAAACAGGATTTTTCCTGAGTGCCAAAAACACTCGGGAAATGAGGCCAAACACTCGGGAGAGATCTTTCCGAGTGTAACACTCGAAGCAAAGACTCGGGATAGATTAGTCGGGATAAAACATTTTCCGAGTGTTACACTCGAAATATTACTTTCCGAGTGTATACATATACACTCGAAACTTCGAACACTCGGGAAAAAACCCGCTCAGCGGCTTCTCCACCAGAACGAAATCTTTACCGAGTATTGACACTGAAATCTGTTGAAGAAACACTCGGAATGTTTCCAACGTTTGTGAACGAAACCGGGAAAATTGACACCTGGCTATTTTTCCCGAGTGCATGGTGAAAACGACACTCGGGAAATCTTCCGACGAATCCCACGGGAAATTGCCACGGGTCAACTTTTCCCGAGTGTCGACACTCGGGAAAGATTTGGTCGCTTTCCCGAGTGTCGACACTCGGGAACGATTTTGGTCAATTTCCCGAGTGTCAACACTCGGGAAAGGTTTGACACTCGGGAAATCGACAAAATAGTAGAACCCCATTTTTTACAAATTCAAGAAAAATCCATTCCACAGCAATCAAATAATCCATCCATCCATTCCACAGCAATCAAATAATCCATCCATCCATCCATTCCACAATATATGCATATATATGTATAGATCGAACAAAAGACATGATAACAGTTCCTGAGCTCACAACATTCAAGTTCAAGTTCAAAAATGTAAGCATAAGGCATGATACATAAAACAGTTCCAAATAGTAATTTCATAGTCTTATATACATCAAACAAAAGCAAGTATCACTGCAACCATTTGCATGCATGCATTTCTGCTTCAATCTTCTGTGCACAAAAGCATCATTTTGCGAGTTCTGCGAGATAGAGCAAAACTTAATATTAGTGCCATCTTACAACAAAAGTTAGGAATTGATATTACATGAAAAGATAATTAACCAAACTATTGACAAAGCAAAAAATTCCTTTAAATCATGATGAGCAACCTAATAACATGGCAAATCGATTAAGGGCATGCAGGGTGTGGGCCACTAGCTTGTGGCCTAATTGATCATTTACTTATGTCATATCTGCACATGCAAGAGAAATTTTAGTATAATGATGTACTCTTGTAAAAAGGAATGAGTGAAACTATATATGGACTTAATTAAGAGGTGCGAGGAGTGATATTTTGTTAGATATATAATTACATGCATGGTATCCACTTGTATGATGTACCTTTTAAAAGCTCTGGCAAATTCATATGTTGACGTGCTTATTAGCACCTAACAATATAGAACATGAAAAGCACAGGTGCTAAAAATGTTAAACTCCAACTCTCACTATTTTGTCATTATGAACTACTGGTCAACATTTATGTCTCAAGCACTTATCATCAAATTCATAGAAAGGAGTGTACACACAAATTATTATATGTTGACACATTTCAAAAGAATTTATGATATAGATATAGTGAATTAGTTATATATGTAGCCATTTTTATCCATTTTTTAGCAAGCACCAGATTGTGAATGTTTTCTAATATTGGTATCCTTTTAGTAGATCATGAAAATAGCAAGCACCTGGTGGTGGCCTCTCGGCGATGGACGCATTCACATGATCTTCAACATTAGCACCAGCATCTTCAGCATTAGCAATAGAAGCAACTGATCCCGCCGTTCCCTACATTTTCATAAGAAATCGCATTATAAGAAATTTGCAGTAGTGACCGATAATTACATTGCATGTCATTTCAATGTCTTCTGTATCAAGCACTCATAAGAGACTAACAATATAATAATCGATATCTGATTACTAACGGAGCAGATAAGTTAGGCGGTGGTTCCCCAATGGAGGGCCATTAAGTCGAGTCTCGGTCCCGAGTGCTCTGCATATTTGTTTGCACATTGCCATACATTAGCCATACATATATATATATATATATATATATATATATATATATATATATATATATATATATATATATATATATTGTATACTTTGTTATTGTACTACGCTCCAACTAACCTCTGAGAGCATTTGCTCCAACACGCCTAGCCTCAATTTCTGTCATGATTGTGCTGAAGCTCGAAACACGAGATGGATCCCATGTGATGGTCGCGATCGACTTTGAAGGTGTACTTCATCCGTTGATGCAGCACTCGTGGATCAGACCTCCAAGAGGGTTGTCGGTGTGCTAATGTAGCCGGCACCCATGAAGAAACGACCATGTTTCTTCCCCTTTCCAACCTTGTACACAGCAGTCGCATCTAGTGGTGAATTCATGACGTCATAGTCCGGGCCATGAATCTCCTTAGCAGCGTCAGTATATGAAGCCTGTTGGACAAAATCATTAGGGAGCGAAAATCATTAGGGACAAAATGATCAGAAATTGTACCAAGTTCTCTGTTGCGCGCTGGCTGCACAAGGTGCCCTCCTGATCACCCCTCCTAGCTTCTACATATGCCTCTATATCGAAGACAGGCCTCTGCTTCTTCTTTTCCTACACCCAAAAAAACCACGGCGGTCAATAAATATGTATCTACAACATACAATCAATATGAACATGTTGACCTACCAGGTTCTTCTTGTAATGAGCCATGGAGGAGCTGCCCAGACAATGTGCTGCCCCGTCCATCAATAATCTCCGCTCCCTAGCAGCACGAGAGTCCCCTAACCATCGTTCGTTGCACCACCTCTCTTGAGCAATCTGCTGCCATGCATCTTCACACTTAAGGGCCCACCAAGGTATTGCCTAAATTAACCAAGTGTTAATTATGAATAAACTAGAATTGATTGTAATCAAGGACATCGTTTGTACAGTTGGTTACCTACATGTACTCGTCCAAAGTAATATACGTTTGGCAAGCCTCGGCCCTACGAATTTGCTGTCCAAGGACTTGTGTGTGGTAACAGATCACCGTGTAATACCCCGAATACCAATTAGGATAATGTTATTCGGAGTGGGAAGTTTATTCAGTTTTCGTTAGCAAATGCATTAAAGATTAGAGAGAAACAACTTATATTGGACAGACAATTACACAAAAATTTAGGAATTTTTGGAAGCGTGGGCCTTGGGCTCTCAGCCTTGTGCTTCTTGGCCCTAAGTGGGCTGGCCAACTAGGGTTAAAAAGGGGGGGTGCCCTATTGCCCTAAGGCTGGCTGCCTTCTCTTCATTCCCATGGAACAGCCGCCGTCTCCCCACTTGTCTCCTCTTGGCGCCGCCGCACAAGGCCCAGGTCGCCTCCCCTGCCGCTGGCACCCCGGTTGCTCCCGCTTCCCCTCGGTCGCCTCCCCTCCCACCGGTGCCCCAGTGCGCCTTCCCTTGCGCCCAGTGTTCCTCCGCTTCCTTGGCGCCTCCCCTCTGCACCACGGCGCCACGCCTCCTCCCGTTGCTGTTCCCCCGGCCGCCACCTTCCCACAGTGTCATTGCTGCCGCCGACACGGTCTCGCCCCCGCCATCGCTACTCCTCGCCCATGGAGCAGCGCCGCCTTCCCCGCCGCCGCCGTCCGACGCCACCAGCGGCGCCGTCGCGCACCCTCGTCTCTCCCACGCGACCGGTTCGGCCCGGCCCGGTCTTTGCCGCCGCCACTCTACGCCGCCTCGGCCTGGGTCGACTATGCTCGCTATACCACCGCCATCGTCGTCATTTCGTTGTCAAAATGGCAGGATGCCAAGCATCCTAGCACCTCCGATGGTGGCTCACTACTAACCGGTAAGACACCTCTACCTTCCTCCCAACTAGGGTTGATTCTGCTCTGTGTTCTGTTGTGATTGGATGAATGGATGGATGGTTTATGCATAGATTATGAATGTGTAACATGAACCTGGAACAGAGGTGACTAGATGTATGTCAAGTCGGGCACCTTCTAGACGCCCACCACTGTGTTTGATGAAATGCCGAGAGGAATGTTGTCTCTGGTCCGCTCACACTGTGGGCATGCCACACGCCGATCTTTGGGATGCATCTGTAGTCTTAGGGATCTCTCGCCGCTTTCGAGGAGGTCAGAGACATCCAAGAAGCAACGAAATTTACACCATGTTGGAGAAAGTTGGTGAGATGTTATGTGGTCGACACTAGTGCAGTGGTTAAGGTCGTGGACAGGGATGAGAAGTGGGATAGTGAGGTATCACAAATGAAAGGCTAGCATTAGCGTTGCCGGCCGGATGTTCCATTTCAATCGATAGATTTTATTCTATTATGATATGGATTGGTTCTTGTGAGTACGGTAGAGCCTAATTTACTTAATTGTAGGATAGTGAAGATTTATGCTTGAGAGAACATAAATTATCTCATGAATATTCTAGGCTTCTAAATGCAGATCTTATCATGTCATAAACCCACTTATTGCGACTACCCTTTAATGCTATATCATCTCACGATTTAGTACCCAAAGAAGCGTTACAGCCTACAAGTATCATTATTTTTGCATGTGGACAGAAATGACATTTTGTGGGTTTCCTGGCTCAATGTGTCTTTTGCATAGTTATATATATCATTGTTGAAGAAGGTTTGCTCAATGGTTCACGAAGCCTTCCAACATGATTCATCTGTGTCATAACATTAATTGTGACCGATTATTTGTGCACAAAGGAAGCAATGGATGGGATTAGTTCTATAACATGGGTTATGGGAAATCTTTGTAGAAACGTTAATGGAAGCGTCTGTTATATTTTGTTCTTATTTGAGTATATATTGTGTAGGCGGAGAGGCTTGGGTTAGGAGCACCGCCATTGCCTACTAACGTGTCGCATCGTGGAAGGCAAGTACTTTAATGTTCTTATAATTATAAAATGTTGAATGCCCGATGTTGGTATTGTGTTTCTAAGATCCATGTTAATATTTAATGTTCATATCATTCCATATGTGTTACCTCCATGATTAGAGAGCATGTCTTTTCAAAATTCATATTTCATTCCATGCATCCACTATTCATGTTTCATCCACGGAGTGGATTAATAAGACCTATCAATTCCAAAGATGGGCACGTAAGACCCACCATTCCAACGTGGGCGGTTTGGGACACCCGTGTGAAACGTTCTTCATACGGGACTTGGATCCGCATTTTCTTAAATGCGGGCTTAGGTGAACACCAACGGTGTGTCACCAAAGAATCTTGAGTATATGCATGTGTGTAGTCCTTCATTTCATCCAATTCATTCATTCCATTCATTCACATATTAGCTTCGTAATTTATTCATATTCTTCAATGAAGTTGTCATGATCATGGTTGTTGTATGTACCATTTATTTACTGTACTTGCTGAGTCTCGGACTCACTCTTGCGTTGTTTGTTTATTTTAGGTGATCATTGAGGTTGGCTCTATTGGGAGGGAGTAGGCACGCACTACTCATTCACTTCACCTTAATCAAGTCAATGATTACGTTTTAGTTTTATTTTTCATTCGTTAATTGATAAACCGTAATAAATAAAGTTGGTCGTGGTTGATAACCTCTTCCACGTTATAATTGAATTAATCTTGCGTGTGATCTTGATCATCCTTTTGTTAATCTTCTTGAATTGCACTATACTCTGTCATGGTACTTGTCAATTATTGATTCCTTTATTGTCTTGATTTATATGATCGTTGGAACCTCGATATAGTTAACTATCTGGGGAGGTTCTGTAAATTTAAATTTTGACTTACATTTCGATTTTGTTTCATGTTAGTTTTTTAGGCGACACCTTGGCTTTGAATAGCGTGGTGTTACTGATTAATGTCGAGCGCACTTTAGGTCCGTGGTAGTTGAAAAAAATTAAATTGACACACTGTGCACCGTAAGGTGGGAATGGGACAAGCATTGCATTCACGTTTTCGTTATGTCGCTTTGAGCATTGCTTTTATGAATTAGTTATGAATACTTATTATAAGGCTACTATATGTTATAATAGTAGATGACGAGAGGTTGAGGTCGTGGTTGTAACCTTGGGTTGCGTGTTGCACCACCGTCGTGGTATGAGATTAATGGGCGTCTACCTTGAATCGATTAGTTCCAGATGTTGCGTATGAGTTTCTTTGGGAGGATTATTGTCTTCCTTGAGTTTGGAATGATCATTCTTGTTCAGTTTCGGTGGGTGAGTTTTCTTGGGTTATTGGTTCAGTGCAGTTGAGAAGAGTTCATCGGTCTTTATTGGTTTCTTAAAATAAACCTTTGATCTCCTGAATGACAAGCTATTTTGCTGATTATTAAGGTAGTTGATTTAAAAGATTGATCTTTATTTGGAGGTTCTACCTTTCTTGTTGAAAAAATGTGATCTAGTGACTCGTTTGGTATTTTGGATAATGGAAATTTTCTTTTACAAACTTCATTGAAGAAAGTTTTGAGTCTACTCGTTTCTTTTGGAGTAGTTGGAATGCTGGAGTTTATAACCTTTTCTTTGAAAAAAGAAAGTGTCAAAACCCTTTGCAAAGTTTTGTGAAGGTAAGTGAGAAGTTGTAAGTAAATAAGATAATTAATAATGCTCATGACATCAAGTTGGGTCTTTGGCGTGATGCATAATTAACCTTAACTGATTGTCCTCGGTAGCGTAGCCGGCTAATTTATTACTGCCCTGTAATGATTGCATGACGCGATGTGATTCAAAACATATTTATTCCTAATTAGAATCAACAGGGTTACTAAGGAGAGTGAATATCGATATGAATCTATCTTGTAAACATCTGTTTGCTGGTCTTACATAAATGCTAGATTTATCTAATTCCTGACATGCTAAAATCGTTGAAACCTGTATAAAGGACTAGATGGATGCTGGTGTATCGTTATGTGAAACCTTGTTTTATAGAAATTATGTTAGCAAACCTTTAATCATAATTTGAATGGATTTCTAAGCATAAGGTGGATTGTTGAACCTATAGTTATAAATGGTTATGTGATTGCAAAGAATTAGCCTCATACTTACACTCATGATTAATACAATGATCAATTGTTTATGAGAGATGAAGTGGGTGTTGAGCACACCAACCGCTGAGTAGATGAAATTAAAAAGTGGTCCTCGATAGCGTGCCTTGGGAAATTTGCAATTGCACAAGATGATCGCGTTAAAGTAAAATTTATTTCAACCTTGTGGCTTGTGTTTCTCTTGGAAAGCTTTAGAATGGGGTAATAAAGTTTGTTGATTCTTGGCTCTAACGTATGTTATCGATGTCATTAAATTGTCAGAATGTGGGATTGATGTCAATTCACTTAGTCATTTGATCACCTATGGTGATATTGCTTAAAGGAGAATATTTCAAGTTTTGCTTTTATAATCGTTCGGGAGCTCTTGAGTTATGTGGTAGCTGAGGTTATTTTAAACAAAATGATGTATTAAAATGATCTATTGGTTCGTAAGAGATTTGTGTGATTTTAATCTTAAAGTCTCTTTGGTCTGAGTTGGCAACGTGAGGTTGCAATCAAAGAATAATTATTTGTTGATTCCTTTAAGAGGAAAATAATTTGCTTGCTTTTCGTGATATTCCATAGATGAAAATGTTTCGAGTTTTGCGGCCGAGATTATTTGGGTCCCAGTTTCATTTTTTTCCTTTTCCAAGATCGTCGTTATTGGAATATTTCTTTTGGTCTCGTGCTCACCGTGAGGAGCAATGTTTTCCTGTGTGCCAAAATTTGTTCTTAGTCGTCTCTTCCTTTTGAGAAAGGATCGACCAATTTGTGTTGCAAAGATTTTGTTAAGCGTAAGCTGACAACTGCTTGTTGGAAGCCAAGTAATGGTAGTGGTGAGATTTTTGGTACCAAGTTATTGGAGGAGCAGTAGAAGATGAATTGGTTTGGACCTGTACCCCTTGGAGGAAAATTGATTCAAATGGAATGATTGTCGTTGAAGTAAAACTGATTAGTGATACGACTAAGTAGAACCTATGTTAAAATGTAATCCCAGAGCATCAGTTTATGTTGAAGTGTTGGGATTTATCGAAGGTATGGACTCCTTGATCAATTTTATAGAGTAACGCAATTGGATTGTATTGCGAGATTGTGTGTGTAATTCCTGATGATGTCGATGAGTGAGTATGTCAGAATTGTGGGGATGTTAGGGATTTAATTTGATGATTTCTCTATCTGTCATAAGAGAAGTTCGTTGTAGAGGTCTTGGAGGTTAAATTTGAGCTTTGCATTTTTATGCTAGACCTTTGGTCACCCAATGATGGTGTGTAGAGAAATAGAATCATGGAGTATTATGAGCAGTGGAATGATTATTGATAGAACCCTTCTGATGTAGTACATGAGCGTGTGTATTGAGAATTCTGAATTGTCTATTCTTAAAAGTTTGAGGTGATGTGATTGCTTGAAACCTATTTTGATGTGCTTTGGGTGCCATCTGTTGGATTAATTTCGTTAGTAGTTGTCTAGAGTATTTCGGTGGGATCAATCGAGCCTTTCCACAAAGGTGTGGATGATGTATTTTGGATTGAGCATATCTTTGAGGATGCTAATTTAAGAAATTTGAACTCGTGTACAATGTGATGAATTTGAATTCCAAGGTTTGAGATAAGTTTTACTATTAATAGAGAAACTGAGAAAAAGGTTGTTTCCTTGGGTAGTGAAGCTTTCATTATTCACGTTTGAGCTTTGTGTTATTGACGGATGTCATTTGAAATTTGGGCCTGGCTTAATGATGGCATGTGTGGTCCTTATCCGTTCAGAAAGAAGACAGGAAGTATTTGATTCGGTGTTTGAGCGGTTGCTCTTTCGGCTTATGTGGTGGTTACTTGTAAACTGCCTACTTGGAAAGCGGAAGGGATTTCACAATGAATCTTCGCTTTTGAGTTTAACCTCTTATTTGGTGTAAAGTTGCTGTTTCATAGTTGCGATGAGAATCTGTTATTTTCATTTGGGTTCCAGTTACAAAAGAGTTGTTTAAGGCAAGATTTGTTGTGTGTTCCTGGTTTAAAAAAAAGGTGCTCCTTGTTAAAAGGAAGGAACCGATTGAGAAGTGGAACAAGAGTTCCATTTGTGTTGTGCATATTTGTGTTATAGTACCAAAGGGAAGGTTGGTCCGAGGTACATTAGTTTGTTTTCGTCAGTTATGGCGATTAGTTAGTGGGCGTATCGTTGTGACCGTCTCGGGTCCATACGCGAGGAACGCAACGTCTGGTATGTTTTGGTGCTGAGTGAGTAGCCGAGCCAATCAAAGCTTGTGTTTTTCTTAAAGATGTTGATCAGTGAGTAGGGTCTTACTTTCGATTCTCTTCTGATGAGAGTACCTGGAATTGCCAGGTTGGGCGTTAGGGCATACGTCGTTTTACGTCATTATGTTGTGGTCTCTTCGGCCGAGGGAGAGGCCACTTGGGAGGTGGAGTTTCGCAAGCATAAGCGTTATTCGGATTTGGTCACCACGAGTACGTGGTTGCTGTTCTTAGTTCTTAGTTGTGGCTGTTCTTTCATGTAGAGCTGTGTGAGGATTCGGGGTCGAATCCTGTTTAAGGGGGGTAGAATGTAATACCCCGAATACCAATTAGGATAATGTTATTCGGAGTAGGAAGTTTATTCAGTTTTCGTTAGCAAATGCATTAAAGATTAGAGAGAAACAACTTATATTGGACAGACAATTACACAAAAATTTAGGAATTTTTGGAAGCGTGGGCCTTGGGCTCTCGGCCCTGTGCTTCTTGGCCCTAAGTGGGCTGGCCCACTAGGGTTAAAAAGGGGGGGTGCCCTATTGCCCTAAGGCTGGCTGCCTTCTCTTCATTCCCATGGAACAGCCGCCGTCTCCCCACTTTTCTCCTCTTGGCGCCGCCGCACAAGGGCCAGGTCGCCTCCCCTGCCGCTGGCGCCCCGGTTGCTCCCGCTTCCCCTCGGTCGCCTCCCCTCCCACTGGTGCCCCCAGGTCGCCTTCCCTGCCGCCGGCGCCTCCAGGTTCCTCCCACTTCCCCTTGGCGCCTCCCCTGTGCACCACGGTGCCACGCCTCCTCCGTTCTTTGTTCCCCGCCGCCACCTTCCCCAGTGTCGCCGCCGCCACGGACACGGTCTCGCGCCCACCGCCATCGGCTCCTCCTGCCCATGGAGCAGCGCCGCCTTCCCCCGCCGCCGCTGTCCGCGCCACCAGCGGCGCCGTCGCGCCTCATCTCTCCCACGCGACCGGTTCGGCCCAGCCCGGTCTTTGTCGCCGACACTCTACGCCGCCTCGGCCTGGGTCGACTATGCTCGCTATACCACCGCCATCGTCGTCATTTCGTTGTCAAAATGGCAGGATGCCAAGCATCCTAGCACCTCCGATGGTGGCTCACTACTAACCGGTAAGACACCTCTACCTTCCTCCCTAGTAGGGTTGATTCTGCTCTGTGTTCTGTTGTGATTGGATGAATGGATGGATGGTTTATGCATAGATTATGAATGTGTAACATGAACCTGGAACAGAGGTGACTAGATGTATGTCAAGTGCGGGCACCTTCTAGACGCCCACCAGCTGTTTGATGAAATGCCGGAGAGGAATGTTGTCTCCTGGTCCGTGCTCACCTGTGGGCATGCCGCACGCTAATCTTGCCGCGCATCTGTAGTCTTTGGGGATCTTCGTTTACGACTTTCGAGGAGGCTGTGCAGACATCCAAGAAGCAACGAAATTTACACCATGTTGGAGAAAGTTGGTGAGATGTTATGTGGTCGACACTAGTGCGAAGGTTAAGGTCGTCGGCGAGGATGAGAAGTGGGACGGTGAGGTATCACAAAGAAAGGCTAGCATTGGGGTTGCGGTGCGGATGTTCCATTTCGTCGATAGATTTTATTCTATTATGATATGGATTGGTTCTTGTGAGTACGGTAGAGCCTACTTTACTTAATTGTAGGATAGTGGAGATTTATGCTTGAGAGAACATAAATTATCTCATGAATATTCTGGGCTTCTAAATGCAGATCTTATCATGTCATAAACCCACTTATTGCGACTACCCTTTAATGCTATATCATCTCACGATTTAGTACCCAAAGAAGCGTTACAGCCTACAAGTATCATTATTTTTGCATGTGGACAGAAATGACATTTTGTGGGTTTCCTGGCTCAATGTGTCTTTTGCATAGTTATATATATCATTGTTGAAGAAGGTTTGCTCAATGGTTCACGAAGCCTTCCAACATGATTCATCTGTGTCATAACATTAATTGTGACTGATTATTTGTGCACAAAGGAAGCAATGGATGGGATTAGTTCTATAACATGGGTTATGGGAAATCTTTGTAGAACGTTAATGGAAGCGTCCTGTTATATTTTGTTCTTATTTCGAGTATATATTGTGTAGGCGGAGAGGCTTCAGGTTAGGAGCACCGCCATTGCCTACTAACGTGTCGCATCGTGGAAGGCAAGTACTTTAATGTTCTTATAATTATAAAATGTTGAATGCCTGATGTTGGTATTGTGTTTCTAAGATCCATGTTAATATTTAATGTTCATATCATTCCATATGTGTTACCTCCATGATTAGAGAGCATGTCTTTTCAAAATTCATATTTCATTCCATGCATCCACTATTCATGTTTCATCCATGGGAGTGGATTAATAAGACCTATCAATTCCAGTATGGGCACGTAAGACCCACCATTCCAACGTGGGCAGTTTGGGACACCCGTATGAAACGTTCTTCATACGGGACTTGGATCCCCGCATTTTCTTAAATGCGGGCTTAGGTGAACACCAACGGGTGTGTCACCAGCAATACTGGTATATGCATGTGTGTAGTCCCTTCATTTCATCCAATTCATTCATTCCATTCATTCACATATTCGTTCTGTAATTTATTCATATTCTTCAATGAAGTTGTCATGATCATGGTTGTTGTATGTACCATTTATTTACTGTACTTGCTGAGTCTCGGACTCACTCTTGCGTTGTTTGTTTATTTTAGGTGATCATTGAGGTTGGCTCTATTGGGAGGGAGTAGGCACGCACTACTCATTCACTTCACCTTAATCAAGTCAATGATTACGTTTTAGTTTTATTTTTCATTCGTTAATTGATAAACTGTAATAAATAAAGTTGGCTGTGGTTGATAACCTCTTCCACGTTATAATTGAATTAGTACTGCATGTGATCTTGATCATCCTTTTGTTAACTGCTTGAATTCAGACTATACTTCTATCATGGTACTGTCAATTATTGATTCCTTTATTGTCTTGATTTATATGACTGTTGGAACCTCCGGTATAGTTAACTATACCGGGGAGGTTCCGCCGAAATTTAGAATTTTGACTTACATTTCGATTTTGTTTCATGTTAGTTTTTTTTAGGCGACACCTTGGTTTTCGAATAGCCAGGGTGTTACACACCGCTTGGATGCGTGCTTCGTATATCATCTGTGGGATCAGCTTCTTAACACAATTATGCAGCACTCTCCTAGAATCAACTTCCTATCCCTCAGCCCATCTAAACCACCACTGCAATCCAAGAATAAAGAATTGATAAAGAATAAGATGATTAAGTTAGTTGATGAAAGCGAAAAGGAATTGATAAAGAATAAGATGATTAAGTTAGTTGACATTTATTACTTGGCTACTAAACATCCAAAAGATCCTGATCCAATACTGATGTATCTAGTTTTCGGGTCAAACACTCTTTATTTTGATACTTTGTAAAGCCTAAGTTCACTACATGCCAAAGTATATTATACTTGAACAGTTTATCTTTTTGCCCTCCCAACAGATCTATATTCAAGATGATCTGATGATAAAACAATATCCAGTTTGTCTTTAAAAGTTTATCTTTCTGCCCACCCAACAGATTAGCCTTTGTGCATACCAATGTAGTAAAATACCAGCATCCAAGTAATTAATAATGCTCATACAATTTTTAAAGGGTCGAATATAAATAAACACGATATATTAAATACAGGGATGCTTTCATCGTAGCGATATGCATAGGAAGGCGCTTATTTGGCATTTTTATAAACTTCTCTACAATAGTGTAGCGATATGAAAAAATGCCTCTACCATATTAAGAAAATGCCTATAGATGGGTTTGTGTTGTAGTGACGTGACTCTAACTTGCATATCTGAATATATCTCCAGTTGTTCAACATTGTCTACAAGATGGTAATCGGTTGATATGGGATGAAATCGCTCAACTGTACTCTCCTAAAACATATATAGCCTCATAATTCTTGGCTCTTGTTTAGTTTTAGAGAGCATGCACATGTTTAGTAAGTCGTTGCGAGAATCATTTTAATATAAAACATGAACTGCTTTGCTCTTGAGGAACAATTCCTCACCTAAATTCTTCTTGTTTGTGGTTAACAAACCCTTAATTCTTGTGTGGTAAGTTAGTATAGTAACTAAATTGAGACTCGAGAGTTGTGACCAAATCAACCCTAACATGCATAGGAACACATAGAAGCAGATTTGAATATTCAGTCACTTACCCAAAAACTTTCCTCCACCCGCTGCAAACAGTTGTCAAATGGAACCTCTCCTTCAGCGGCGGCGGTATCTTCAGTGGCCTTGTAGTGGCACCATGTCCATGCAGGCTCCCGCCTTCCTCTGTAGGTGACCAAGCCAGGGAAGTGCCATCGAATCAACACGCCAATTATGTCGTTCGGAAGTCTACATTTCTCACCCCCACCTTCTTCTCGCCATTGCCTGCATATTAGTTTTTTTGAGGTATGCAAGTAAGTGGGCTAAATTAGTGAAAGTGTAAACAGTTACTTACGTGTCGCCAACAGGAACGATGACAGTCTTCTCCTCCTCTCGGGTTGGTCGTCGTGGCAGGTTCGCAGGTCCTTGCAACCAAAATTCTTATGCCTCATGGTGCTCATCCTCCTCCCCTCCGCCTCAGGGTGCTCTTCCTCCTCACCCTCCGCCTCACGGTGCTCATCCTCCACATCATCAGCACGCGAGGGCTGTGGGGTATAGGAGCCTGATCTACTAGAGGTAGACCCCCTGCTACCCCCTCGAGGGGCCGCGGCTGCCCCTCTGCCTCCTCGAGGGGCCGTGGCTACCCCTCTGCCTCCTCGAGTGGCCGCGGTTGCCCCTCTGCCTCCTGGAGGGGCCGCTGCTACCCCTCTGCCTCCTCGAGTGGCCACGGCTGGCCCTCTGCCTCCTCGAGTGGAAAACAAGCATCTGCCTCGACTAGAGTATGCTGCCTCTTCGACGCCACTCATTTTTTGGTGTCCTGAAATGAAATGAAATGAAATGAAATAAATCAATTAATATAGCGCAATGAAGTAAGCTCATAGAAAGACGTAATATAGCGTAATCAAGTAAGCTCATAGAAAAATGTAATATAACGTAATCAAGTAAGCTCATACAAAAAATTAAAAACATGCAGCAAATAGATGGAAGACGTACAAGACCATGCTTAGAAGTAGTCGTCTACAATGGGATCCTCCGCAGATGGGCCCTCTAAAAGTCATCGTCACTATCATGAGGTGTTGACTCAACCTCATCCCTTGATTGCCATCAATGTCTAAGCGATTAAGTAGTTCCAAGTCCTCTTAGTTTACAGCCTCATCGGCATCGATTTGAATATCATCCATGTGATCGTCCTCTTCCCCAATTATTATTTGAAAAGTCCCTGGTGGCCCATCTTCTTGAAAGAATAGGTCAACACCATTGTTGGTCTCCATGTTGTAGTCCTACTCACTAGGGGTAGGTAGTTTACCATATGGTTGCACCTTATGTACTACCCACCAATCCACTAGACTACTCATAGTTTTGCATGGGTACGGGATGTAGTATACTTGGGTGGCTTGCTGAGCCACAATAAATGGGTCATTGCCTGGTAGGATTGATTGATGTGAAACTTCAACCAGCCCAAGTGATGTATCCCGTCTGACTCTCCTAAACGGATGGAACCAATGACATTTGAATAACATAAGTTTGAGAGGTTTGCTACCATGGAAATATAGTTCAATTATTTCTTCAATTACTCCATAGTATTCAACAGGTGTATTGCTCCCATCTTGTCCTATAGTCACCAATCCACTATTAATTGTTTTTGCATTAGGCCGTTCCCTCTCATGTGTCGATGTTCGAAGCGGTACCCATTCACATCGTAGGTACTATAGGACAAAGACCCGAGTGTGGCATCCTTGCAAACTTGCCTCAATTCACGCTCATAGACTTGTCCTTCAAACTCTACAAAGATAAATAGAATGGGTTTCATGTATTAGTTCCTCTTTACGTAGTAAATATTATGTGCAAGGGGACTAGCTAATAGAGAAGTTACTACGATAGAACCAAGTCGGGAAATTCGGTTTACAATTTCAAAGACCCTTCCTAAGAAGGGTCTCAACTTGTTTTTCGGATGGGTCTCGACGCCGCTTCCACTCGCTCCTAACAAATTCCCTATAGGCAACAAGACAAGTAGATTAAAACACTCATGCATCAATTATTGGGAAAAATAATTGTTGCATACCTAATGTAATCATCCACTTCGAGAGGTTGGTAAAGACATACAACATCACACCAACCACTCATCCTGCGATAAAACTTTGGGAGTACCACCGCTTGAAATGTCACCTCTTCCGGTGAAGAGGCTAAGTTGGCAATTATTTTGTGGGATGCCAATATTGTATCGTGAGGTTTGATTGTGCACCGTCGAACATTGTCAAGAAAGTATATTGATGTGAAATGGGAAATTTCCTCAATTATATACGCCTCGCTATGGATGCTTCAACACGCGATCGATTTTTGCTTTGCCTCGTAGTTCCTTTTGTTCCTCTCAATTGGATACATCCACGGTTTTGCCTCGGTCCCCCATCCTAGCTTCATAGGGAAGATGGAGAATCAAATGTTGCATTGGATTGAAGAAGCCAGGTGGAAAGATCTTTTCCAACTTGCAAAGCAACACAGGTACTTCACGCTCCATAGTTGACATTACCATGGGATCTATCTCTTTCGCACATAGCTGTCGATAAAAGAAGCTCAACTCCACCATCACTTGCCAAACACATTCGGGGACGTAGCCACGGATCATCACAGGCAAAAGGCGTTCCATGAATATGTGGTAGTCATGGCTCTTTAGGCCATTGATGCGCATGGTAGCTAAATTCACTCCTCTCCTTAGATTTGCTACATACCCATCAGGAAACTTTAGGGTCTGAAACCATTCCAAAATCTCCTTCCTCTGAACCCTAGTTAGGCAATAACTACCTCTTGGCTTCTCCCACTTGCCAGTAGTTGGCTTATGGATCATATTCAGAGAGGGCCTGTTGCAAAGCTCCTCCTGATCAAGGTGAGCCTTCACATTGTCCTTCGTCTTGTCTGGAATGTCAAAGAATGTGCTAAATATGGCCTCTGCAACATTCTTCTCATTATGCATTACATCTATGTTATGGGGAAGAATGAGCTTATGGAAGTATGGCAGCCGCCACAAACTTGGAATGTGAGTCCAATTGTGCTCCTCGCCATATTTCTCGAACCCATCACCATCATCAAGAGGCTTCAAAGAATCTAGCTGTGCACGAACCTCCTCACCTGCCAGACGACGTGGTGGTCCACTACGGACAGCAATATTGGCCCTAAATCCAGTTGTGTCACTTCTGAATTCGTGGTCAATTGGAAGGAATTGATGATGACAATCGAAGGAGTGCTTGCGACCATGCTTTAGCCAACAGCCACGCAACGTCTCCCTACAGATTGGGCATGGTATCTTCCCATGTACACACCACCCGCAGAATATCCCGTACGCCGGGAAGTCATGCATGGATGTGTGGTACGCGACCCGCATGGTTAAGTTCTATTTCAATGCCCGATCATATGTCACTATGCCTTGTTCCCAAGCATGTAACAATTCATCCACCACCGGCTCCATGAATACACACATATTCTTCCCCGGGTATTCGTGACCGTGGATTATCAAGGAAAGGAATATGTACCGCTACGCATGCAAACGCCGGGTGGGAGGTTAAGGGGAATGACAAACACTGGCCAACAGCTGTATGGCGCAGCCCCCATACCAAATGGGTTAAACCCATCAGTTGCAATTGCAATTCGAACATTCCGAGGCTCTGCGGCAAACTCTATATAGTCTCGGTCAAATTGCTTCCATGCTTCACTATCAGATGGGTGGACCATCTTGTCATTATGGTACCGACGACCATACTTGTGCCATACCATTTGTTTGGCAGAAACCTCAGACATGTATAACCGTTGGATTCGTGGCACAAATGGTAGATAACGAAGTATTTTTCTGCCAATAGGAAGCTGCATCTTCTGACCATCACCGGAGTCAACCTCAACAAACCTACACTCACCACACTTATCACAGTGATCTTTGTCCACATTCTCATTCCAAAATAGCATGCAATGATTTGGACAAACATCTATCTTCTCATATGGCATATTTAGTGTGCTTATCAATTTATTGGCCTCATACAAGTTAGCGGGCAGTTTGTGACCATCTGGGAGAAGGGTGCTAAACACACTTAAGAATGCATCAAAGCAAGCAATGCTTGTGCTGAACTGAGACTTGACAGCAAGTAGTCGTGTGATGGCATCTAGTTGGGACACCTGTGTTTGCCCATGAAGTGGTTGACTCATCATGGACAACATATCAAAGAAAGCCCTTGTTGCAGGCTCCGGTTCTTCCTCAGCAGGTGGCCCATATGTATGACGCACATCATCTAGCATGTCTTCTATCCTACTCTCATTGTGGCCGCCATCGTCCATTTCTTCCCTTAGCACATCTGATCTGCTACGTTGTGACTCGCCGTGATAGACCCACACGGTATAGCCTACCCTAAATTCGTACTTGCACAAGTGTGCGATCATTGTTGCCCTCATTTGTGGCCGTGTGTTCGAACAACGAGAACAAGGGCACAACACACCACATCCATTACTCCTAACAAATGCTCGATCCACAAAATCTGTCGACTTTTCCATCCATTCTTGGCTACAGTCACCCATCGCTCTATGCCCAGTGTACATCCAACTACAATCCTCAGCCATCCTAGTGTGCAAAACATAATGCATATTTTAATCCAACTTTTATTTATGTCAAAAATTACAACTACAGAGTGAGCTAGAAGCTACCCTAGGATGCATGCCCTATATATGTACACTAAAACAGATTGACATGAAGACAATATACATGATCAACGGAGCATAAAAACACTTTCTTTCAATATATATGAATACCATTATAAATGAATATCATTATTTATTAATACCTTAATGTAGCATTGTAATGACAGCATATCAATCCACCATAAATGGACAACACAAAAGAAACTAAGCAAACTTTATTTCTTTTTCCACTTATCCACTACCTTATAGTACTTCTTAGAGTTGAGGGAGCCGAGGGAACTGCGGTGGGGAAGATGGCTGCAGCTGTGTGTCGGTGGATTGTTTGTCAAACCTGTTTGATTTTTTCATGAGCTGAGTTAAAACATGATTGCTTTTGTCTATTGAATTAAAGTTGCCATTTTAAATTTTTATGAAGAACAGAAGAAGATAAAAAATGAAACGCAAACTCATGTGTCCCGGACTCCCGGTAGCAGATGTTAACATGGTTAACTAACACAAGTACAGTGGCAGGTTAGAGTTGGATTAGCATCTATCAGTTATCACTAGACCTTTCAATTCCAATTCAACCAAATTATCATAGCATAACTCAAAAATGATATTGACAAATCAATGGGAATCCGTCTGATTTTCATCATCACCTAGAATCATGCACATATTAACTCAAGAGGATATTAAAATAATACTCTAACCGTCTCCACTAAGAAGTCAATGGTAAACAAAATATTTCATATAACAGAAGAAGAGCAAAAACAGGCATGCACAAGTCTTGATACTCTTAACTATTCAATAATAGACACATCATAAAGCATTGTGAATGAACAAACAAAATGTTCTCATTTGTTGTGATAAATGACATGATCTGTCAGAAGTAGCTGGTTGTTAAAATCATATTGGAAAAATCAATGCATGAAAGTGAATCGATTCTTGAAACTATTTCAGGGTTCAGTATGCTACAACATTGAACTTTAATTCCTAAATAGCAAGTACTCTTGGAATATCAATGCACATAAGTAAAACACCACAGAACTGGCATTACTATCTACAAATCTAGCTGAGAGGGCAATAGAAACTACAAAAGACTAGAACTCAAATCTACAAGTATGATATTAACAAGCCTTAGCTCTAAAGATCATAATTGCACAAGCTCTACCATCTAAGAAGTACAATCTTAATTCCCTCATGAAACATCTATATGCCTAGCCAATTCTGAGGTCACATTACATGATGCTAATCACAAAGTTATCTCCTTTCCCAATTCCCAGCAATCATCCCTTGACTCCATGTGCACGGGCATTGGACATTTGGACAGGAACCGATATGATTCATTCAACAACAACCCAGAAAAAGAAATTTTAGATCTGAAATTTTGTGAGTGGGGAGGTGGAGTCTTACCTCGCCGGACCGAGGATGCGCAGAGCAGCCGGAGGGGGCGGCGCCAGTCGAAGGAGGGAGCCGGGGGAGGCGGAGTCGGGGGCGGCGTCGGTGGAGGAGGGAGCTAGGGGAGGGGCAGTCGGGACGGCGCCAGCGGCTGGAGGAGGTCGGGGCGGCGAGGAGGAGGAGAGTCACCACCTCACGGCCTCGCTGGTCGCGGCCTCACCACCCGCCCGTCCGCACCACGCGCCCTCGGCCGTCGTCACCAAGCACCCTCACGGCCTCGCCCTCTTCCCTCGCCTGCCGCCGCGCGCCTCACGTCGTGGGCTCGCTACCGCTAGGTTTAGCACCTGCCTTGGCCGAGAGGAGGAGGAAGGACCGAAGGAGCTCCAATCCCTTGAGTGAGTTGAGTGGGATGTTGGGCTCTTTTCTTCGGCTGGGCCGCTGGGGACGGGGGGTTTCGTGCCTGATGGGAGCTCAGGCAGCCGCCCGAGCTGGCCCGAAGGGTAGGTCCGCCCCTGAGGGGGAGGCGGCGCCGGTCCTGGAGGTGGGGGAGGAGACGAGGGGGAGGCGGTGGGTGCGGCGGCGGCAGACGAGGGGGTGACGGCGGCGACGGAGGCGGTGGAGGCAGCAGAGGCGATGGAGGACGGGGAGGGAGCGGCACCGGTCGTGGGGGAGAGAGCAGCGCGGGGGGATTGGGGAGAGGGGAGCAGCAGCGCGGGGGGGTTGGGGAGAACGGGGTTAGGAGTTAGAAAACGGGCGAAAAAACGGGCGCGCGGTGTGGGGAAAAATGGCGCGGCCTATTTTTTTAGCTCCTGAGTGTTTGTAACAAATGACACTCGGGAAATCAGTTTTCCCCATTGCTCCCGTCAAAGTTTCCTGAGTGTCCGATCGGACACTCGGGAAATGTTAATTTCCCGAGTGTTTCGTAAGGCACTCGGGAAGTTCCTGAGTGTATTATTCAAAACACTCGGGAAACTTCTGAGCACTCGGGAAAATAGACGATTCTGGTAGTGAAATATGGTTTCACTATAAGACACTAATATTTGTGGTTATTTGCTATAGGACATTGGCCCCATTAAAATATTATTTTTGAACTGAAGAGGAGAGAGGAAGGCAGTGAAACGTCTATTTTACTCTCCATCTTCTTCATACGCTGCCCCCAATATTTCTCCTCCTCCCTCCCTAATGCTCCCCCATGGATCTTGCTCCCTGGGCTATCCCCTCCACTCGGCTGCTCCGGCTCCCCTAGCGCCGCCACTGACACTCACCTGGCTCCTCTCATGGCGCCTGCTCTACCGACCCCGGCCACGGCCCGGCTTCCTCTCTCGGGTGCCACCGACACCACCGGCCCTCTGCGCCCTCGCCTCTCTCTCCCGCGTGTTGCCCCCGGCTTCGACGTGGCTCATCTCGGCGCCGCTCGAAGAGGCCAACGGAGACAGCGACATGGTGGCGGAGGCGTTCGACCACCAGGCGAGGGCCGAGATCGAGGACGCGGCACGCCACGCGGCCGTTGTCAACGCCGCATTTGTGCTTCCGGAGGCCATCGAGGACCTCATGGAGGAGCAGCGGTGGCTGGTCTGAGTCGCCGTGTGGCTCGTCCTTGTCCGGGTCGTCACGGTCACCAACGGCCGCGTGCACCTCATGCCCGGCGTGGGACTCACGATCGTGCGCGTCGCGTTGAGGGGCACCGTGGTGGTTAGGGGCATGAGCTACGTGAGGATCACCATTATGATGATGTGCTGGTTGTTCGGATACTGATGCGTTCCAGATCGGCCCCATTGTTGCAGCTAGTTAGAGAGGGGCTCGCGCGAATTCCGAGGAAAATCTCGTCGAAATGGTGGTGTTTTGTAAAGTTTACTCATCTTCTTGCACGCTGAAGCCGGCTGGTGCTGATGATAGAATAGTACAGAGCAAGCGATACGTACATACTTAGTACTGATAGTAGTACAATTCTGCATGGGTTTAAGAAGATCTTGTTCTGTACTGCTACTTTCTGTATGTGATACTTTTAATTTGTATGCTTCCTACTTGTGGGTGTGTGATTTGTTAGGTTTTTGAAAAGTTGCAATTACAGGTGTCTGGATACAGCCATGCCACATATGGATTTGATGCTTATTTGTACCTGTGCAGTTTGCCGATGGCCATTTTACTGTAAAAGCTCGTACTGGCTTGCATTTGCATAATTCTTATCGGATTGGATGATTTGGCCAAGCTGGTGGAAGTGGGGTGCATCATCCATGCATGTCTCCTTGAACATGAAAGCAATAAATGGGGAATGGATAAGTGAAGAGAAGAGAAAGAAGGAAACCGAAGGGCAAAAGGGATATTTCACGTGCTTTCTCTGTTCTCTTTCACCTGAAAATAATATAATAATCGCCTTAGTGTCTTACAGCAAAATTACACCTTTTGTTAGTGTGTTCTGGCGAAACCATGAATTTTGGGTATCCGTTAGCAAAGGATGCCAATCTGCAGTGTCCTGTAGCTAATTTTCCCAAATAGATATAATGCATGCAAGACAATGTCAAAGGAGGGTTCATATGGTTGTTTTTTTTTTGTATAAAGCAACATTTTCAAGTTTAAATACAATAACTAAGTTTCAAGGCAATTTTAATTTATAATTAAAAGTCAAACTTTTATTTTGATTCATCAATCTCAAGTGTAGGATGAATCTTCGTACACAAATGGAGAAGGACTAACAACCCTTACACTAGGCTTTCTACCCAACTTTCCCAATTGGATGAAATATCAAATAAAACATCGGAGTTTAAAAATTATTTTAAAACAAAATAAAGCCTAATCCACGAAAGGCTTTGCTCAGCATGTCCATGACTGCAGATGCGGCTATTCGAATAGATTATTACTCTGTAGAGTTGGTACAGCTTTACCCATAAGAGACAGTTTGCTTAACATGTCGGCCAAAACACGCTTCTGAAGGCGTGTGACTAAGCAACTATCACGAGGCCTTTACCCTACACCATTTCAACGTAATTATGCTCGCTAAGGTTTCGTTATCGTAGGCTTCATACCAAATAATAACCCCCTCTTGTGCTATGTGAGTATTAACAGTAAGTCTTCACGACATCCACACCTTTGTATGACACAATTATGATGAAATAATATAGTTTAATTGGCCAGGTATGTCCCACTCCAGACTTGTGGTGGTACGATTTTGGCTTAACAATCCGCAGCTCGCAGACCGGTCCTTACATGACTTGGCGACTTCCAAAACAATCCCTAGGCCTCAAACATTCACTGAATTGAGCCTATGCATAAACTTGCAACCACCAACGGTCCAATCCGCCCAAGTCTAAACCAATTTTATTTATTTTTCATGCCAAAATATTTTCTAAAACAACCTATGGTAAAGACAATACCATAATCCCAATTTTAAATCAAGTTTGGAATATTTGGCTAAATTGCCCAAATTCAAGATTTTGGTCTAAGCATTGTCTAAGCATAAAGTTTTCTAACTTATTTTATTTTATTTTATCTAAGGTGACAAGGAAATGACTATTCAAACATCAATATTGGCCATACAAATGAATTAGATTAACTATGAATTTAAAACAGGAATTTAAAATACTGAATTATAAATAAGCATGCAATAATTTAAAACAAAATTTAAATAATGGGCTCAAATATGATCAAAGAATGTAACTTGCCTTGCTCAAACTCCCGATAATCTAACTCTTCAGAAGGGTCAAGCTCTCTGGAGTCATCAAAATCTATACACGAAAATGAGCTAAATTAAAAAATTTCAAATAAAATTAAAATGAACTCCAAATTAAATAATTTTGATTTAGATAGATATATCTTGATTTTATATGAATTTAGAAATTTGAATCATTGAAATCAGAGCTCGTATGTAGGAGAACGAGTCCTCAAAAGATTAAACTCTAAAGAAATTAATTAAATTCGATTTTTTGGAATTACCAAATTATTTTCTAAAGGAAAAGCTATAAATGATGCAAGCCTGACGTCAGCATTGGAATTTATTTTACCAGCTAAATTATTTTTCTATTAGAAATCCTATTTATCTCTCTAACATGTGGGCCCGAAGTCTATAGACTTAGTCCATGAGAATCCAAAGTCTATGGTGAACTCAGTTTACGAAACAGTGAAGGGCTTTAGGCGTGTGCTGGCATAGGCAACCACATGGGCGGCCATGTGGCGCTGACTCGGCGCATGTGACGTCATGGCACTCACGTGGCACGCCACGTCAGCCCGTGAACGGCGGCGCTCCGGAGCGGGTGTGCGCAAAATGTAGGTAATGCTATGCTAAACCTGACATGCACCTTTGCGACGAGGGAGCGTGTGAAAATCATCGGTGACGAGGACGAAGGCAGCATAGGCATTCGGGTCTGGATGATGATAGGGTTCCAGTGACCTTTCGGTGGCGTGGACGAGCGCCTAAGGTAGAGTGCGGCAATCGATGGTGAAAGCTTCAGCGGTCGGCGAACTAAACCTCAAATTCTGGCAGCTAGAGGCAACGGGAGGCTACGAGAGCTGTGGAGATGGGATGAAAAGGTAGAGGCACACCCGGGGTACCCTTTTATAGTGCACGGGGGTGGTCGAATCAGCAACAAGTCATCGGGAGTCCGTTTAGGTTACGCGACGAAAACAGAGTCGATGGGATAAGGGGATAAGAGTGGCGGCGTCGATGCGAGACAAGCGGGCCGTTGCACTTGTTTTCAAAAAAATCTCAAAGAGCGTCCATGGCGGCTTGACGCGCTTAGGAAGAACATGAGCAAGGATGAAGGCCCTGACAGGCGGGGTCCACCGACAAGAGAGAGGGAGAGGAGAAGGAGAGGAAGAGGCTGACACGCGGGGCCCACGTGTTAGTGGAACGGGAAGGACAAGCACGGGCTAGGTCGGGGGCACGTGAGAATAGAGATGGGCTGAGGGAGATTCGGCCCAAGGGGTTTTTATGAAATTCTTTTGATTTATTGATTTCATAAAAGGTGTTAAATCAATTTGGCTTTAAGAAAATAGAAAATAAAGTCCAAAAAGTATGAAAAAATTCACAGAAATTCCTAAAGACATTTTGGACTTAAATAAAATATTTCCAACAAAACATTGGTATTTAATTTCGAAAATAAATTAATTTTCCTTTAAAATAATTAGGAAAAACCTTTTTAAATCCTAGAAAATTCAAAAAATGCAAGGAAAATAATTAAATTTTAATTTCAACCAGAATTTGAAAATTTTGGATGTTACAAACCGCTCCTCTTCTTCGACTTTGGCCAACTCAACATTGTGGCTTCCTCACTAACCGTGGTGACCTCCCATCTTTATTGATGCCGATATGTCTGTTTTAGTCGCTGTCTAACGATATGGAGAATCTTCTCGCCATCGTCGGTGACATCGTGTCCCTCGCCAGTGATGGTATGCTCTTAGCTACCCAATGACAACATATTGTCTATAGTTCGTCTTCAATGAAAGCTTCATCTCCTCTCTATCAGGATTTCCCCATCATCGAGCTTATTCAGCCACTAATCTTTTCAACAACACTGATGCTTACCACTCATCACTATGGCCCATGGCTCCTTCGACTCTAGACTTTCTCTTCAATGGATCTGACGAGCAGCACGACATTGTCCTTGTCGAACTGCTAAGGTGAGTAGCACGACGGGCGGCGGGCCGACGGTAGAAAAGGACGAGGGTGGGGTGGCATGGACAGGCGGCGGTGCAGAGGATCAAGAGGATTGGGGATCGAGAATTCGGGACTCGAGAGTCTCTTGGCTAGGGCAAGGGGCAAGGCCACAAGGGCCAATGGCGTTGCCGCGCTGTCGCTGGACTGGACGGGGCCTTCGTGGGCACACGAGCCAAACGAGCCTCCGAGCTACTCGAGCTCGGCTCGTTTTTTTTATGAGCTTGGGACAGGGTTCGGCTCGGCTCAGCTCGAAAAATCCTAAGCCCGAACCGAGCCGGCTTTTTTTCCAGCCCAACTGCCAACAATGGGCATGAAGAATAGCGATGGACACGCATCCGAGGTGATGAGCCACCGAAGACGAGGAATTAAGGAGGGAAGCAGCAGTGGTGTGGCATTGAAGAAGGGGCTGGCACCGATGAAAGAAAAGGTTGTTAGTGATTTTTGTATTGGCATGAATTTCAAAGTAATCATTCTGATGGTCCAATATGCACCTTGACAGATCCTTCGTAAAAAGGCAACCAATGTGACAACAGAAAGTTAAACTTGCTTGCTATTATTCTTCACACATTTGACATTTGTGTTCTCATATAAAAAAAAAGCAGGTGTCCGGCCGCTAGTAGTACCAGTACCCGGTGGCAGGGTACTCGCAGACGACGTACGCCGGGTACCACGGGTGCGGCTGGTACTCGATCACGGGGACTTCGGGCTTCTTCTCCTCCTCCTTGGCTTCGCCAACCTCGACCAGCTGCGCGTGACCGACCTTCTTGCGCAGCGCGCTCGTCAGCTTGATGGAGTCCACGCCGTCGCCGACCACCACCACCTGGTCCTGCTCCTCCCCGGCCAGCGCCACCGAGTTCACCCCGCATGTTGCCGCCACCAGCGCCATCACCTTGGACCGGCACTTGCCACTCGCCATCTGCACCTTGATCACGATCTTTTGCTGCAAGCAGCAACCAACAAGGCGAATTAGCAACTCCATGTTTCAGCCGAAAGAAGAGAGATGAGAAAGTAATTAACGCGATGATGAAAATTAAGATCATCAGGAAGCCGCGTACCTTCATTGCTGCTTTTAAGTTTCTTGGTGGCGCTCCAATGTCTTGTGCGTAAGCGAAGCGAGATGATCGAAGCGAGATGATCGAGTTCGAGAGGAAAAGTTTTGAGGGTTTTGGTAGGCTTTGTATATGGACCAAGACGAAATAGAAAGTAGAAACTGCAGCTAGCTGCTTCTTGTGTTGGGAGCAGACACCCCTGCCCTGAGCTCCTATATATAGGAGTTTGAGAGGGTTGTGCTCTGCTACTATACTGTCCTGCGTAGTAAATTGTAATTAAGATCTAGGCATTTCATTTTAGGGAGTATTCAGGATGCGATTAGATAAATGGAAGGTTCCAAGGCAGAACATTCAGCATTTGTTTAAGACTTGCTCCGTTCCGTCCTTCAGAAGAGAAGGCTTGACTGGGCGCTCGTCTTATTCTGTCGCTATCGTGTTTTTCACACGCGCAGGGAAGTAGAAACCGTGTTTGTAGTGCACTGCACACTTGTACTGGTAGTACCAGTGTCTAGTGCCAAGGGCAGAGTAACTGGGGTGTTGGTATGCACGGGCACCTCAAATATTTCAAAAATTATGTATTGAGCCTTGTTAGCTATAGGTTCTATTAAATTTGGACTTTGTTGCAATTTGATAATACTTAAAGAAATTAGTTGCAGATTATAGTCCATGTCCTCCATTCAGATTTTGTTAACAGTCTGACACCTTTTTTTCTACCTATGTGGCATTGTGAAGGGGTACCAAAGTACTTTATTTTATTTAGCTCATAGGAGGTTCTTTAGTTTCTAACTCAAAAATCAAGTGTTCGATTCTCTCAGAAGTTTGTGCCGTTATGATCATCACGATAAGTGCAATGATTCAAGCTAATATTGGGTAACTTATACGAGACATTTTACTTACAAATTTTGAAGCCATATATGACGTAAATAGGCCATATCAATACTAGCCTAGTAAGCATATATGAACTAAAAACCATATATGTTTGTCGGGTGGTAGGTTACACGAATTGTCGTGTGACCCATGTAGCATACTAATAAAAATTTATAGAATGACTATATATTTTTAATAATTAAAATTTGTTTATCAATGTTAGTATTTGTTATCGTTGTCACTCCATAAAATAATTTGTTTTCTCAACTATGTCGACGTCTGGGACTCTTGTCACAGAACAGACAAAACAAGAATATAAAGGAAAAAATGGAGATTGCTATCTATTCGCCAAAGGACTCAAAATGGTGAATGTCTATTGCAAAGAGTATGCCTTGATTACAGGTAAAGTGGCTGTGAATACACGTGGATTGTGAATCTATGTTACAAGGACACATAGGCCGGACTATTTATAGTTTTACAAGCGTCGGTAGTTTTTCACAGTGGTGCCTCTTCGCCCAAGGGTTGCGTCTCTTCAAGCCAACAGTCGTGTCTCTTCGTGATGACCGTTATCACCGATATCTCCACGTGTAGCTGTTATTAACCACACGTGGGTGACCGTTTTTTAGGACCTCCTCTGTTGGGGAGAGGTCCTAGAGTGGTCTTGGAGAGGTCCCGAAGAACCCATAGAGGAGGTCTAACTGGCCTCCTAAGAGGTTTCTGCACGCGTAAAGAAAAGACTTGTCGATGTTTTAGAACTGAACTTACGTAAAGATTGTTTGATTCGGGGGGTCTCCAAGGCTCAAATCACGCAGAGAGAGCGACACGAGGAATTTTATATAGGTTCGGGCCTTCTCCGGGGAGAATAACAACCCTACTCCTGTATTGAGTATGCTGGTTTACAAATCTAGAGAAAGACTCGAGGGTGGAGTCCTGTGCTCCAGATTGCGCTCTTCTCTTTTCTCCTGATGATCCCGCCTTTTATGCAGTCCTCCCAGTGGGCTCCCGTTTCTTTAGTTCGCAAGCGCATGGTGGGATAATTTTTCCACCATGCAACCCAACAGAGACGTTCCAACGTGGAACGAGTTCCAAGCGGCCTTCCGCGAGGCCCACATCCCTGAGGGGGTGTTAACGATCAAGCAGTAACAGTTCCTTGCCCTTAAGCAGGGGAAGAAGAGCGTTACGGAGTATCTACACGAGTTCAACTTCTTGACTCGTTATGCTCCTGACGACGTCTCTATAGATGCACGCCATCAGAGCCGGTTCATCAATGGCTTGACAGAGGAGATGTAGCTAGCTCTCGCTGTGCACGACTTCAGGAACTTCCAGCACGGGGTCAACAAGGCCATAGTGGTGGAACACAAGAGTATAGCTTTGAATGAGTCGAGAAAGAGGAAGAAAGCTGCCCAAATTTCAGCAAGCAGCAGCTTCCCTCGGTAGCGCACCGGGCCGCCTCAAGCACCCCGTTTCCAAGCTCCGGTGCAACCGAGGCCTCCAACGGCAATTCCAAGACCTTCTCCATCGATGGCACAGCAGCATAATGGGGGCAAAAACTCCTAAAATAGCAGCGCGTTCAAGCCCAACATCACTTGCTTTCATTGTGGCCGCCCAAGCCACTATGCGCACTAATGCCTCGCGAGGCAATGAGGGATGCTGTAGGATCAAGGATAACCGACTAGAGGGGGGTGAATAGGAGGTTTTTAAACTTTTTAACAAATTAACAATTTACCCAATTAATAACATAGTCTAAACAAGTTATACTTCTAGCTAAACAAAATAATCACAATAATAAGCTAGAAATATAAAAGCGGAAGGTAAAGACTAGAAATAACCACAAAGACACGACGATGTTTTTCCCGTGGTATCGAAGACTTACCGGTCTTCACTAGTCCACATTGAGGGAGCTTGACGTCTCAAGCCGGCTCCACGAATTAAGCCTTTCCTCAAGTCACTATGGTTGTTCTTCCTCCACTCCGGAGATGGTGAACACCGAACCACTCACAAGCTTGCACCTGGCCTCTTCATAATCTTCTTCGAAGAGATCACCGTGCTCCTTCTCCAACCGTCTAGGAGTGCGGCAACACTCCAAGAGTAATGAATCAAGGTCTTCACTTGACGGCACTCAAGTGCACATGGATCAACTAGGAGAATGAATGCACTTGAATGTATCTCAACAAGCTCACAATAAATGCACAAGAGTGTTTTGAGTGTTGAGTGAATGCAAAGGCTCTCAAGGCTCTATGAATGTCAAATGGGCACTAGCAGCCTTGACTTGAGCAGTTGGGGAGGTATTTATAACCCCCACAAGCAATTATGACCGTTGGAAACAAAACCAGAGAAGTCGGTAGAAATCCAGTGCGACCGCATAGTAAGTGGCTTCAGACGATCGAACTCGATCGAAACACGACCAACGGCTAGACCAGATACTAAAAAAGGAAAAAGTAGCCGTTGAAATTTCAATGAACGACCGCAGTAAACGTCGGATGCGTCGATTTCCCGGCCGTACTGCTTTTACGAGCGATACGACCGCTTGTAGGGTTTCGCGATTTACTCAAGGATTGCACCGTTTCGGAATTTTGTACCGCCATATAAAAATAGGAATGACCGTAGGCGATGCACGACCGCTCCCAAAACACGAACGTCCGATTTCGAGATAAGTTTCGAGCAGATTTTACACTTGTTCGCTTTTTATTGAACCGCCTCATAAAATCGAACGATCGCGAAAACGGCACGACAGTAAGTCACGCAAGCGTACGACCGATTTCCATGAGAAAGTCGAGGCAATTTGCAACGCTTCGGTTTTATTGAACCGCCAACTAAAATACGGAATGATCAAGATCTTGCAGACGACCGCTCAAGGACCCGGTTGTTCGCTTCAACACTTAATTGGTTGTTCCTTCAAAATACGGTACTACCGCCGAGTAATGTCCTCATATCACACTGCTGATACGACCGCAAGTAGAACTGCAGATTACCGATTTTGAATGAAGACTTAGAACTTTTCAAACATTTTCAAGTTAAAAATTCAAATGCATGCATGATCCTAAATTGATCCATATGGCATAAGAATATGCTATCAAGCTACTAGCCATGATCCTCTTAATAGTACGGCGTTTATCCTATAATCCGGTCTTTCAACCAAACTCCCAAGACCGTAAAATAGAAAAGGAACCTAGACTACTAGTACCTTGTCTTTTAACCCTTGTGGATCTTTTATTTTCTCCTTTGGCATGCATCTTTGTGTCAACAAGTTCACCAATGGGACTTAACCTTGTAAATACTCAATAAACTTGTTAATCCCATATTCACATATTGTTATTAATTACCAAAACAATTTTTAGGGCCTAGATGCTTTTCAATCTCCCTTTTTGGTAATTGATGAGAACACTAATAATATGTGAGAAAGATTGGTTTGAATATACCATAATTGTATATTCTATTGTGGCTTAACAATGAAACAATTCTTGTAATAAGTATGAGAGAATGTATGAGAATTATTTTCTTGTTAAGTCTATTTTAAAGAAAGCTCCCCCTAAACAAGTGTATAAAGAGATAGAACATTTTGTAGAAAATTTGAGAAATTTGGGCGGAGTTTCTTTAGCAGATTTGAACTTGAGGAAATACAATATTAAGATATGACAATAAGTAAGATTGCATTTAAGATAATAAACATAAGCATCCAACAAGTTCAACAAGTTAAACGTCACATAGTTAAACTATTACAAGCACAGATAAGTTCATCATTACAAAATAAGTCCAACATATATGAGCTAACACATATAAGTCCATAGTAGTAGCAAAAAACTTGCGCTTTCTCCCCTAAAGCTATATCTGTTCACTTCTTTCTTCTTTATCTTCGTATTTCTCCCTTTGGCATCAAATACCAAAACGGCTCGGACGCGGGATCCCGAGGAATGACGCCTGTGAAGGTGGATCTGTCTGCGAGGAGTAGGAGCGAAACAGATCGGGATCTGAGAGGCAGGAGCCGAGGAGCTGAAATCGATCTGAGTAATCGAACCAGAGGAGCGGGATCCAAGATGCTAACTCAGAGCTGGAGCTGGATCCAAGAAGAAGTCTCTAAAATCAAGTGAATCTCGAGTCATGACCTCGGTGATCGGAGTCAAGGAGCAACAGGAGCAGAATCAGATCCCGAGGAGTGAGTGCTACAGCTGGAGCAGGAGGAGGTACAGGAGGCATAGAAGATGGCCTAGAAATAGGAGGCCGTCGAGTGAAGCGCTGTGGAGTCTTCAAAATTCCCTCTATGACAGTCATGCTCTCTACAAGTGCAAACCATCTGTTATGGGTCTCATCGAAGAAATCATTCTGAGTCTGCTCCATCTCAAGTAATCTCCCTCGAGTCTCACTCTGGAATTCAGCCTGTTCAGCCTTTATTTCTTGCAAAGAATTAAGAATGAGTCTTGATTCAAGAAGTTGTGCAATGGAGCCTTCATCGATAATCGACCAAAGAAGAGGCACCGCCTCGAGAATGGGATCATCCTCGTGAGCTCTGTCGAGGAGGAACGCTGCCTCGGGGTCTATAGGATTTATGAACTGAGCCAAGACCACCATGATATGCTATCTTCTGAGAAATCAAGGCCATAATATAAGGTGCATAGTAAATCCTCTTGACTCTGTCATTCTTGGATGAGACTATGCCTTGAAGGATAACATCCACAACATCAAATTTTACGCCTCTCATAATATGATCTATAATGTTCCAGGCGTGTCCCCTGATAGCATCAAAATTGCCGCTCTTAGGATAAAAGGTGTGATTGATAATCCTGTTGATTATGCTTGGCAATGGCTTAAGTCCGGTGATGGTTCCTAGCTTGCATTTGACATTGGAGGCATAAAAATCATTCCAAGCAGGAGCTAATAATGCTAGACTATCAAAGATTTTCTCCCAAGAACTGGACCTTACTCTTAAGATTTGTTCAAATTCTTCCTTTGTACTTTGCAAATCTCTAGCCACAGAAATCCACCTAAAAGATTGTAGATCAGCTGATACATGAACTGTGGCGTAAAACTGTCGAATAAGCTCATCATCATAGTTTTGCTTTAAAGCCACAAGGTCGTGAAGACCTACATTATAGAACAACTGATATACTCCACTGTATTTCTCCAAGTCATTCAAGTGAGTCCACTTGATCCATTTATGGTCGTGAATTTTCTGCTTTCTTCCATAAAGTTGCTCATAAACTTGCTCTTGAAAAACAGTATGGAATCTTGGATTCACAGAATCAGACTTGAGAAGATATTGATTGACATGCCTTTTTATTGCGTAGTCATCCGCTGAAAGAAGGCGTAAATCAATAGGCGATGCTGGAGGTTCACCCAAATTATCAAAAGTGCCTTCTTCTTCAGAGTCGTTCTCAGATTGAGTCTCATCATCGGAGACATAATCCTCACTAGCTTCTGTTTCAGATTCTGGTGCTGGCCCTTTTCCTTTGCTGTGCACGACCTTCTGACGAACTGAGCGTGATTGCCGTGCAGGAGCTTCTCGACGTCGACGACAAGGCGACTGAGTAGGAGCCGCAGAGGATTGAGGAGAAGATTGTCCTCGAGGAGGTCCAATTGGTTTCCTCGTCGCAACCCTCATCCTAGGCATCTTTAGAACCAAAGAATAGGTTACAAGATATTCAAAGGAATGAATGGAATTGAATTTAGTTGAAAAGAAATAACATTTCTGTTCTTCAGTCAGGACAATCGGTCGTACCGCCGTTCATTGGCCGGTACGACCGCACTGCGGTCGTACCGCGCTCAAGAATCGGACGTTCCGATTATCCTGACCGAGTTCTAGGGCTATCAAATCTTGCATATTTTGGTGATTTTCAAGGATTGAATCCATGGATCTGATGCGCAACCATCTTAAGACACCAAAACACACCTTTTGCCCAATTAGAACAACAGAAATTTATCGCATTTTCAATCAAACCCTAAACGGGATATCCTAGGGTTCTAGAATAGATAAAACGCGAATCAAACAACGTTTTACCTTGAGATCTGGGGAGAAGAACCTCGAAAGACTTGCAACACGAAGAATCAAAAGATTTGGAAGTTTTGGGTGGATTTGAGGAGAGGTTTGGAGACTCATGCTAAGAGAGAAAGAGAAGAGAAAACGGTCGAACTGCTCATGAAGTTAAAAGAGAGAGAGAGCAAGGAGTAACTGCAAAGAAGTTATTTTCTCTCCCAAACCGATGCGATTGTACCGACATAATGCCGTCGGTCGTTCTGCGCCCCGGTCGTACCGTTGTTATAACGCCGGTCGTACCGCTTAGCGGTCGTTCCGCGCGTATAACTCCGGTCGTTCCGATTATCCTAGGAACTTCTGGATTTTCTAGGAACTGAGATTATTTTGCAAATGATCCCTAGTTTTGTACTCAAATAAATATCATTAAGGATCATTATGCATAGAATTGACTATTGTCTATCTAAGAACATAATTTTTATGATCATAGCTATTTTTTAATAAAGATTTGAGAAATATTTTTATAAAATATACAAATAACATCAAATGAAATACATAACATGAGGCAAGTGTTCAAACAACATTTGAATAGTCTATGATATTTAACTCATTCCTCAATTTGCAAAAGCGGCCTTCATCTAATGGCTTGGTGAAAATATCCGCTAATTGGACTCCTCGGTTCTTATGTGGCTAATCTCAATATCTCCCTTGCTCACATGATCTCTCAAGAAATGGTGGCGGATATCTATATGCTTGGTTCTTGAGTGTTGAACAGGGTTATTAGCAATTTTCACGGCACTATCATTGTCACACAAAAGAGGCATTTTATCAATTTTTATTCCATAATCCATCAATGTTTGCCTCATCCATAGCAATTGAGCACAACAACTTCCCGCTGAAACATATTCGGCTTCGGCGGTGGATAAAGCTACGGAGTTTTGTTTCTTGGATGACCATGGTACTAAGGATCTTCCTAAGAATTGACAACTACCGGAGGTGCTTTTTCTATCCACTTTGCAACCCGCATAATCTGAATCCGAATATCCAATTAAATCAAATTTAGCACCTTTCGGGAACCAAAGGCCAATGCTAGAGGAATGCTTTAAATATCTTAGTATTCTTTTAACGGCCATTAAATGACACTCTTTTGGAGTTGCTTGAAAACGTGCACACATGCAAACACTAAACATGATATCGGGCCTAGATGTGGTAAGATAAAGCAAGCTACCAATCATAGATCTATAAAGCTTTAAATCTACCGGTTTACCTCCCTCATTTAGATCAAGATGACCATTTGTAGCCATGGGAGTCTTGATGGGCTTTGCATCTTCCATGCCAAATCTTTTAAGTAAATCCTTCACGTACTTCGATTGACTTATGAAAGTCCCATCTTTGAGTTGCTTGATTTGAAGTCCAAGGAAATAGCTTAATTCTCCAATCATGGACATTTCAAATTCCCTAGACATCATATCACCAAATTCCTCGCAAAAATCTTGGTTAGTAGACCCAAAAATAATATCATCAACATAGATTTGACATACAAAGAAATCATTATCTATGACTTTAGTGAATAACGTTGAATCAATTTTCCCAATTTTGAATCCTTTTGAGACTAAAAATCTCTCGAGGCGTTCATACCATGCTCTAGGAGCTTGTTTAAGACCGTAGAGCGCCTTGGAGAGTTTATAGACATGATTTGGGTTCTTTGGATCTTCAAAACCGGGAGGTTGTTCAACAAATACAAGTTCGGATATTTTACCATTTAAGAATGCACTTTTAACGTCCATTTGAAATAATTTAATATCAAAGCATGATGCAAAAGCAAGTAATATTCAATTAATTCAAGCCTAGCTACGGGAGCAAAAGTTTCACCAAAATCCAAACCTTCGACTTGTGAATACCCTTGAGCGACCAACCTTGCCTTATTTCGAACAACTAATCCATTTTCATCTTGTTTGTTCCTAAAAACCCATTTTGTGCCAATGACATTGTATTCTTCGGTCGCTCCACCAATGTCCAGATTTCATTTCGAGTGAAGTTGTTGAGTTCTTCATGCATAGCATTCACCCAATCGGGATCTTCAAGTGCTTCTTCTACATTCTTTGGCTCAATAGAAGAGACAAAAGAGTAATGTTCACAAAAAGAAGCAACACGAGAGCGAAGTTTGAACACCCTTACTTACGCCACCCAATATTTGATCTATTGGATGATCTTTTGCAATTGCATTATGGATCCTTGGTGGTTGATTTGATGGTTAAACATCTTCTTTGTTGTTCTCTTCACTAAGTTGTATTTGACTTGTGGAAGAGGTGGGTGGTTCAACTTGAGTGGAAGATGTTGGATCAACTTCGGCTTGATGTCACCTATTTGCATATGTTCCATTGCTTTTCTTAATGCTTCATTACCTACATCATCCAAGTTCTCATGCTCTTCTTGAGAGCCGTTAGTTTCATCAAATTGTACATCGTGTCTTTCTTCAACCAAATCGGAGTTTTTATTGAAGACACGATAAGCCTTGCTATTTGAAGAGTAACCAAGCAAGAAACCAACGTCACAATGACTATCAAATTTTGAAAGACGAACACCCTTCTTTAAAATATAACACTTGCAACCAAAAACTCGAAAATAAGAGATGTTCGGTTTTCTCCCTACAAGAAGCTCATAAGAAGTCTTTTTCAAAAGACGATGTAAATAAAGACGATTTATGGCATGACAAGCGGTATTAATAGCTTCCGCCCAAAATACATCGGAAGTATTATATTCATCAAGCATTGTCCTAGCCATTTCAATCAATGTACGATTTTTCCTTTCTACTACTCCATTTTGCTCCGGAGTGTAGGTTGTGGAAAGTTCATGCTTTATTCCAAGTTCATCACAAAAGTCTTCAACTTTAGTATTCTTGAACTCGGAACCATTATCACTACGGATTTTCTTTATTTTAAAATCAAATTCATTTTGGGCCCTTTTTGCAAATCTTTTGAAAATCCCGGAGGTTTCACTTTTGTCATCTAGGAAGAATACCCATGTCAACCTAGAGTAATCATCCACAATGACTAAACAATAGCTATTACCTCCAATACTCTTATAGGTTGTTGGCCCAAACAAGTCCATATGTAAGAGTTCCAATGGTCTAGAAGTTGACATGATACTTTTGGAAGGATGAGAATTAGCGACTTGTTTACCGCTTGACAAGCACTACAAAGTCTATTTTTCTCAAACTTCACATCTTTCAAGCCAACAACTAAATCATGTTTGAAAAGCTTTTTGAGTTGAATCATTCCAACATGAGCTAGCCTTCTATGCCAAAGCCAAACCAATGAGGTTTTTGCCATTAAACAAGTTTTTAAACAAGATTCACTTGAACCAAAATCAACCAAATAAAGATTTCTAAATCTAAAGCCTTTGAAAGCTAAAGAGCTATCCTTTGCATTAGATATGGTAACACCTTCACTTGAGAAAGAACAAATTAGTCCTAGATCACAAATTTGAGCAACGGATAACAAGTTAAAGTTTAATGATTCTACTAAAGAAACATTAGAAATGGAAAGGTCATTTGAGATAGCAATTTTACCCAATCCTAATACCTTTCCTTTGCTATTGTCTCCAAAAAGTGATCTTTTCCATTCCTTGACCATTCTCGAATATGGTGAACATTTTTCTATCATCGGTCATATGTTGTGTGCATCCACTATCAAGCACCCAATGTTTTCCACCGGTTTTATAGTTCACCTACAAAACAAGAAATTAAGTCCTTTTAGGTACCCAAATTTGTTTGGGTCCTTGGAGGTTAGTGACCAAGGATTTAGGCACCCAAATAGCATTCTTTTTAGCGCCTAAAATTGAAGTGCCAACAAAACGAGCAATTATTTTACCATCCTTAGACTTTTTAAGCATGTAGCAAGAATCATATATTCCAATGGATGGAGTCTTACCCTTAGGACAATCTTGTTGCACATGTCCTATTTCCCGGCATTTATAACAATACTTACCATTTTGCCTCACAAATCTTGTGGACATGTTTGCCGGTTTCTTACATTTCTTAGGCACATACCCAAGACCTTCCTTGTTGAATAAGCACCTTTGCTCACTCAAAATTTTGTCAAGAGTGGCCTTGCCCTTAAAGCATCTTTCCAAGCTCTTACTTAGCTTGGTCACTTGTTCTTTTAGCTCATTGTTCTCATGAACAAGCTTTGAATCATTTTGCTCAACACTATTATGACTAGCATCAATATTAGAGCAACATGGTATAGCAAGAAGGTCATCACATGAAGTAGATGCACTAGTCTTAGCAATTTCTATACTAGGCATTTTATCAATAATATCACATGTGATTCCTATACTTGAACACGATTTATTTGAATTTTCTTGGATGAGCAAGTTGTGTGCTTCCTTAAGTTCCATATAAGAATCTTTTAGAATATTGTATTCTTTATTTAAGACCTTATATTTTGATTTTTCCTTTCCAAGATATTCATTTAAATCATCAAGCATATCCATTAATTCATCATATGTTGGTTCATCATTAATAATGGATTTTACCTTATCTCCTTTTGCCATGAGGCATGTAGGAGTGGAGAATAGCGATGGTGCTTCCTTGATGGCGATGCCGACTAGTCCCTTCTTCTTGGCGGACTCTTCCTCATCGAATCGAGTCGCTTGACTCATCATTTGAATCTCACTCTCCAATGTGGGCTTCATGCTTGCCGTCCTTGTGAAGCTTCTTGAAGAGCTTCTTCTTGCCATTGTACTCCTTCTTGAATGACTTGTTCTTGTCATCCTTCTTTTCGGGACAATGGGAAGCAATATGCCCCTTTTCTTCACAATTATAGCACCGAATGTTGCTATAACGCTTCTTGTCACTTGAGGATTGCCCCTTCTTGTATTTGTCGAAATTGTAGCTTCTATTGGGGCGTCTCTTCATGACCCTCTTCATCCTTCTCACAAGGAGTGCATACTCCTCATCGGAATCTCCTTCTTCATCTTCATCATCGCTGACTCGCCTTTGGCCTTGAAAGCGATGATTTTCTTCTTTGAGGAAGATGTCTCCAAAAGCTCTTCCTTGTCCCTTTTGAACAGCTCATTTGTAATAAGGTTTCCCAAGAGCCCCGTTGGTGTCATCCTTGGCAACTCGGGTGAGTTGAGAAATAGAGTCACCAACGTCTCATATTTCTCCGGGAGAGCCCTAAGCATCTTACGCACAACATCAACATCAAGAAGGTTAGTCCCAAGGCCTTTGAGCTCATTCACAATGTTGTTGAGTCGTGAATACATCTCATTGATGTTTTCATGAGGCAACATCATGAATGTCTTATATTTGATCCGCCTATGCAATTTGGCTTCTTTGACCGTGGATGTACCTCATGGATTTCGAGAGGGTGGTCCAAATAGCATGAGCATTTTTCAAGTTACTCACTCTATTGAACTCATCCGCGTTCAAAACGCCAAAAAGAGCATTCATAGTTTGGGCATCTAAATGAGAGTTACGTGTATCTTGATCCGTGGGTTCTAGTGGATTAAGAGGCATAGCGTAACCATCATTTACGATTTTCCAAATGCTTAGACTCATGGCCTTTAAATAAATTGACATTCTAATTTTCCAATAAGCATAATTTGAGCCATCAAATAAAGGAGCCTTTCCTATAGCAATTCCCTCACTAGTCATCCTTTTCTCTCTTAGACGGTTAAGTCTAAATCAATGAGAGACCAAGCTCTGATACCACTTGTAGGATCAAGGATAACCGACTAGAGGGGGGTGAATAGGAGGTTTTTAAACTTTTTAACAAATTAACAATTTACCCAATTAATAACATAGTCTAAACAAGTTATACTTCTAGCTAAACAAAATAATCACAATAATAAGCTAGAAATATAAAAGCGGAAGGTAAAGACTAGAAATAACCACAAAGACACGACGATGTTTTTCCCGTGGTATCGAAGACTTGCCGGTCTTCACTAGTCCACGTTGAGGGAGCTTGACGTCTCAAGCCGGCTCCACGAATTAAGCCTTTCCTCAAGTCACTATGGTTGTTCTTCCTCCACTCCGGAGATGGTGAACACCGAACCACTCACAAGCTTGCACCGGGCCTCTTCACAATCTTCTTCGAAGAGATCACCGTGCTCCTTCTCCAACCGTCTAGGAGTGCGGCAACACTCCAAGAGTAATGAATCAAGGTCTTCACTTGACGGCACTCAAGTGCACATGGATCAACTAGGAGAATGAATGCACTTGAATGTATCTCAACAAGCTCACAATAAATGCACAAGAGTGTTTTAAGTGTTGAGTGAATGCAAAGGCTCTCAAGGCTCTATGAATGTCGAATGGGCACTAGCAGCCTTGACTTGAGCAGTTGGGGGGGGGGGGTATTTATAACCCCCACAAGCAATTATGACCGTTGGAAACGAAACCAGAGAAGTCAGGCGAAATCGGCACGATCACAGCAAGTGGGCGAGACGACCGAACTCGATCGAGCACGACCAACGGCTAGACCAGATACTAAAAAAGGAAAAAGTAGCCGTTGAAATTTCCAGTCGGAACGACCGCAGTAAACGTCGTGATACGTCCGATTTCCGGCCGTACTGCTTTTACGAGCGATACGACCGCTTGTAGGGTTTCGCGATTTACTCAAGGATTGCATCGGTTCGGAATTTTGTACCGCCATATAAAATTGAATGACCGCAGTTTGATGCGACCGCTCCCAAAACACGGAACGTCCGATTTCGAGATAAGTTTCGAGCAGATTTTACACTTGTTCTGCTTTTTATTGAACCGCCTCATAAAATCGAACGACCGCAAAACGGCACGATCAGTAAGTCACGGGCGATACGACCGATTTCCATGAGAAAGTCGAGGTAATTTGTAACGCTTCTGGTTTTATTGAACCGCCAACTAAAATACGGAATGACCGCACTGCGCACGACCGTTCAAGGACCCGGTCGTTCCGCTTCAACACTTAATTGGTTGTTCCCTTCAAAATACGGTACTACCGCCGAGTAATGTCCGGTCATACCGCACCAAGCGGTACGACCGCAAGTAGAACTGCAGTACTACCGATTTTGAACAGAAGACTTAGAACTTTTCAAACATTTTCAAGTTAAAAATTCAAATGCATGCATGATCCTAAATTGATCCATATGGCATAAGAATATGCTATCAAGCTACTAGCCATGATCCCTCTTAATAGTACGGCGTTTATCCTATAATCCGGTCTTTCAACCAAACTCCCAAGGCTGGTAAAATAGAAAAGGAACCTAGACTACTAGTACCTTGTCTTTTAACCCTTGTGGATCTTTCATTTTCTCCTTTGGCATGCATCTTTGTGTCAACAAGTTCACCAATGGGACTTAACCTTGTAAATACTCAATAAACTTGTTAATCCCATATTCACATATTGTCATTAATTACCAAAACAATTTTTAGGGGCCTAGATGCTTTTCAGATGCCCTGGACTTATCAAGCTCCTACACCACCACCAGCTCCGGCAAGACCCTCACCACCCCCGAGGGCAGCATCTACTCCTCCTCAAGTCCCTGCACGTGGCCGGGTGAACCACATCACTGCCGAGGAGGCAAGCGACGTACCTGACGTAGTTTTGAGTACGCTTCTCGTAAATTCTTGCCCAGCTTCGGTTTTATTTGACTCGGGAGCATCTCATTCATTCATCAAAAAGGAATATGCTACGCACCATCAATTTGAAATGCATAGACTTCAACCACCTTATCAGATCCAGTCATCAGGATCGGTTTTCCAAACCGATCAAGTCTACCGGGACGTAAAAGTGGAGATTCAAGGGGTTAACTTTGTGGCAAACCTAATAGTAATAACTTTAGTGGGTATTGATGTGGTATTAAGGATGGATTGGCTATCCAAAAACTAGGGGCAAATCGATTGTGCTCAACAGTCTATTTCTGTCACAAGCAAAGACGGCAATCAAGTCGTTTTTACACCTTTAGTGGGCAATTCTCATCTCTATATTTTGGAAGCTAATACCTCCCTTGAATTGGAGAAGGTATTAGTGGTATGTGAGTACTTAAATTCATAAAATTCAAGGAAAATAATTAAATTTTAATTTCAACTAGAATTTGAAAATTTGGGATGTTACAAACCGCTCCTCTTCTTCGACTTTGGCCAACTCAACGTTGTGGCTTCTTCACTAACCGTGGTGACCTCCCATCTTCATTGATGCCGCTATGTCTGCTTTAGTCACTGTCTAACGATATGGAGAATCTTCTCGCCATCGTTAGAGACGTCGTGTCCTCGCCAAAGATGGTATGCTCCTAGCTACCAAATGACCACATATTGTCCAAAGTTCGTCTTCAATGAGAGCTTCATCTCCTCTCTATCAGGATTTCCCCATCATCGAGCTTATTTAGCCACTAACTTTTTCAACAACACACTCATCACTACGGCCCTTGGCTCCTTCGACTCTAGACTTTCTCTTCAATGGATCCAATGAGCAGCACAACATTGTCCTTGTCGAACTGCTAAGGTGAGTAGCACGATATTATCCTCATCCTGTTGCTGACATCTTGGCTCTTCGCTTCCCCGTGGGATAATGATAGATTGACATCATTGCACTCTTACGTGGTCTCCTCCTACGCTATTCGTGTTGTCATCGTTATAACTTATTTTTATTCAAAATTTTAGTTATTTTTTATTGGAGTTCATAAACAAATCAAATTGCTAATTTTATTTAATTTATTTCAAATTGTAGTTAGTTAGGTATTTGATTTGGAATTCATATAGAAATCAAATTATGAATTTTTATTTTATTTTTATTCCAAATTTTAATTGTTGTTTGTTGGAATTGGTATACAAATCCAATTGCTATTTTTTTCCTTTAACTTTTATTTGAATTATAGTTATCTAGGGACTATACAATGGAATTCGTATAAAAGTCCAATAGCTAATTTTTTATTCCTAATTTCATTTATTTATTTTGGAATTTGTATACAAATATAATTGCTAGTTTTTTAAATTTTATTCCAAATTATATTTATTTATCGATTTTACTTAGAAATTTGTATGGAAATCAAATTACTAATTTTATTTTATTTTTACTCGAATTTCAATTATTGTTTGTTGAATTCATATAAAAATCCAATTGTTTTTTATTTAATTTTTATTCCTAATTACAGTTATTTATGGACTTTACTTTGGAATTTGTCTAAAAATCAAATTGCTATTTTCATTTTATTTTTAATTCCAAATTTTAGATTTTTTTTTTGGAATTCGTATACAAATCTAATTGCTAACTTTTGTTTAATTTTATTCTGAATTATATTCATTTAGGATTTTACTTAGGAATTTGTATGAGAATCGAATTATTAATTTAATTTTTTATTACAAATTTCTATTATTTATGGATTGTATTTGACATGTACTATTCTTTTAATCAAGGCTGTTAGAATCTGGACCCACCATAATCAGTTATGTATATCTTTCTCTTTTTTTCTCCGATTAATGTGTGAATTTGTAGTCCTTGGGAGGGAACATGGTGGATTCTTTTGCCTTTTGCTTTAATAAAATAATAAAATAATAATAGATTGCTCACATTATTGGCTAAGTATAAGATCGATTCTCGTTAATATGCGGTTCGGGACAATGTCTGCTTGTGATAGTATGTGCGTGTAGTGTAAAGTTTCTTAAATCGATGTGTCTCTCTATCTTCTTGAACAAGGTTTTTTATCCTTGTTGTCGATTTTACGAAGTTGGTGGCCAAGTTCCCAACAAACTAGCTCAAACACAACAGATATGATGTGTGTGCTCACTCAGAAGACTTGACCCCTATCTTGCCGAGAACACTTGTACTGTGGGTGAAGTGTAACCAAAGTATCATCTTCTCCGATTCAAATATATGTCATTTTAGAATTTTGTGGGTCAAACATTTTTAATTTGATCATCAAGACGTAAAGAAATATCAAGATTCACAACACAAAATTGATATTACTAGATTTATCATGAAATATACTTTGATAATGTATAATTATTTTTAGTTGAAACAGATACTTTTATAAAAATTAATAGTCAAAGTGTCATTTTAGCGACCATATCAATGTACAAAACTATTTACATTTAGAACGAGGAGGAGTAGTATATCGCCTTTGGTTTAACCAAATTAGAGAGCAGAAAGCGAGCAATTATTCGCTCAAGCTGTTTTAGTTAATGTCATCTCAACGCAACGATCCCATTCACCTAATCACTAAGGACGAGTTGACGGGTTTACATCATGCACCGTAATATGGTGCGTAAAGGCAGAACAATAGCTTGATTTTTAGAGTTGTCTCTAAAACTCTAACTCATCTACGACAATCTTAGATATAACATCTCCAACAATTTATCTATAAAATTATTCATTTTCACCACAACTTCTCCCCTTACATACTCATCATTTGCAATAGTTTGCGTGTTAAATTTGTCTCTTATATAAGAGATGACGATTCTCTCTTTTCACGCCCTTTCTGCTCTAACTAGAATTTTGAATGACATGTCATATAAGAGGCGGCCGAGGTGGTCAAGCCGTAACCGTAAACATCGCAGAGGATGACATCTGCCATCATCATATGCCTCTGTCTCGTGGCTCGCTCAAGAATCTCATAGCCAGAAGCCGAGTTGAACTCTCGATAGCCAGCCATAGTATTTAACATCAGAATTCAGAACTCTCGAGAGCTATCTACTCATCATATTTAACACTAGAACAGAAGCATCTACTCATTATATTCAACAGTCCATGTCTAACATCACATGCTGATCCTCTATTCCAAGTCCTCTGCAATTAGGACCAGATGGCATTTTGGAACTTTATTATTTTCCCAAATGGACAAAACAAGAAGATAAGTTATTCAGCACCAAAAGATGTTTGCATTTCAATTTCTACCAATAAGGCAATTAGGCAACAACATATGTAGTAGTGGACGAAGCACAGTGGCAAAACACAGCCTATTGTTGTTATGGTACCCATTTTCTTAATGCACAAATGAACTCCTGTACTACTTAACTGCAATCAGCAGCACAGAATTAGCTAATTAAATTAGATTATATCTTTGTGTTTTGAACCTAAGTAGAATAATTAATAATGCTAAGTTCGTGCTTCAATGATGGAAGAACTGATTACCAAAACAAATTTTACATGAGGTAAGATTACCCAAGCCCCAAAATTACCTCCCAAACTTGTCAAATCTGTTGTAAAATCAGAAATGCTGAAATTCCAAAGAATGTTGAATCTAGGGCTGATCTATCCATGACAATCGCACAAGGAAACTGGACCTTCTATTCCAAGTGTTGTGTTGTGTCCTAAAACCCTCAATCAGAAGAGATATTCATACATCAACTAAGTAATATATCAGGAAAATTGTTCTATGATCATATACAACCAAAACATAAAATACTTCAAACATAAATGAAAGATCTTCAAACATAACCTTACAACCAAAACACACTAATACTTCAAACATTTTCGCTCCTTGCAGCCAGAACACACTAATACTTCGTGATAGAAGAGTGACCACTAGTGCACAATAACCTTGCAACCGAACACACTAATACTTCAAACATAAATGAAAGATCTTCCGCTCTGCTTGCATATTCGCTCCTAAAAGGCCGAAATGGTTGCTACTCCAAAACCAAAGTAACAAAGAAAAGGAGAATCCTAATTTGCGGCGAAAGCATGTATGGCGACGCGGTGGATGAGGCAGCGACTCGGAGGACAGGGGGAGCACGGGGGAGGGGGGCAAGGTGGAGGCGTGGAACACGGAGCCAGGGAGGAGGACGAGGTGGCGGGCCGGCGGTTGAGGAGGACGGGGGAGCACAGGGGTGAGGCGGCGTGGACGGGCAGCGGCACGGAGGATCTAAAGGATTGGGGATCGGGAATTCGGGACTCGGGAGGAAGAGGATTGGAGAGTGGAGTGTCCTGGCTAGGGCAAGGGCCAAGGCGTTCCTCAAGACTAGCGCTGGCTGGCTGGGCCTCAAGGCGCGACGAGCCAAACGAGCCTCTGAGCTACTTGAGCTCGGCTTTTTTTTATGAGCTTGGGACAGGGCTCGGCTTGACTCGAAAACTCCTAAGCTTGGGCCGAGCCAGCTTGCGAGCCACGAGTCTTTTTTCCAGCCCTACTTCCTGCAATGGGCATGAAGGATAGCGATGGACTTGCATCCAAGGCGATGAGCTACCGAAGACGAGGAATTAAGGAGGAAGCAGCAGTGGTGTGGCATTGAAGAAGGGTTGGCACCGACGTTGCTGAGGGCAACATTGGCCAACGCAATAGGGTGCATAGGGTGCAGTGGGGTGGCGGCAGGGTGAGGTGCACAGGGATGAAGTGAATGAAAGAAAAGATTGTTATGGATTTTTGTATTGGCATGAATTTCAAAGTAATTATTCTGATGGGCCAATATGCACCTTGACAGATCCTTCGTAAAAAGGCAACCAATGTGACAACAGAAAGTTAAACTTGCTTGCTATTATTCTTCACACATTTTCTGCTGGAAGCCTGGAATCCACTCATCTCACTGGCGCCTCCTAGGCAATTAATATCGCTCAAAGTTCCATCTGACCTATTCTTTAAAAAAAAGGTTCCATCTGACATTTGTGTTCTCACAAAAAAAAAAAACAGGTGTCCGGCCGCTAGTACGGGTAACCGTACCAGACTACCAGTACCCGATGGCGGGGTACTCATAGACGACGTTGGCCGGCGCCGGGTAGTGGTAGTACCATGGGTACTCGATCACAGGGACTTCGGACTTCTTCTTCTCCTCTTTGGCTTCGCCAACCTCCACCAGCTGCGCGTGCCCGAACTTCTTGCGCAGCGCGCTCGTCAGCTTGACAGAGTCCACGCCGTCGCCGACCACCACCACCTGGTCCTTACCCTCCCCGGCCAGCGCCACCGAGTCCACCCCGACCGTCGCCGCCACCAGCGCCATCACCTTGGACCGGCACTTAACGCTCGCCATATGCACCTTGATCACGATCTTTTGCTGCAACCAACAACCAACAAGGCGAATTAGCAACTCCATGTTTCAGCCGAAAGAAGAGAGATGAGAAAGTAATTAACGCGATGATGAAAATTAAGATCATCAGGAAGCCGCGTACCTTCATTGCTGCTTTTAAGTTTCTTGGTGGTGCTCCAATGTCTTGTGCGTAAGCGAAGCGAGATGATCGAGTTCGAGAGGAAAAGTTTGAGGGTTTCGGTAGGCTTTGTATATGGAGCAAGATGAAATAGAAAGTAGAAACTGGAGCTAACTGCTTCTTGTGTTGGGAGCAGAGACCCCTGCCCTGAGCTCCTATATATAGGAGTATGAGAGGGTTGTGCTCTGCTACTATACTGTCCTGCATAGTGAATTGTAATTAAGATCTAGGCATTTCATTTCAGGGAGTAGTCAGGATGCGATTAGATAAATGGAAGGTTCCAAGGCAGAACATTCAGAACTTGTTTAAGACTTGCTCCGGTCCGTCCTTCAGAAGAGAAGGCTTGACTGGTTGCTCCTCTTATTCTGTCGCTCATCGTCTCTATCGTACGCGCAGGAAAGTAGAAACCGTGTTTGCAGGGCACAGCACACTAGTACAAGTAGTACTAGTGTCTAGTGCTACTAGTCAGCGGCGAGTGTGCAAGTAGCTATAGCACGGAGATGGTGTCCACCTTGGCGGCCAAGCAAGAACTCTCCTTGCCCTCGAAGGTGCTGATGATTTGCCACTAAAAATATTATTGGTTCTGACCGGGACAAGCGCTGCACTCCTGTCTACTGTGCTGATGTGTGATTGGGAAATGGGGATGTGTATTGAATTGGGAGGTCTCTAGCTAGCTTGTCTTGAAGATTTTGCTAAGTAATTTGCTGAAATTGGCGGGCAGTATGTTATCAAACAGTCGAGATGTGTGTCTCTGACTGAATTGGCACGCTTTTTATTTGTAGTAGCAAAGTAACTCGCAATCGCACGAAAATATAAAAATAGCACAATGACAGACATCTATCACGCACCAAGTCCACGGCATGCCACATGTCCCGCTCCTAGACCACAGTAAGAACGTGCCTGCCCATGGTGAGAACATGCGCAGGTCATCTGCCATAAACTGGGATCGTGGTAGGGATGCTAATTTTGTTATTTCAGACGCGATAGGGCTATATTTGCTATTTCGTTTAAAAATAAGGCTAAAATAGCCAAAAACTCCAGCTTCAACTATCCGGGGAAGAAGCCCAAGGACATCAAGGTTGTTGCTGCTGCTGTGGTTGATTTGATGTCAAGAGTACTTCAGATGTTGCAGTGCTGGATAAGGGGAACGAGGATGCTCATGTTGCTGCTGGTGAAGCTCAGCAAGAGGATGGGGATAAACTCTTGGATTAATCAATCCATGCTAGTAGAAAACGAGGCTTGAGCCGCGCCACCGTGTTCTGTCATCGCCTCGCTGGCCTTCATCCGCCGCCGGCAAGGTCTACAGAGAATCGGCGCCCCCTTTTTTTCTTTATTCCCTCTCCCTCTCACTGGCTAATTGGGCCCTCGTAGGATAGAATGGCATGTGGGGCCAAACCTAGCTAAAAGAAAATGAAAGAAAACAAAAATAAAGAATGGGGCAGAATGATCATTTCATACTGTTTTAACGATTAATTGGACGGCGGTGGTATTTCCAAGATATCCAATCGTGATGGTATTTTGTAACTCGGGGATGAAGACAATGGCAATGAGCAAATTTACTCTCTAATTATATGCTATTGATACTTTCTTTCATCTTTCTTCTAGAACACTACTTGTACCCTAGGGAGTAATTATTTGTTCAAAAATGTTATCTTTCATCTCGATAGCGATGTGATTATCAATTGCATGTGGTAAATATCACTTGGCGAAAAAGAACGAGCGTTATGGATTTTTGTATTGGCATGAATTTCAAAGTAATTATTCTGATGGGCCAATATGCACCTTGACAGATCCTTCGTAAAAGGCAACCAAGGTGACAACAGAAAGTTAAACTTGCTTGCTATTATTCTTCACACATTTTCTGCTGGAAGCCTGGAATCCACTCATCTCACTGGCGCCTCCTAGGCAATTAATATTGCTCAAAGTTCCATCTGACCTATTCTTAAAAAAAAGGTTCCATCTGACATTTGTGTTCTCACAAAAAACCAGGTGTCCGGCCGCTAGTACTGGTAACCGTACCAGACTACCAGTACCCGGTGGCGGGGTACTCATAAACGACGTTGGCCGGCGCCGGGTAGTGGTAGTACCATGGGTACTCGATCACAGGGACTTCGGGCTTCTTCTTCTCCTCCTTGGCTTCGCCAACCTCCACCAGTTGCGCGTGTCCGAACTTCTTGCGCAGCGCGCTCGTCAGCTTGACAGAGTCCACGCCGTCGCCGACCACCACCACCTGGTCCTTCTCCTCCCGGCCAGCGCCACCGAGTCCACCCGCACGTTGCCGCCACCAGCGCCATCACCTTGGACCGGCACTTGCCGCTGGCCATCTGCACCTTGATCACGATCTTTTGCTGCAAGCAGCAACCAACAAGGCGAATTAGCAACTCCATGTTTCAGCCGAAAGAAGAGAGATGAGAAAGTAATTAACGCGATGATGAAAATTAAGATCATCAGGAAGCCGCGTACCTTCATTGCTGCTTTTAAGTTTCTTGGTGGTGCTCCAATGTCTTGTGCGTAAGCGAAGCGAGATGATCGAGTTCGAGAGGAAAAGTTTTGAGGGTTTTGGTAGGCTTTGTATATGGACCAAGACGAAATAGAAAGTAGAAACTGGAGCTAGCTGCTTCTTGTGTTGGGAGCAGACACCCCTGCCCTGAGCTCCTATATATAGGAGTTTGAGAGGGTTGTGCTCTGCTACTATACTGTCCTGCGTAGTAAATTGTAATTAAGATCTAGGCATTTCATTTTAGGGAGTAGTCAGGATGCGATTAGATAAATGGAAGGTTCCAAGGCAGAACATTCAGCATTTGTTTAAGACTTGCTCCGTTCCGTCCTTCAGAAGAGAAGGCTTGACTGGGCGCTCGTCTTATTCTGTCGCTAATCGTGTTTATCACACGCGCAGGGAAGTAGAAACCGCGTTTGTAGTGCACTGCACACTTGTACTGGTAGTACCAGTGTCTAGTGCCCAAGGGCAGAGTAACTGGGGTGTTGGTATGCACGGGCACCCTCAAATATTTCAAAATTTATGTATGTAGCCTTATTAGCTATAGGTTCTATTAAATTTGGACTTTGTTGCAATTTGATAATACTTAAAGAAATTAGTTGCAGATTATAGTCCATGTCCTCCATTCAGATTTTGTAGACAGTGTGACACCTTTTTTCTACCTATGTGGCATTGTGAAGGGGTATGAAAGTACTTTATTTTATCTAGCTCATAGGAGGTTCTTTAGTTTCTAACTCAAAAATCAAGTGTTCGATTCTCTGTAAGTTTGGGCCGTTGTGACCATCACGATAAGTGCAATGATTCAAGCTAATATTGGGTAACTTATACGAGACATTTTACTTACAAATTTTGAAGCCATATATGACGTAAATAGGCCATATCAATACTAGCCTAATAAGCATATATGTACTAAAAACCATATATGTTTACCGGGTGGTAGGTTACACGAACTGTCGTGTGACCCATGTAACATACTAATAAAAATTTATAGAATGACTATATATTTTTAATAATTAAAATTTTTTATCAATATTAGTATTTGTTATCGCTAGACTCCATAAAATAATTTGTTTTCTCAACTATGTCGACGTCGGGACTCTCGTCACGTAACGCACAAAACAAGAATATAAAGGAAAAATGGAGATTGTTATCTATTCGCCAAAGGACTCAAAATGGTGAATGTCTATTGCAAAGAGTATGCCTTGATTACAGGTAAAGTGGCTGTGAATACACGTGGATTATGAATCTATGTTACAAGGACACATAGGCCGGACTATTTATAGTTTTACAAGCGTTAGTAGTTTTTCACAGTGGTGCCTCTTCGCCCAAGGGTTGCATCTCTTCAAGCCAACAGTCGCGTCTCTTCGTGATGACCATTATCACCGATATCTCCACGTGTAGCTGTTATTAACCACACATGGGTGACTGTTTTCTAGGACCTCCTCTGCGGGGGAGAGGTCCTAGAGTGGTCTTGGAGAGGTCCTGGAAGAACCCATAGAGGAGGTCCAACTAGGCCTCCGGAAGAGGTTTCGGGTACGGTCAAAGAAAAGACTTGTCGATGTTTTAGAACCAAACTTACGTAAAGATTGTTTGATTCGGAGGGTCTGCAAGGCTCAAATCACGCAGAAAGAGCGACACGACGAATTTTATATAGGTTCGGGCTTTCTCCGGGGAGAATAACAACCCTACTCCTGTGTGTATGTATTGAGTATGCTGATTTACAAATCTAGAGAAAGACTCGAGGGTGGAGTCCTGTGCTCCAGATTGCGCTCTTCTCTTTTCTCCTGATGATCCCACCTTTTATGCAGTCCTCCCAGTGGGCTCCCGTTTCTTTAGTCCGCAAGTGTATGGTGGGATAATTTTTCCACCATGCAACCCAACAGAGACGTTCCAACGTGGAACGAGTTCAAGCGGCCTTCCGCGAGGCCCACATCCCTGAGGGGGTGTTAATGATCAGCAATAGAATAGCCTTGCCCTTAAGCAGGGGAAGAAGAGCGTTACGGAGTATCTACACGAGTTCAACTTCTTGACTCGTTATGCTCCTGACGATGTCTCTACAGATGCTCGCCATCAGAGCCGATTCATTAACGGCTTGACGGAGGAGATGCAGCTAGCTCTCGCTGTGCACGACTTCAGAAACTTCCAGCACATGGTCAACAAGGCCATAGTGGTGGAACACAAGAGTATAGCTTTGAATGAGTCGAGAAAGAGGAAGAAAGCTGCCCAAATTTCAGCAAGCTGCAGCTTCCCTCGGTAGCGCACCGGGCCGCCTCAAGCACCCCGTTTCCAAGCTCCGGTGCCACCGAGGACTCCAACGGCAATTCCAAGACCTTCTCCATCGGTGGCACAGCAGCATAATGGGGGCAAAAACTCCTAAAATAGCAGCGCGTTCAAGCCCAACATCACTTGCTTTCATTGTGGCCGCCCCGGCCACTATGCGCACCAATGCCTCGCGAGGCAACGAGGGATGCCCTGGACTTATCAAGCTCCTACACCACTAGCTCCAGCAAGACCCTCACCACCCCCGAGGGCAGCATCTACTCCTCCTCAAGTCCTCGTGACGCTTGCGGGTGAACTACATCACTGCCGAGGAGGCAAGCGACGCACCTAACGTAGTTTTGGGTACGCTTCTCGTAAATTCTTGCCCAGCTTCGGTTTTATTTGATTCGGGAGCATCTCATTCATTCATCAAAAAGGAATATGCTGCGCACCATCAACTTGAAATGCATAAACTTCAACCACCTTATCGAGATCCAAGTCATCGATCGGTTTTCCAAACCGATCAAGTCTATCGGACGTAAAAGTAGAGATTTAAGGGGTTAACTTTTTGGCAAACCTAATAGTAATAACTTCAGTGGGTATTGATGTGGTATTAAGGATGGATTGGCTATCCAAAAACTAGGGCAAATCGATTGTGCTCAATAGTCTATTTCACATCTGCGAAGACAAAGAATCAAGTCGTTTTTACACCAGAGTGGGCAATTCTCATCTCTATACCTTGGAAGCTAATACCTCCCTTGAATTAGAGAAGGTACCAGTGGTATGTGAGTACTTAAATTCATAAAATTCAAGGAAAATAATTAAATTTTAATTTCAACTAGAATTTGAAAATTTGGGATGTTACAAACCGCTCTTCTTCGACTTTGGCCAACTCAACGCTGTGGCTTCCTCACTAACCGTGGTGACCTCCCATCTTCATTGATGCCGCTATGTTCCTTTAGTCACTATCTAACGATATGGAGAATCTTTCACCATCGCCGGTGACACTACTACAAAACAGGCTATAGTAGACGCCCCATCACGCAGCGGTTCCTTTGGAACCTTCGTGTTGGGTCATCCAACTCGGTGGCGGGCGCGAACAACTATCACAGACGGTATTTTTAGAACCGCTCGTGATAGTCATCTATCACGCATAGCTTGAGAAATAGAATCGTCAGGAATTATCACGCACGGTTCTATTCACAAACCGCTCGTGATAATCTCAATCACGCAGACGGTTTTACGTTACAACCGCATGTAGTATCACGCACGGTTCTTATTTAGAACTGCTCGTAGTATCCTGACGGTTCTTTTTAGAACCGCTCGGATATTTTATTATCACTGACGGTTCTTATTAAGAACCGCTCGTGATATTGCCACATCCGTCTCGGTTCATCGCCGCGATCGCCGCAGCGGGACGCCGCTCGCCATCGCCGCAGCGGAGCAACCCGCCGCCCCCGCCACTAGCTCCGGATCAACGCACCTACACACTTCAAGATCGATGGGATGAGGAGCTCTTACTATGGGCAAATAGATATAGTAACTTCACCTCTAAACTTTTTTTTTATTTTGAAATTTTCATATATATAGCCAAACAACGTGGCTACCACTTACAAAAGATTAAAAAACTAGAAACCTATCTAGTGGCGGAGGTAGGTCGCTATCTCCGCCTTCAATACTTCAGAGGCGGCGGCGGCGGGCGGACGGTTCATGATCGAACGGCTCGAATGCGCCCACTCACGACGCGCTTGCTCGAGTGTGTCCCAAGACCCTCGGATCGTTGAACTAAGAAGAATTGAGCCCATAGGCTCTCTTCTCTTGCTTGAGGGTCTCGGCCGGTCGACTCGACGCTCTGCGCCTCAATTAAGCAATCCAAGTGACGACAAGCCTCCCGGAGACGCAACGCGTTTTGGAGGACCACGCCGACGACACGGTAAACTCGCCGAAAGTGGGAGATCACCCGAAGACACGGCGGAGGAGAATGTCAAGACGGCGGCAGTGGCCGCCACCCGCCCCGCAAATTCTCGGACAGAGGAGTGAAGACATTGTTGAAATAGTGTTCTTCCGCAAAGACGATTCAACGATAACGAGAGAGGTGCGCAGACAAAGGCGTGTACTGAGAGGAGGCAGCCATTTCGCTTTTTGTGGAGAAAGGGATCAAGGAGGTTGTGTGAAATACATTGTAGAAGGGGACACATCTATATATAGAACAAGTTCTAAAGCCGAACGGAGACGAAGAGATATTTGGGGAGTCAGAGCGACGCTGGAAAATGAAGAGATGAAGCCGCTACGTGTGATCGTGAGACGAAGAGACACATGCAGAAAATGAAGACGAAGAGACACGCGGGAAAATGAAGAGAGTTGTCACTGCACGGTTCCGCTGTATAACCGCTCAGGAAAAGAATCACTGCATAGCTTCTATTTAAAAACCGTCAGGATATTGTCCATATCACGCACGGTTGTAGTTAAAACCGCTCAGGATATGTTTATATCACGCACGGTTCTTTTATAGAACCGCTCGTGATATATATCACGCAGCGGTTCTCATTAGAAACCGTCTGTGATATACTTTTTATAAGGCGGAAACGCTAGGGTTTTGCTCTCACTTGTCACTTCCTCTCCTCGCCCTTAGGCTCTCGCGCGCTGCTCGCCTCCTCTAGGGTTTAGGGCTCGCCAGTAGTTCACCGCCGACTCGACCTCGGCGCCACCGCCCCCCGACCTCGGTGCCCGCCCAACCTCGGCGCCCCGACCTCGGCGCCTTCAACCTCGGTGCCCCGCCAGACCTCGGCCACACCGACCTCGGCGCCGCCGACCTGGTGTCGCCACCACCCCACCACAGCCCCGTTCACCTCCTCGTCAGTAAGCCCCGACGCCGCCGCCTCCGACCTCGACGCCTGTCCTCCTCCCGTGTGGGCCTCCTCCTCTCAGACTGGCCTTCTCCCATGCGCCCTCCTCCCCTGTCGGCCTCCTCCTTGCACCGTGAGTTCTTGTGCGGCATCCTCTCTGTGAGTATTGCTCCTCTGGCGCTTCTAACAGAATGTTCCCAAAATTTCAATTTTGGTTAAAGTTTAAAACTTATTTGAATTTGTGAATTTCTGAAATTTTAAAAGCTTGTCTTTAAATTGTTAAAGCCAAAAAGAAATTTAAGTTCAAAATCTATTGTCAACTTTAACTTGGAAATATTTTAGTTAAGTCCGTAACTATTCTAAGAACTTATGTAAATTTTTCTAGAATTTTTAGAATCATTTTGCTATTTTCTAAAGCTTAAATGAATTATTAGAATTATTTTAATTAGAAAAGCAATTGGAAAATTCCAACTGCTTTTGGGCGAAACCCTTCGCCCAACCTTTCTCACACAAGACGCCTTAAGCCGGCCGCCCACTCAAATTTCATCTCATTCCCCACTTCCCTATCTCCACCGCTTGATGCACATCCGACGGCCACATTGCTCCACGCCCCTTTTCTTGGACACCGATCTCAAATCCAACGGCCACCACCCATCTTCCTCCCCACCTCCTTCTACCCCTAACCGCCGCCGACAGAATCGCCATGGCCGCCGCTAGAGCTTGGGCCACCTTCCCAACCACCTCGACACTACGGCGTGCGTCTTGCGCCAACCGCACGCACGAGCCGCCCCCACTCCCCACTTCTCCCTTTCTCTCACACAGGACTCGGCCAAGACGCCGCAACCACCGCCGCCACGATCTTGCGACGTTTCCTCTCTCCTCCGCCCGCCCCTATAAAGGGGAGCACCGGCGCTCTCCTCCTCAACCATTTCCCCCGCTCCTCCTCGCCTCTCTTCGCGGAATCGGAGTTTTTCACGCTGCCACCGCGCTTCCGCCGTCTACACTGCCGCTGCTGCCGACGATCGGCCTTCCGCCACCACCCACCGGCAAGGCGTCAAGGGCTACCCGTCTGTAGCGCCCGCCTCGCCGGAGAGTCACCGAGCCGCCAGCCACTGTGACCTGCCGCCGCCGCCTTCTCTGTTGATCGTCGCCGCTTCGTCGCGTCCGACCGCCGGGCGAGGTAACCACCAAGGTCCCCGCGACCTCCTCTCCATTTTGCCGCCTCGCGGACTCGCTTAGCCGCCGCTGTTGGCGACCATAGGTCCGTGCCGCCGCCGCCGCCGCCCATCGCCGGCGCACGCATGCGCCACGCGAGCGCCACGAGCGTGCCACCTCGCCCAAAGCCCACGTGGTTGCCTACGTGGCAGCCCACGCCACACACCCGCCACCTCCCAAGTCGCCAAGTCCCGTGGACTTGGTCCACATAGACCGTGTCTATGACACGAGGCCCCATTGCCGTAAATCATTTTTAAATTAATTTAAATCCCTAAAATTCCACCTTTGGCGCACCTTGCGCAATAATTAGATTTACTTTTAGAAAAATAATTCAGAAAATTGATTTAAATCACAGATTTAGAATTTAATTTGTAAAATTCATAACTTTTGCATTCTAATTCAAAATTAGGTGATTTCAATTTCTAAAATTTGATAAAATTAATACCTAGCTAAATAAAATATAAAAATTTGAATTGGAATAGGTTTAAACTGTCTGTTTGAATTTGAGATAATTTAAACCACTAATTTAGGAATTTAACTTGTAAAATTCATATCTTTTGAACCATAATTCCAAATTAGATGATTCAAATTGCTAAAATCTTAGAAAATTATTATCTAACTAAATAAAATATAGTTATTCAATTTGGAGTTCAGTCTAGTTCTATCTTGGAAATTTAGAAATCCTTTGAATTCCAAATTTAAATTAAAATTTGTAAAATTCATATCATCCTAATTTCAAACTCCAAATTTAGTGAATTAAGTTTCTAAAATTTTATAAAAAGATTATCTAGCTTAATAAATTAGAATTAGTTTAAATTGTTATTTTAAATTAAACTATTTAATTTGCAAATTTAGGATTTAAACTTGTAAAAGTTATATCTTTTATTTTCCTATCTCTAAATTGAATGTTTCAAACTTATAAAGTCTTATAAAATTGTTATTCAGCCAAATAAAATATAATTATTTTATTTAGAGTTAGTTTGAACTATTGTATTGTCTTCATTTGAATTCCAATTGATTGTCGATTTTCACGCTTAGATTACTTATTTATTCCGGGAATTTGATTCTTCCAAGAATTAGAATTTCAAGACTTCAGCGAAGGCAAGTTATACTTTGATCATCTTGCCCTAATATTTTAAAGTTAGTTAAATTCAGTTTTCAAATTATTAAATGCATGCATACTTTTATTCAAGTATTTTAAATTCTGCTTAAATGATTAGATATTCCAACTGTCATTGTATGGCCAATATTGAATATTGAAATGTCATCCCTTGTCACCATAGATAAATTGTTTGGAAATGCTTAGCAAATGCTTAGACCATGAATTTGATTTTGGGAGGATTTAGCCAAATTATTACAAATTTGTTTAAACTTGAACCTATGGTATTGTTTTACCATAGGAATTTTGTAAAGATGGTTTAATCAAATAAAATGCTAAAATGGTTTAGACTTGGGCTAAACGGATGA